>OZ010585.1:24516338-24823838 GCA_963932145.1 Acanthosepion lycidas | reverse complement strand
TGTCTTTGATATGTCCCGTAAAGGGATATATTTGAACGAAGTACGTAAGTGGTTTTGGCTACTATAACCAAGTAGAATACGGTAGCAGTAATTGACTGGTACGCATCATAGTCGCAGGTAAGAAGTGTAGATCAATGGCGTAGTCCAATGGGCATCGTTATAGACTTAGCTCTCAGACTAAGGCTCTGACTCCCGTACCTACACGTCCGTCGATATTTATGACAGACATCAGCCAATCATATTCCAGTGAGTGGGGACACAGGTGTACACATATTCCATTATATCAGTATGTCGAAACAGAACTGATGACGATACTGTCCCGTTTGGGCTATAACCTCTGATTTTTATGATTCTTAGGGTGGGTTTTCCTTTTAAGTAATCTGTCTATGCTCAGGGATCGTCCGATGAATCCTAACTATTTCTATCGCTTCACAATTTCGTATTTGTAATGTTATGTTTTGTTTGTTACCAAACCCAGACTCTGAGTAGAGGTGACTGAAACAAAGAGGATGACTGCACGTATTTAAGGAGATAGGATCTTTATGAATTGACTCATGCAATGTCAGCTAGTAGTCCTTAGCCAGTGGAGAGTGTTGATGTGAGTCCGCAGCAGGGGTCAGCACAGGTTTGGGGTCAAGTGAAGACAACTCGTCTCGTGTCATCTATATTGCAACAATAATCGCTAATGGCGATTCTACCTGACAGCTTTATGTTTAAATGGTTCAGACATGCAGAAACAAGGTTTCAGGTAAACCGTCTTCCCTGGTGTTTTTCATTCAAACAGAAAATATAATTTCCCGCCTATTTTTCTTAGCTACTGAAACCTTCTGCTTCGATTGCATATGCTTGTAAAAAGTACTTTCATTATTTGAATTCCTTTCTTCGTGGACTGAAAACAACGATTATATAAGTACTCATTTTTCTTTAGGACATACCCAATTGTGTTGTGAGTTCGATCCTCATGAATTACCTCATACACGCAGCCGTGTGCCAAAATTAAATAAATGTCCGAATGTAAGTATATACCACTTATTATCAAATGGCTTTTGTTGTCATTTTTTAATTTATTGCGATCGTTGGGGGGCGCTAGGAAGTGGATGGCGTTGAAAGATTTAAGCTGGATTAACATCTTATAGCACAATCAAACAAAAGCAGCTGCGATAATCTGGATGATTGGATTAACAATAGACTTTTTTATTGTTGAACTTCATACATAGTATTTACTAAGCTTAGTTTAGTTTTGGCACAAGGTCACGACTTTGGAGCACTCAGTGAGCATCGGACGCACTACTACTGATCATTGTACATCGATCAGACACCACATGCACATATCTGGATGTAATTATAAATACAGTTATTATTTTAAAGAAATGGTTTGCAGACATATACTAGTGTCGGGATATTCGCACATATATCTGAAGCATGCTTAGTAAGAGACTCAGTAATAATCGAATTCCCGATTACGAATAAGATATCGGTCGAATGAAAAAAAAGATCCCTGTCGAATAAGAAAAAAGAGATGTCTGTCTTGTGAAAAAAATGATGTCTGTCGAATCAAAAATGGCGTTTATTTTACAGACGCTTTCTCATGGAGCAGTGCTTAATAAGATAGTCTTGAAGAATATTAACTACCAAGTCGATATTTGGTGATATATACTCATTTCCTTCCGGGTCCCAAACAGAGACTTAAAGTCAGAAATGGCATCATGACATTTTTCACTGAATATTTTTGCAAAAAAGTAAAGAAAAAAAAAATTATTATTATTATTATAAAAGCAGCATATTTACGATCAAGTTACGCTTTAAGCGTCAGTTCTCGTCAGATAACCGTAGTATGACACGCTCGAACCTATGCAGTATTTAATTAGATGACAACTGAGAAATATTAGGGACTATAATCAGTTCGTGTCTTTGTGTCGCACTAAGTAAGACTTAGTCAATAAATATAGTATGATCAGTTTTTCAGCTGCCATATTCAAATCGAAAAGTATTGTGTACACGCTATAAAAACACCCATCCAGATGATATAATGGCCGAAACAACGTGATAAGTAAATGAAAGATAAGGATGCTAGTCTGAATAAGCCTTGGGATATTGTCAGTCTCTTGTCGAAAAGAACAAAAGAAAGAAAGATATAGCATATTTTTTAACCAAGTCATCATGCAACTCTGTCATATAAATAACAAATAAAAAAAAAATGAAGAAAAATTAAAAATATAAAATTTCTTTCAAAATAAACGCCAAAAAGAAATGAAACGAATAAAGAAATCTTTTGTTTATAAAGGTAAGTCTACACTATGGTCTCTCATCCCCAGAATGATATTAAAAAAAAAAAACAACTATTTGTTAGCGTTTTAGATATTTACTAAGAAGATTAACTTAGTCGAGCAGATGAACAAACGAAAGGAAACAAAGTTATGAAGAATTTGTCGCATACATTTTCTAAACAAAAAGACTTATATATCGGAAACCATCGTTCGAAACCCTGGCTGCAACGATGATCACTGACGCCAGTGAGACATATACAACTATCTCGGCCATTAGATATTTATTAAGTTTTGTCTGAAACAAACCCCCATCACTGTGGTAACAAGTTAGTAACGAACTCGCTAGCAACAAATAACCGTTTCGTTAGGTGCCATCGTTATCCTTTTATGCAAGCTTGCACTCTATGCTCAATCCGCTTTGGGCCAGCCGACGCTCTGCCTATTAGCATTTATTAAGTGTACGCTGTCAGATTAAATATTGAATAATTAGGATTGTCAGACGAATGTAGAAAATATGGATAAATTGTATTTTACGTTATTGTATATCAAAGGATTGATCTTAATAGGAAGCAGAAAATATTACTTCCGTGAAGATATATATATATACAATATCACAAGCTGAAAACGCTTTACCTCGGTATCGATTTTGTTTCAGGCAAAAATGTTGTAAACGAATCGATACCAATAAAAAACAGTAACAGGCTATCTCCACCCAGATTTTGATAACGTCAATGTCGATTATTTTGTTGATCGAAGGTAGCTTTGGCTATATTAAATTTACGGTGGAGTCAAGTAATAAGAAATTCACTGTCAATGGCGATCAAGATATGCACTGCATTAGAGCTGTGCACTGAAGGGACAATAGCATTGTGGATTATGACAGGACATTTTTAGAGTGATAGAACTTTTCTTTTAAGATATGCAGAATGGGATTGAAATATTCGAAAAATTTAAAAAAAAACTGCAGAATATGCACGGGTCAGTGGTGCATTGTGAGAAGTCTATCATGGCGGTTGTTTTATCGGAAGTCGTTTATTTATTTATTTGGGTTAAATTATTTTGCATGTTTTTATTTTTTGTTTCTTATTTTATTTATTTATTTATTTATTTTTAATCGATGTTTTTATTAACGTAGTAAAAATTTGTTTATGTCACTTATTTAATAGTTTTGTTTGGGTTTGAGAATTTAATTAAAGCTATTTATTCGATTTTGGGGTTGATTGTTGTAGTTTCTTCTAACTATTATTTTGGCAGGAACAGTTTTTAATTTGTGTTTATTTGGGTTGATTATTTTTATTTGTTTTTTCTAACGGTAACTTTATCGGGATTGGTTTGTTTATTTATTTACTTGGATGAATTTGGGTTAATTTATTTTACTTGTATATTTTCTCTTTTTCGGTTTTTCGATTTTTTAGTAACGTAGTATTTATTTATTTATTTTTTTATTATTATTATTATTATTATTATTATTATTATTATTATTATTATTATTATTGTCGTTATATAACAGTTATAGGTATTTTTTTCGTCCGATTTTTTTGGTTCGATTTTTTAGTCTAACTAATGTTTTGGTCATAATAGTTTGCTAATTTGTTTATTATTTACTTTATTTATTTGGGTTCGTTTTTTGTTTTTTTTTTTGTTATTATTATTATTCTTTTCCGTCTATTCTAACAGGTGTGATTTGGTAATTTGTTTGGATTAATTAATTTAGCTTATTTTATTGTTATTTTGTTTATTTGTTTATTTATTTGTTTTTATTTTGTTTTTTTCGTTTTCAATTTTTTAAGTAACGTAGTAAAAATTTGTTTTCATGTCTGCATTTTGAGACGAGCTCTGATCTTTTATTTAATAATTTGTTTTGGTCTGGGAAAATAATGATAGCTATCTTTTCCTCCAAGCAAAGTTTGCAAGTTTTTGATTGATTGTTGAAGGCTGATGATCTTTTCCTTATTTTCCAAGATATGTTTGGTGTGATGTGCGTTTTGTTTTTAATTCCCCAGAGGTGACAGTCTGTTACATGCTAAATGCAATCATGATGGCCTGATGATTGCGTTTAGCGTGAAACAGACTGTCGTCTCTGGGTGTTGAATTCAATATCCACTTTTATATTTGCACAAGATCTTTCCCTGATATTGCGTACTTTAGCCCATAAATATATTACGTTGGTGCAAAAATAATGACGTAATAAAGTCGTTTTTTGACGTTAATATTACGTCAAAAAACGACATTATTACGTCATTATTTTTGCACCAACCTAATAGCATACCTTAAAACTGTATTTTATCATATATATATATATATATATATATACAGTGTGCGATGGATATATGGTCGTCTAAATTACGCAAAAATGAAAATAACACTGGCATCTCATGTTAACAGATATATTTTTTTAGAATTACACAAAAATATCTTGATATACTAAAGAATAAATTTATTCAATAAAATCGCCATTGGCTTTAACCATGGCCTCAAGACGACTTCGGAATCTCCTGCAACTCTTCTAGACGGTCTCCTTGTTTAAGTTGGTGAATGCTGCCATAATTCTTGCCTTCAGTTGATCTTTGGTGTGACAAGGAGTTTTGTTGGTTTCCCGCTCAACTGTGCCCCACACATAATAATCAAGGGTTTGTGGTCTGGGGAGTTAAGTGGCCAGATGTAAGGTTGTAATGTGGTCGCAGAAATTTTCTGACTGGGTTCTCCTTCTTGTGTGGCATGGTGCAGAGTCCTGTTGCTAGACATAGTTTTCCAGCAGCACCCATCTTGACCCAGAGCAGCCGTAACTCTTCAAGGCCCTCTCCGTGTTGAGTTTGAGGCCATGTGGTAAGTTGAATAGAGGCATAAAATATCCATCAGTAGTGATCACTCCAAACACCGTGATGTCGACTGGATATATCATCCAACTCTTTCCGAATCCACTTCACTGCCCTCAGATTGACACCCAAACACACCAAAAAGTTTGTATTGGAGCTTCCGGCACGAATGCCAAGCAGTACAGTATGTTGTTTACAAATTTCTGGTGGAGTAAATTGCGCCATGTTGCTCTTTATCTCACAGACAGTGAAATTAAAACTATAAAATGGCAAAAATTTATTCATCGTACTCTGTATATATATATATATATATATATATATATATATATATATATATATATGTATGTGTGTGTGACCACTAGATTCGAAAAATACGCACATACACACACGAACACAAACCACATACATACACGAACACAAACCACATACATACACGAACAAATATATACACATGCATACACTTACATACACTAAAAACGAAAAAATCTACCTAACACCAATAAGTAGTACATCAAGTATTCTTTTCTTAGCATAAAAATAACTAAAATGAGAAAATCCGCCGTCAATTGTTTCAGATCTCCAAGGTAGTGGATAGAAAGATTACAAACAGGTGCTGAATATAGTATCAGTTAGCTAAGTGTCAAATTGTATTTGTATTAATCCTATATATATATATATATATATATATATATATATATATATATATATATATATATATATATATATATATATATATATATATATATAACGATTGAGGAACCGGAGAGCTGAGTTCGAATTCCACTCGAATCCATTACATTCACTTATGTGCTAATACCCTTGGGAAAGGTATTAATCCTCTTCTTCTCCCTCCATCTATGGGTAAATAGCAGGACAGACTTGGTTCTATAGCCTTGGATTGTAACTGGTCTAGGAAGACAACTCAGAATTCAAAACCTGCGCAGGGTCGTTTGGGGACCTTGCTTCACGTAGTGCACCAGGTCTCTCTATCCGTCCCTTGAAAAAGTGTGGTTGGTTCTGCACAAACCTTTCACCAGTATAATCAAATCATATGTGCTGGTGTCTGACTGTCGGTTCCTAGGAACTGAGCTGCTTGAGCCTCATATGTCGAATACGACAGGAGAGCCCACCATGTATATGATAATAATATAGTTTTAAGGTATCCTATATTTATGTATTAAAGTACTCAATATCAGGGATAGAGTGCATGCGAATATTTATTAAACTCATATACAAACTCTCCCCACATTAAGCACACCCACAAGCTATTAAAAAATGCGATAAAAATCAGCTACAGTTTCACTGAGAACATGACACAAATAATAACAAAGCGCAACAGAAAAACAACCAACAAACCAACAACCAACAAACAAACCGGACAAATTAAATCCATGTGTATCGGCAGAGCAAAGAACAAATGCCCCTTAAACAGAAATTACTTGCAAAACAATGTATTATACCAAACCAGTGTGAAATCAGTAGATAACGAAGAAAAATTTACATAGGAGTAAGTAAAGGACTCTGGAAACGAAAACTGCGCGGACAAAACAACCTTTACAAATAGTGAACACCACAATGCTTTCTAAATATGTATGGGAAATTAAAAATAAAAACCAAATTACACCATGGAAAATAAGAAAAACGGCATCAGCCTACAGTAATAAAACAAAAACTGTAAACTGTCTGGAAGAGAAAATAACTATAATTACCTTCCCAGACCAACACAAATTACTAAATAAACGATCAAAACTCATCTCAAAATGCAGACCTGAAAACAAATTTTACTACGTTACTTAAAAATCTAAAACTAAAAACGAATACGAAAAAATATATAAATAAATAGAATAAACTAAAATAAACAAAAAATCTCAATCAAAAAATAAGTAAACAAATTAAGTAAATAACAAATATATTAACCATGAATGCACGAATAAACACAAGGAAATTTAATAATAATCAACAAATAATAAAATAATCAATAATAGATAATGAGTAAAAAACAAACAACATCATGAAATAGCTAAAAGTAACTGTATTCGAATCCATAATTATTTCTACTCAATAGCTTCTAAAATGATTTGAAACATAATTGTTACCGCCCATCCAATAGCTGTTAGAATAACACGATAGACCGTCAGCCCATAATGCACCATTGGCCAGCATATATAAATTGTCGGGCCAAAACAACAGACGTGGCCCGAAGATTGCGTTTAAGCAGGAAACAGATTGTTACTTCGGGGTGTTGACTTCAATGTCAACATTTATATTTACCTACGCTTATCCCTGATATTGAGAACTTTAACCCCTAAATATAGTATACCTTAAAACTATATATATATAGATATAGATATGTGTGTGTGTGTGTTCAAAGTTTTCACAGTTTATGACAGGTTATTTAAAGTGGCTTAAATTTAAAGATATGGAGAATGAGATTCAATTTTTTTTTGATATTTGAGTGAGACTATTGAGTATTTGACCAATAATCCATCTTTTATACAAGTTTCGATAAAATCGACTGAATGTACTGCTGTTAAGTTTTTTCATTTAATTTCGGATGGAATTTCTTCGGCCTTCTTGTTCTATTTAAATGAGACCTAATTGAGCTATACTCAGAGAGATGTAACGTGAGTCTTCTTGATAGGCATGTCCAATATAATTATTCATATATTTGGTTTGATCAAGAACGCAATTCTTTAATTAATCCCTTAATTCCTCATGAATAATTCCATTGGGTACACCCCACTAAATGCTTAACAAGAAGATTCACGTTACATCTCTAACCATCTTTGGTACGGAAGTTTTTGACAGCTTTAAATCTTTCAGTGATCACTGGAATTAAATTTTAACGCTCCAATTTTGAACTTGAACTTTCAAATTCAATGCAATACCACGGTTCCAAAATCAACCTATTCTATTAGACATACCTTGTGCATGTATTTGAGTAGTCAGAATTGTTTGGAAATCGTTTGGAAACTGGCCTAATGTGATTCGTCGGTCTTCCATGATCAAGGTATCCACTTTCTGGATGTGTTTTCCGTAGGCGACATTCATGGGCAACCAAATCGGCTTTCGTCTGTTACGCTTCTTCTTTTCCCCGCTTTGAAACGTTCTATTCGCTCATTCGTGGATTCATGGTGTGCGCTCCATACTGCGCCAACATCTGACGATGGATTTCCACAAGTTTGACTCCATCTGCCAACAAAAAGCGCACTACGGTGCGTTGTTCCTCGATGGTGCAATCACTGAGTGGAGGGTTCATACGTCGCCACTCGACTAGAACGATGGAATGCTGCGCGCTGCTAACTTACCTTTATCTCATTTCCCTACTTCCGTTCCCTTATGGAAAACAAATGTGTAAATATCATTTTAAATGTTTTCCAACTGCAACATTTACCTCGTTCTCAATAAACCAAATAAAAATAAATTACAATTATGAATAATATAAAAATATTCACTCTATAAAGGCTAAACGGAGATTAAATACAATGTATATAAATAATAAATGTATTTTTACTTAGGTTGTGGCCAGCGATTAGTTATGTTTCAGTGGAAAAATATTAAGCTAATTCCCCACCCCCACCCCCCAAAAAAAGAAAAGAAAAAAAACATAAAACCTAATAAAATATAAATGTCTTTATTTTAAATCAACAGAATAGAGGATATATTTTGTTTATGAATCTTGTCCGGGAACTTTCTTCGATGCCTATTATTTAAGTTCTCACCGTTACAGCGTTCGTTACAGTGTTCTCATCGTCGGAACAGTTCCAAACTGTTCATCTGTCAAACTCTCTGCCTTTAGCAGAGAGGAACCCGGACGAGGCTTTGCCGAAGGGCAAAGTTTCGAACGGGGAGGTTGCCTACCATTCAAAGGGAATATTTTTTGGCCGAGCCTACGGGCTCGGAGAACCCACGCTAAACCGGCTTGGTGCCACATACGACCCACGTGGGGGAGGAGGGCCTTAAATATAACAGTGTTCTGACCGTCGGAACAGTGCCAAACTTTTTATCTGTCGAACTCTCTGCATTAAGCAGAGAGGAACCCGGTCGAGGATTTGCCGAAGGGCAAAGTTTCGTCCGGGGTGGTAGACAGACCCTGAACCCGCTTATGCGGGTCCTAAGGGAATATTTTTGGCCGAGCCTACGGGCTCGGAGAATCCTTGATAAACTCGACCTTGTGCCATATACATCCCACGTAGGGTGGGGGTGGGGTGAATGTTCTGTTAAATATAACAGTGTTCTCTCCGTCACAGTATTCGAATGCAAATGTTTACATTTGCATTCGAACACTGTTCGTTTGTCACTGTTAAATTAATTAGATCTTTTGTATTTTTATACAACAGACTTAATTATTTGAAACAGAAAGTAAACATTTTGTTTAATCTACTTAATTTTGTATTTTCAAAAGTGACTGGCATTTATTTAAAATGTTGCGTTAGTTTATTTCGATGGAAGAATCTATTTCCATTGCCATTTAGAAAAGTAATAATACTTTTGCTTTTTCTTTTTCTTATTTCAAATTTACTTTTGAAATTTTATTAAAATTGGGTAATGTTTGTATTTGTCCCCCTCACAAGAAGTTAATGTTAATGTTAATTCTTTACTTGTTTTTCTTTTTCTTTGTTTAATTTGAACTAGTTAATGTCCTGATTTTCAAAATTTAAATTAATTAATTGAAAAATATAAATTTACTTCTGACAGTCTTTCCTTCACTAGTAAATAAAAAAAATATTCTTACTTTTAAAAGATTTTACGTGATAAATCTTTTTTCAGAAAGTTTTCCTCCAATTGAAAATTTCACCTCAGGACGAGGTGATGTAATGGAATAACCTGTCACCCCCATGAGTAACTACCGATAAGTATCCGTTATGGCAACGGACAGCGGAAAACTGGCTGGGATCTGTGAGTAAAGCTTACGCGTGAATACCGACCTTCCAATAGCAGCACTCACGACTGTATTGACTTGCGACGACCGTACGCATAATTGTTACTTCCTTTCTTGTTGTACTGCTTTCTACAATAAACTTTTTACTTATTTATCCACCATGTTTGTCAAGTATATATTCCTATTAGCACGGAATATAACAATAATATAATTATGATATACATATTCATCATGTATGCTAGATCTGTTTTTAAAAATATACTCACATTTTGAAATTTCAGGTTCCTATTGAAGAAAGAGAATATTTAAAAACTCCGAGAGAAAAACAAGACCAAAAGGCAGTTTCCAATTTGGAACTATTGAAAAAAATACTGTCAAAAATATATATAAAAAAAAAACAAAAAAAAAACAACGTATAGCATTAGCAGAGAGATTAGACAGATTGAAAGATAGCAACAACAAGACTCTCCACATGTTGCCTCTACATCAGATATTTTCCACCAATGTCTTCCAGTGAGGAAACAGCTGATGACAGTTTTCAGCCAGGGAGATTGTCTAACGGAACTTACGGTCTCTAGATATGCTATGGAACTTATTAAACTTAATTATTATTCCAAACTTGGGGCATGATTTGCTAATGCTTTTTTATTAGATCTAAAAGATATGGAATTTTTTTTATCCAAGTCTTAAATTAAACGACATTATCATTGAAAAGTCAAAAATAAACAGGGAAAGGGCTAGAGGAAAAGTAATCAACCATCAGAAGCATGTTCAGAACAATGAAAATATCATTTGTATTGGTGTTAATTGCAGAGTTGATATATATATATATATATATATATATATATATATATATATATATATATATATATATAGTTTTAAGGCATGGTATATTTACGGGATAAAGTGCTCAATATCAGAGATAGAGAGTATGTAAATATAAGAGTGAACATTGAAGTCAACACTCAGAGGGGACAGGCTGTTTCACGCTAGACGCAATCGTCATTGTGTCTAGCGTGAAACAGCCTGTCGCCTCTGAGTGTTGACTTCAATGTTCACTCTTTTATATATATATATATATATATATATATATATATATATAAAGATTTTTATTTTTTTAATCCTACATTTTTATTACTTCAAACGGTATTTTCAGTGGATATCCGTATTTAAGTAGACTCTCCGTTTATTTTAAACAACATTTATTTTTTCATCTATCGGTCTGAGTACTCAAGAAAAGACGGCACATTTTCTTTATTTCGATTCTTTTCTATGGTATTCACTAAAAAATAACGTTTGGAGTAATATACATGTTGAGGCAAAAGTCACGCGCCATAGGTCAAAGAGGTCCTGTTGAATGGCCGCCGAGCTTACCAGACCTCACTCCCTTGTATTTTTTTCTGTGGGTCCATTTGAAATCAGTTGTTTATGAAACGCAACCAAAAAATATTGAGGAACTTAAAGAAAGAATTAAATATGAATGCAATAAAATGACAGAGGAAACTCTCTGACATGTTAATGAATCATGCAAGCACAGAATTGAAACGTGTTTTGAAAAAGAAGGAAGACATTTTGAACAGCTCACATAATTAAATAAAATTTTCATGTGTAATCATACTTTTAATAAATTAAGTGCGCGATTTTTACCTCACCCTATATATATATAGATTTGTTTAAACGCTTGGCCAACTCCAGCATATACTATCATGACAAACCAGTTTAAACCGCTATTGGCCCATGCTACTTAATGCTTCGCAATAATAATGATGACTGCTCAAAATAGCAGACGACTGAAACAAACACATCCACCGTTACCACAGGTCAAATTCTCACCACAAATTCAGATAATGAGTCGAAAAAAAAAAAAAACTACAATAACAGAGCAAACTAAGTATTTGTATTGAACGCGTCCTCTAACCATATAAACTAACGATTATTAGAATGATAGAAGTTGAATGCCAAGCATTCCTCATAAAATAGATTTGCTTTAAACCGCGTGCTTTAAGTATTAATGAAATAATTTTTTTCTCTAAGGACATCAGCAGTTTACCCTTTACTTGACCCTTTGTAGGCGGCGGAAAATCGGGGTAGTTTCCTGTTTTTCCAGATCTTAAAATGTAAATAAGTCAATTACTTAGAAGTGACACCATCAACTTTAAAAGGCGTTTTCATTTCATTGAGTTAGAACATTTAAAAAAATATAATAATAATAATAATAATAATAATAATAATAATAATAATAATAATGTCAGTTTCATACACTCCCAATTAGATATTCCAATAATAGCATCGAAAACACCAAAGCAGTAATTAATTCCTCGATATAGTTTGTTAAATGAATAGGGATTGACTAAAACTTCATCCTCGTCTTCATATCATTATTATGGTTAATTTTTTAATCATTCCTAAGGAAGGCAATAAAGCCACTAAGACGCAAGAAGTTACTGAATGCTAGAGAATATGGGGAAAAACATTATTAAAGAGAGAGAAATATAAAAGAACAGGAATTGAGAAGATAAGATAACGGTTGACATTGCATTTAAATTTTTGAAGATCAAAGTTGATTTGAAAGCAGAAGCCGGAAGAGAGTTCCATAAGCGGGAAGTGCGAGAGAAGAAACTGTTAGCATAGAACTTACGGTTACATTTCGCTATTTCAACTGTAAAATGATGAAATCTTGCCACCAATCTAGTACTGCGCTTAAATTCACAAAGTCTAGGTACCAAAGAGGAAAATTCTTTAGAACAATTAACATGGAAATATTTATTTAAAAAAAAAAACGGCACAAGGAGGCTACGTTACGGCGGTGGGAAAGTTAGTGAAGTCGAGATGCCAGGTCAGGACCGATAACATTGCAGATTCTTCTTTGAATTTTATCAAGAATTTCATAGCAGAAATACCAGTCCAGATGTGACAGCAATATTTAATACATGGACGAATGGTAGACCTATAATTGTGTAAGATAGATTCTGGCGAGAAAAAAAGTACACTATTTACATTATTCGGACTACTGTCCTCATCTTTGTCGCCATATTTATTACAACATTTCGGCCGTTGTACACTCCGGCCTTCTTCAGGTGGTTGGAATGTCGAACTGAACCCTTTATTTCGCTCACTGGGGTAGACAGTTCTAGTTCCACGTGCCGTGTCTAATGGATGTCAGTTATCAGTTATCTCCTGTTAATTTCCCTTCCGCAAGTACTCCTAGGACACAGTGGATAAAGGCGTTGGTTAGATCCAGTGACAGGACCCAAATAGTCCAATACCCGCTTAAGGCAGTGGAGAACCTGCAGAGGGAAATCAATATAGAGTTGATTATAGCTTCTGGCAGTATAGCAAAAAGTGGTAGAAGGCTAATAGGCCGATCGTTAGAGGAATCAGACGTTTCGTCTGAGATCTTAAAGACAGGAACTAAAGAAGACATCCAATAATTAGGAAAGCAAGAAGCAGCAAGGGATTTATCTCTCCGATTCATAGCCATCTCCTCCACCGCCATCGGGTGGGGGCAGGAAGAGAATAGGGAGAAAGCATGACGATACCGATACTCAAATGTGAGCCGGTGACGACGATATATATATATATATATACATATATATATATATATATATATATATATATACATATATATATATATATATATATATATATATATATATATATATATATATATAGAGAGAGAGAGAGAGAGAGAGAGAGAGAGAGAAGGTGGGGGCACTATATCGAGTCTAATCAATTACCTCACTGCCACTGAGGCCCGTTGGTATAGTTGGCATTACGTTTGCGTCGTATCGTAATGGTCCGAGTTCGATTTTCGGTAGTGGATGCGCACGACTGATGTAGTCCCCAATATTGGGCGAAACGGATGTCTAGTGCATTCTGTTGAGGATTCTTCTAGACTCGATGAATTACTTAATTATGATTATTTCAAATCCTCCTAATAATTTCTATCATTTATATATATATATATATATTTAAGGAAAAATAATACTTATAATATGATCCCTATATTTAAATTAATATATATATATATATATATATATATATATATATATATATATATATACCTGCTTCTGAATTATTATTGTTATAGACATTTTTATTTCTGATCATATCCATAATAGTTTGGCATGTGGTCGTAATTATTTTGATATTAAGATTGGATAATTTGTTTTGAATAAGAAACTTGATAAAGTTCCTCGGGGAACGAAAAGCGTTGGCAAAGAAAAGTTTTCTTTTAGTTTTTTTTTATAATGTCTTTTTAGAGATATATTTGATTTATTTATATCTGAATTGTTACATGTAGACACATATGCGTTTGCCATTTTCTCTGATGTCAAAGCTACAAAGGATAGAAAGGAAAGTAATTATGCAATTGACTTCAATGTTAAAATACAATAAACGTGTCACCAAGCACAAGGAATATAACTCCCACACAAACGATAATTTACTAATTATTATTTCATTAGTAAATATAAAAAAAATGTGGGGTGGGAAAAATCTTATATCTACTTAATGTGTTTTTTTTTCGACAATTTTTAGCATCTAGTAATTGATAGCCACAACAACAAAAAAATGCTAACTAAATAACAAATAGACAGTCAAGCAGGTATATTTACGCATTCCACAAGCCTATCAGTTTTTCTTTCATCTACTTTCTCAATCTCTCTCTTTCGTTCCCTCTCTCTCACACACTTCTCTCTATCTCGCAGACACGATTCTCTCTCTCCTCTCTCTCTCTCTCTCTCTGTCACGCACACTTCTCTCTCTCGCTCTCTCTCACAAACCTCTCTCTCATTCTCTCTTAGTCGCTGTCTCTCTCCTTCACACTTCTCTCTCTCACTCCCCCCCACACACACTACTCTCTCTCTCTCTCTCTCTCATACATTTCTTGCTTTCTCTCTCACACACACAGACACTCTTCTCTCATTCTCTCTCACTCGCTCTTTCCATCACAAACACTTCTCTCTCATTCTCTTTCATTCGCTCACTCTCTCTCACACACCTCTCTATCTTGCGCTCTCTCACACCACTCTCTCATTCTCTCTCAGTCGCTGTCTCTCTCCTTCACACTTCTCTCTCTCTCTCTCTCTCTCTGTCACACACACTTCTCTCTCTCTCTCACGCACACATTTTTCGCTTTCCCTCTCTCTCACACACGCACTCTCCTCTCATTCTCTCTTATTTGCTCTCACACACTCGCCAGTAATTTTTTACGGTCAGGGACTGTTTTCAGGTTTTATCTATTTTTCAAGGTGAAACAAGTTTTCATTTTGAACAAAAAAAATCCTCTAAGTTTGTCTTTCGTCGCCATTTTCGTTTTTGGTTTCTTCTTTCTGAATGTTGTTATTAATGCAGTCTTTCTGACCCGGGATTACATTTTACATTTTAATTGATATTGCATGACAAACCAGAAACAAAATGCATCAATATACATCGATCTTTAGTGAATGAATATCTATGCGGATGATACAACAGTTTATAGGGGCATCTGGATGACCAGAACCTGTCTACTGATCTTTCTTCTAACCTACCTTTGGTGGCTCAATAGGATGAAGACTGGCTTGTAAAATTCAATACTCCCAAAACCAAACTAATACTGTCCATCACCGAGCAAACTCTTAATTTTTCCCTACCATAATGGATTGATCTTCCCTCATGGAAGCCCCTCGTCTTTAACGTCTATTGGGACTCAAGCTCACTCCAGTCCTCAGGAAACTCATATATACGATCTATTGCTAAAGACGTTTGGAAAATGGTCGGTCACTTGTACCATCTGATGAAGATTTCCTTAAATTTTTCTCAAAGCTATCGCCAAATACTTTCTATGTAACTTTCTTTACTTAGATATACTCACTTTCCTCCCCACTCCCTTCACCAATATTTGACTCTGTTTTCCTTTATCTTGTCAAACATCAGTAAACAATGGGTACGTATATCTATAGCGACTGCACTTACTCTTCGAAATGAAATGGCTAGTTTTTACAAAGAAATAGGATCGAAACAGTAAATTCTAATAACTAATGAAACTGGCAACAAAACACTGAACATCTTTATTTACAGTATATATATATATATATATATATATATATATATATATATATATATATATATTGATCTTGGTTGTATGGGCGCTTTCCCCACTCCAGGCAAGTTTGGCTGGCACCGACCATATTTTTTCCATCTCAGACTCAGTTCCCATTTTCACACTACAACTGCCGCACGCCTGACGATTGTGTGAAAGCATGAAACTGACAGTAGTGGTGGGCCACTTTACACCAGAAATTTAATTCGTAACTTATATATATATATATATATATATATATATATATATATATATATATATATGGTGCGATGTGTAAATTGTCGTCATTTCATATTTTTAATTTCGAGCATGCGCGTTGTTTGTTTTTGGATTTTGTCGACTACACGACTGTGAGAAAAAGAGCACCATCACACAATTCACTCCGCCAGAAATTTGGAAACAGCATTCTGTATTGCTTGGCATTTGGAGTGATCACAACTGATGACGATATTATGCCTCCATTTATCTTCCCGCGGGGATTCAGACAATAGGGAGGCCTACATCAAGTAACTTGAGGAGGTAGTGCTGCCCTGGGTCAAGATGGTGGCTGCTGGAAGACTATGTCTGGCAACAGGACTCTGCACCATGCCGCATAAGCAGGAGAATCCAGTCATGGCTGTCAGATAATTTTTGCGGCCACATCACCCCTTACATCTGGCCACCTAACTCCCTAGACACAACTCCCTTGATTATTATGTGTGGAGCGTAGTTAAGCGACTGACCAACAAAACTCCTTTTAACACCAAAGATGAACTGAAGGCAAGCATTATGGCAGAATTCACCAACTTAAATAAGAAGACGGCCCGTAAGAGTTACAAGAAGTCGTCTGGAGGCCGTGATTGAAGCCAATGGCGATTTCTATTGAATAAATCTATTCTTTAGTATTTCAAGATATTGTTGTGTAATTTTAGTAAATAAAACTGTTTAAATGAGATGTCAGTGTTATTTCATTTTTGCGTAATTCAGACAACAATTTATCCATTGCACCTTATATATATATATATATATATATATATATATATATATATATATATATATATATATATATATGAGAAAGAGAGAGTGAAAGAGACAGACAATGTTAGCATAAGTCAACACTGTATGCCACTGCCCCTTTCATGCTACTATATATTTATATCTATCAAACATTCTATTTCCCATATTGGGCAAATTTTAAACTATATAGAGAAAAATATACAGAGTCCGGCAAAAATGTATACACACTTCACGAAAAGAAAAACTTGTCTTTCGTAGTTTTAGGAAATTGCGACAACACTGTTTACTGTAATTCGGTATTTTCTCGACAGATTGCATTACAATGTCGGCTCTTAGACAAGACATTTTAAAATGCATGTGCAACGATCCCACTGGACACTTTGTCCAAGCAGTAGTTCGCCGTACTAATAAATGTCTGGAAGCTAAAGGCCACCATTTTGATCATCTCTTATGACTGTAAAGTCTAAAGTAATTTGTATTACTCGCGTGATGTCTGAATAAATTTAGTATTACAATATCTATATAAGTTTATCCTTTCCTGATATGTGTATACAACTTTATATCTATCTATCTGGTTGTGAATCAATAAAATCTGTCGAATCTTTTACATAACTTGGAAGTGAAATAAATTCGACTGAAAAGGAAATGAAAATTCACATAAGTAAAGCCTGAGCTGCCGTGAATAAAGATGGATGTAATCTGGAAATCTGATTTACCAAACAACCTCAAATGGAGGTTCTCTCGCGCCGCTGTAGAGACGGTGTTAATATATGGTGCCACTGCTTGGACATTAACTAAAACCATAGAGTCTAAGCTTAATGGAACATACACTCGGAATACTGAAAGCTATACTACTAATGAGGTATTAGCAAATTCTAATGTAGAATGCACTTTGCAGCACACTGCTGGTGCTCTGAACACCTAGCCATAGCCCAAGACGGGTTGGTCGCACAGCAACCACCTATGTTGACCAGTTATGTCATGACAGAATACCACCCTAACGACCTACCGACCTTGATGCAAGACCGTGACATTGCATTTAAATTTTTGAAGATCAAACTTGACTGAAAAGCAAGAAACCGGAAGCAAAATATACGATAAAAGAAACTGTTAGTATAGAACTTATGACTATATATATAACTATTTCAACTGTAAAATGATGAGATCTTGCCACCAATCTAGTACGGTGGTTAAATTCATAAAGTCTATGTACCAAAGAGGAAAGCTCATCAGAGCAATTAACATGAAAATATTTATAGAAAAGGCACAGGGAAGCTACATTATGGCAGTGGTTTGGTTTGTTTTGTTTGACGGCATATCAACCTCAATGAGTTATTTAATGCCGAAAAGGTTTTTATTGCTGGTAATAATTTTTTTCAAAAATGTATTGCTGTTAATATTTTTTCTTTTTCAAAAATGTACTGCTGGTAATAATTTAAAAATAAAAAAAGTATTGCTGGTATTAAAACCTATTTTTACACTTTCATAGTGTTTTGACCCCTTTTGCGGGGGTGGAGGTAACTATTTCCCCATATCTGGGACCCTGACTAGTGCTACAACCCCGGGTCAGGGTAGACCTGGGAACATCAGCAATTAAGAGGTGGTTCCATGCTCCTCAAAACCTCCTGATCAAAGGCCTTGCTGCCGGGTGTAGTTTATCGTCTTGCCCAGGACGTACGGCAGTGGGAAAGTGACTGAAGCCGAGCAATCATTATCTACTGTTTTCTTGATTCCTCTTCTTTTATTGTTCTCGCTCTTTAATAATGTTTTTCTTTTTGTTATCTTTCACACACAATAACACTTTGTGTCTTAGTGGCTTTATTGCCTTGCTCGTGGTGAAATGATTTAAAAAAAACGATAAAATCAAAGCAGCAAATTTCAGTAGCTAATAAAAAATGGCAGCAATTATAATGATAATATTAGACTTTTCCTTATAAAGTAATATTTCTGAATTCATTGACCGAGTAGTCAGTGCTACCATCGGTTGAAATTTATAACATTTTTCTCTTAAAACATTTTTCAGAAAAATATATTCCACTAAATGGTAGCGTTCTTTCCAGTACTGATGGCGGTTTCCATCCTTGCCTTTTGTTTGGGGTAGTGTAGGCCATCAACATGTTGAATATGTCATTATTCTCTTTTCGAGTTACATGTGCTATCCATTCTAGTTGTTGCTGCTCTTGAAAGTCCTCAATTGATGTTCGAAGCAAAACGCTATATTTTCTACCCAATCAGAAGTATTGCTGGAGATCCATTTTCTAGAACCATATTTTAAGTCAGCCGGAGTCCTTAAATATAGGATTTTCAAGCAGGTTCATCAGTAATGAATGATTCCTGAAAAGTACATTCACACCCTCATTACTGACACACATGTCGTCACTACTCACGAAACTCTCAACACATCAATGCGGTGATTTAAATATTTACCACCAATGTATTGATTTAACGATACAACTATTCAATCACAACTAATACCTCACAACATGACTACAATATTGCTACAAACGTTTAACAGACTTCGTTAGCCATTTTTAATGAGAATTTACCCCATTAAAATAGTTCTTTATCCCTCCGTTTGTTAGTTCACACGACCGTTACGCCTTGCTAATACCTCATAAATAATGGTTTATTCTATTTTGATCACGTGGAAAGAGGGGAAATACACTACTTGGTTTCACTGAGAAAACGAAAGAAAGAAAGAAAGAAAGAAAGAAAGAAAGAAAGAAAGAAACGTGAGCTAGAAGTGTTTAACGTCTGTTTCAGTGAAATGGAAAAAGTTGTCAATTTCAAATCTTTTTATTTGAACTAACTTCTTAAAATAACGACCAAATATTGTAATATTTTGTTAAAGTTAAGTCAATCCAGTCGAATCCATTATATTCACTTACGTTCTAATACCCTTGGGAAAGATATGAATCCTCTACTTCTCCTCCTCCCAACTATAGGTAAATAGTAGGACAGACTAGTTGAATGGCAACTAGTCTACCACAAAAAGAAATGGCAACCTATTGCGGGAAAAAATCTACCTCGTCAGTTATGTATCGAAAGATACATGATCGTCTAAGCGTGTATCACGCATGGCACATAACTGACTGACTGTTAAGTCAAATACTTAACGAGGCGATAAGGAATTTTTATGGATATTTTATTGTCGTAGAATTCGCCATGAGCTTATACATTCATTAACTTAAGAATTAAGATTCATCAGAATATTAAAATACAATCAAAGAACAGGAATTACGAAGAGAGAAGATAACAACTGACATTGCATTTAAATTTTTGAAGCTAAAAACTGGACGTAAAACAAGAAGCCAGAAGAGATTTCCACGAGCGAAAAGTGCGAGAAAATAAGCCATTAATAAGCTATTAACTTTCGGTTATATTTAACCATTTCAACTGTAAAATGTTGAGATCTTACCGCCAATCTAGTACTGCGCTTAAATTCATAAAGTCTAGGTACCAAAGAGGAATCTCTTCAGAACATGAACGTATTTATAGAAAAGGCTCAAAGAAGCTATGTTACGACAGGGGGGAAAGTGAGTGAAGCCGAGATATCAGGTCAGGATCAATAATGTCGCAAATCTTTGAATTTTAGCAAGGATCTATAAATATACAGCATGAGCACCGGACCGTATGTGGCAGTAATATTTAATGAATGAGCGATTGGTAGAATTATAAATGTGTAAGATAGATTCGGGTGATAAAAGATGTCTAGCACGATACAGTAAACTAGCTTTCTTAGCAGCAGACTTGGCAATTGATTCAATATAATATTTCTACTTCATGCCAGCGATAACAAGAATACTGACACTGTAATGAGTTTTGTATTGAGTACGATTTTAGATCTGTCGGTGTGAGAAAAGAAAATGGCAGAATTAGACTGAATTAAAGTAGCAACAATGAAAAAAATTAGTGCTGTTATTTAAGTGAATAGTTTATCTTTGGCTAAATCAACACAACAAGAATGTGACTAGAGTTTGTGGTAGATTCTCGTGTAGGTCAAGTTGGCGTGAATGGTGTTAGTGAGAAATCACTTGCAAGTTAGCTCAATACGGTATAGCAAACTAACAACACCGAGTTGTTAGGTCAGGCCAACCTATATGGAAGTAGTGGGTTGATGAAACTTTCTGTCGAAAGAAATTACAGGAGATGACTGGTAGGAGCATCTATATTTAAATCTGGTAAAGAAAATGACTGCTCTTTTTTTTATATTAATTATTTGAGCAGCTGTACGTTTTATAAACCTGTTAGAACATTCAACTAGAAATTGAAACTTTCTTAAATATATCTATTATACTATAATTCTCTCCAGTGTTAAATGCTATCTGATAAAGATACAAGTTTTTAGTTGTTTACAGAACCAGCTGACAAGCTGTGTCCTTTTAAAATCAACAAACTGGATTCTAGCTATAGATTAAATAACAGGATAAACTAGACGCTCTATTCTTGGGGATCAGCCAGTCTAAGAGAAAGTAGAAGGTAGAATTCAAAGAAGATAACGAGAAATTATTTACTATCTATAATAAATATACTGTTTAATAAATAAACGGAGCGTCTACTCAAATACAAATATCCACTAAAAATAACGTAATAAAAATCGGTCGGATTAATAAATTAAAAAAATCCTCCCTTTTCTTTACAAATTGTTTACTTATATTTAAACCAATTGTTTTACAGTAAAACATGCGAAATTTGCTAAAGAACTAGCAATGATACAATGTACAATAACATGTGATAGTGTAGGTTATTTTACTGTATGTTATAAATAATGACTTCATAATCTGAATATATTAAGTTTAAATCCTGATTTATATTTTCATTTTTTCTTTCTGTTATCTTTTTTCCACAATAAACAAACTTTTCCATATTTGTGCTTGTTTTGTCAAAAATTCTTTAATTTTCGATGGAGACGGGTCTAGCTCTGTCTTCAAAAAATAGAAAAGATGCATAGATGCCCAGGTAACTATTGGTAGAGTTGCGAAAAAGGTGCTCTTCGTGGCGAAGCAAAGCAGTTAAATCGTTAACAATAGTAGTATATTTATTTTTGTAAAATTACAAAAATGTGACAAGATCAAAAGTGGGAATGGGGAAGGCTGGTCATCATCTGTCTTATCTTAAACTTAGTTGGGCACAATTACTGACAAAAAAAAAAAAGAAAAAGAAAAACCTATACAATATTCCTTGGATCAAAATACCACTTTCTTACTACAATCACCATAATACCTCAAGTCTCTATGAAGTTCTAACTAATTCCCATATGTACAGCAAAAATTGATTTAATTTTTTGACATTTTCGTCATCAAAAAAAAAAAAAGAAAAAAAAACAACGACACGAACGTTTGATTCTTGTAACATCGCCCAAATCTTTTGAGATTTCTATGCAGACCTTACTATGGTCAAGACCCTTTTTGCTTTTAGGAAACTTTTAGGGACTTCAACCTATTTTCCGTTTATTTGTATAAAGTTTAGCAGTATTTTCAAGTTTTTAATTTTCCTTGACTGTGTAATTGTTTTATCTGCCTACTCAGGTGTCACTCTGCACATACCCTCTCCGGTATTGTAGAGGGGTTTGGATTTTATCATTTTTCTGTGTCGGTGATGCTTCTCTCGGCTGATGGACACCCTTGTTTTTTCTGTTTTTCCAATATCTTGGGTGAGGTCATGCTGTTGGTAAAGGGGTAGATTAGGAATCGATACAGGGGAGTTCGTTTTTTTTTGGGGGGGGGGGATTTGATAGTTAAACTCTTTTCAGAGTGGTCATTTTGGTTGGGTGGGAGTTAATGATTTGGGAGGGGTGAAGACATGATCTGCTTTTTCAGTAATGGGGAGGACGATGCCGCGGAAGGACCAATTTTTTCCCCATATATTTCTGATGCTTTTTTTTTATTCCTTATCGATTCCTTTCGTTGCTCCAATCTTTTAAGCTTCTCGAAACTAGTCTCGTATCGGAATCTTTTTTGTCGGATCTTCTCCGTATATGTGGCTGGGGTATCACCCTTGGAATTTGTAGAAGTAGCGAGAGCTGTGTGCGCCTTTTACCATTGTGGTTTCTGGGGACATAGGCCACGCAATCTGGAGCTTCCATTTTCTCTTACCTACGACCTGCCATTGTCCCTTTTCCTTCTCAGCAACCTCACAAGCTGCGAGCAAAGACTTTTCGGGAATTGGGGGCTGCGAAATGGACCTGACAGGAGATTTTACCACACCGGTCCTGGTTGCAGGTATACCCATTACAGGCAGACAGAAATAACAGACACAGCCAGAGGGGACAGAAGTCCAGACGCTCCAGGCCCCCTACATCCAGACAGTTGGGGGAGGAAGTGAAGGCTTCATGGTCAATCATAATTTCGACACAGTTGGCAGGCGTGGGTAACAATACCCACATGAAATATACCTTTCCCTCTTATGAATCTTTGGGGTTTCCATCCAGGGACATTAGGGATTTGATGACGGTGTTTTTGTGGACGACAAATTTTGCGCGTACACTTGTCGACCAAAAAGATTGACACAATTCTTTTTTCAACATTCTGTAATTCCTGAAGGTCTACCAAGAACCCATCTTCTTTTATAAGATGTTCGTAGCTATTGGCTCTCTCCACGACCTCTGTCATGTTGATTATACAGTTCGGTGCGAACTTCCAGCAAGAGGGCGAGTCCCCGGCCACTACATATTCGTCTTTGCTTTTGCTGTTACTGGAGTCGCCTGGCAATACCTTTTCTTGATTTTGGTTATTCTTGGCTTCCATACTTTCTCTTGAATCTGCTTGGTCGTCAATTTTTGGTCAATGGCTACGTTCTCATTAGTCACTGTTGGTTGAATGTTTTTCTTTTTATCGGGAGGGTCTTTCTTTTTCGTCCCGAACAGTTTTTTTTTTTTTACTTGACCTGTGTTTATCGGTCATATTTGCTCAATTACTTTTTCTTTTTTTAACAAAAAACGGGGAATTTTCTTAAAAATAATGAAATGAACAACAGAAAATCTTAAACATATACAGAACAATGAAAAACAAATTTACAAAGAAAATGAAACATAAAGACTGAGCCAAGCTGGTTTAACAAAAGGGGTTTTGATGTAAAAAAATTACACAAATTGAAACAAAATCCTTCTTGAAAAAGAAGACAAATTTAACAATGATAAAAGAGAACAAAATGTCTGACGTGAAAAATAAAAGGAATAAAATTACTGAAACAACACAATTTTCCCATTTTTTTCAAAAATAAAACCAGCAATATAAACAAATTATGAAATAAATACTACAAAAGAAAAATTTTAAATGAGACACGTGTAAAAAAGCCACATATAAAAAGAGAAAAAAGTCAGGCGATAAAAGGAAAACGTTTGATGTGAAAAAATAAAATAAATTTAATGAAAAAAATGTGAAAAATAAAAAGAATAAATTTAATGAAAAAAAACACAGAAATTTATTTTGGCAATGAAGATGAGGATAATAGTTTTTATCGACAAATATTGAAGAATCGGGTGAATATGGCAATGAAGATGAGGATAACAGTCAGAATAATGTAAATAATGTAGGTAATCATAATACCTCATCTCAGAGATATAGACAGATATTGAAGAATCGGGTGAATATGGCAATGAAAATAAAGATAGCAGTCCGAATAATGTAAACAATGTAAGTAAATAGGTTTCCCTTTTACAAATTAAAACCGGCAAAATAAACAAATTATGAAATAAATAATAGAGACACTTGTAAAAGAAATTCTTACAAATTAAACAAAATGGTCGACTAACACGAAAATAAAATAAAAATAGATTAAAATAAAATTAAATTTGGATTGTGGCTGTGTGGAGACGAGTAAAAATTAACTTTAGGGCACAAAAAGTAAGTGAAAACAAAAGGATTAAGCAAGAAGAGAAGATATACGAAAAAATAAAATAAAAAATGAAGTTTACGGACAGAGGCTGAAAAATAAAAGAAACTGAAAATTAAAATACAATATATACACAAAAAGTTTTTAAAAAATTACAATATATTCACAAAAAATACAATATATACACAAAAAGTAAAAAAATACAATATATACGCAAAAAAATACAATATATACACAAAAAGTAAAGTAATAGACTAGTGAAACTAGATGTTACAATAGCGACAAAAATAAATGGCTAGGAAGGGTGAAAAAGAAACAGGACTTCTTTTAAGTTCAAAGCACAATCCCATTTTAACCAAGTGGGAGAAAAGAAGATTTAGTTAAATCTCCCGAGCAACAGCAGTGCTTCCATCCCTACAAGGAGAGTTCCTCGCTGGTAACTTTTATTTCCCACAGTTGTACGACTATTTCGTAATTTGTCATGCTTTCTAGTGTTTTTTGTTTACTTAACGTTTTATTTATTTAAAAAAAAAACAAAAAAAAACGGTAATTTTGAAGGGAGCTTCCGAAACCAGCAATGGAAAATAGCAGCAGATTTATCTGGCTGCCCAAAATTCTATCCAGCGCCATTGAGACAGAAGCCAGATTGGGTAACCTTGTGTGCCCAGAGAAGGCTTTTTTTAAATCTCGTTGAACTCACATTTCCACATGAGGATCAAGATTGATGCTGCTCAAATCCAGAAAGAAGAACGATACGAAAAATTGGTGGAAGAATGCGAAGAGGCGGAGCGGCAGCGCAAAACATTTTCCTGATGAGGTTGGCTGCAGAAGATACACACCTGCTGAAATGGCTTGGTTTCTCAAGCAGAAAAAAGTAAGCGCAACCCTAAAGGATTTCCAAGCAACAACTGAGAATACGATCAATTGGATCTGGCTCAAAAGAAATAACCTCTGAAAGAACGCAAAGTAGTTGACAGGCAGTAAAGCAGTCGAAACGAGGTGAATTCTCTTCTGAAAACTCCGATAATCTCCTAACACACGCAGCATCCGATTGACTGTTCTAAAATTCTTCTGTTTGACAGATTCAAGTATTTTGATAGTCCTTTATGTACGCAGTATTATTAGGTTGGTGCAAAAATAATGACGTAATAATGTCGTTTATTGACGTATTTTTAACGTCAAAAACCGACATTATTACGTCATTATTTTTGCACTAGCCTAATAACTCCTTTCCCCCACTTGGACGAGATGTGACACAAGGTCTTTTTTAGGTGGGGTCCCGAGCGCGTACGCCCGAGACAAGGACAAAAATTGTCCACGGCCCCCGCAAACGTCGATTGCGCTGGCCTCGGTACGAGCACCGATCCCTCCCTCTGGTGCAATTGGAAGGCGCGGCCTCGGGCAGCTGTTCCCCAGGGCTGGGCAGCTCTCAGTATAATTTTCTCTGTTGCCCCTCAATTCTTTGACAGAGAAGCCCCTGAGCGCACTCTGCCCAAAGACAGAGACGCAACTGAGAGATGATAAGCCTGCGTTAGTATTCCCTCCAAGTTGGAATTTATACGATAGTCCTTTATATACAGCATTATATAGCATAATTATATATTATTATCTATATTTATTTATTTTCGATTACCCGCCTGAATATTCTTATTGGAGAAAAATATGTGCTCTCCAGTTGGATGCGTATCTGCGTTCATCTAGGGAAAATCATCATTAGATCTGACGTGCTTTGACCTCTCGGCTACAGAGTGCCATGATGACCATGATTCCAAGGTGGAATAGCGCCTTTAAACAGAGATTTTTATCTGTCACTTGAAATAGAAATATATCCTCAGTTTCGTATTCTAACTTAAAGCAATTTTTTTAAAAAAAGAAATGGATTTTTTTATTTATTAATCCGACAAATTTTACTACTTAAACGTTAATTTTATTGGAGCGTCTATTCAAATATGAGTATCCATTAAAAATAACGTTTAATTAATAAAGAATATTATAATGTATAATATATGTAGGCAAAAATGCCCCTAAATTTCGCTAAAAGACGAGCATACATTATGAAAAAAATCCCCCCCCCCCAAAAAAAAATAATGCCCCAAACTTAGAACATAAAAATTACATCGGCTTCTCAGACTAAAGACAATTTCCATCCACTTATTAAGGAATGTAAGTTAAGGGGATATGTTTATTAAACACTTCTCTCTCTGTCTGTCTGTCTGTGTGTTCTCTCTCTCTCTCTCTCTCTCTCTCTCTATATATATATATATATATATATATATATATATATATATATATATATAGTTAAACCTAGAGAGCCAGACAAGGTTTCACCTAAGCGGATCGTCAGGGAAGGCTGACTAGGTTTAACTAGTTCCGCTCTACTTACTGTATTGAGCAGTTTATTTAGTTATTTTGCCTACTCGTATCGGTTTTTTTTTTATTTGGGCTTTGGACTTGCATGCTAGACGATTATTTTCGGCTAACGTACATGTTCTTGGTTCTTTCTTTTTTTATTCGTTTTTTTTTTTCCCCTTTGGTATTGGTTTGATTATTTGCAAAACCAAACACTGAAGGTTTTCCGAACGAGTATAATTTCTTATACTTATTAGATTACTACTACTAATAATTATATATTATATATATATATATATATATATATATATATATATATATATTAAAAGAAGAGAGAAACCGCAAACGTTTTTGGTTGTAATGTGGATTTTATTTTAATAATATTTAACATCAAAAAACACAAAGGAGAAAAAATTAATTATTTTTGATAATATGTGGAAATTCGCATTCTTTGCCTGATGACGGTCGCGAGACCAGAAACACGTGTAGCAAAATTATGGAAAATGAAGCATTTATATTTAAAAAAAAAATACAAAACGTTTGCGGTTTCTCTCTTGATTTTAATATAAACACTTTTCTCTCGTTGGAACTATTATAACCTCTTTCTTTTACATATATATATATATATATATATATATATATATATATATATATATATATATATACACGTGTGCGTGTTGTTGTTTTTTTTTTTAACTATGTTTCTTTTTCTTGTATTCCGAGCCTTCCTGAAATATAAGAAAAAGTTAAGGGGATTGTATGTGTTTCTAATCTAAAAAGTCATTTGAAACGCTAAGCTTAAAAAGGTACCACCAAAGATTCGATAAAAAAATTAGTATACATGATGTAAAAAAAAAAACCACAAACTTAATAAAAACAAAGTTTTATCGTCAAAATCTTTGTTATTACTAAGAAGAAAGACCATTAAATTATATTTTGATCCTTCTTAGAATGTTCGAAATTTTTATTAAAAATTTTGTTGCGTCAGCGGAGGTGTCACATTAGTATGTGAAATTTGAGCGTCTTTTTGCGGTGGAAGACACACTGATTTGGAAATTCAGACAAAAATCAAATAATTGTCAGATTTTAATGAAACTTTCAGGAATTATTCACAAATTAATTAAATTATTTGAGAAATCTTGGTAAAAATATTATTTTGTATCTGTTAACCTTCACTTATTTAATTTTATGAAATTTCTAGAAATTCTTTTTTGTCTCCGCTAAATGTTTATATGAACAAAGTCTTCGGTGAATTTAAATCATAAAATGCTTTTCGTCAAAAAGGACGCCCAGTTACAGAAAATCTGCTCTGAATCGTAAAATAATAAATGTATTAAAACTAAGACATTATTTAATAAGAAAACTTTTAATTACTTTTAGGAATAAAATATATCATGGAGACTATTTTCTTAAGAAATAATTTTTCGATAAATAATAAATTTTTACAAGAATTGTTTTTATTTCTTAAAATTTTAATTTGAATAATTAAACAATTATTACATAAGTTTAGCGAGAAAGTTGTCAACACCTCATTTTTTTTTTTTTTTTGTATTATTTTAAACTAAAAGTAAATAATATTTGTTTCTAATCAGATTAATTAAACTTTAAATCAGCTAATCTTCCCCAAATAAAGTTTCAGGAAAGTATATTTTATTCTTCAAATATTTTTAATAGAGAGAATAATTTTGTGTTGGCAGATTTTTTAATATGGGCGATTTTAACGTTTTTACTGATAATAGACTCATTCCACTCAGTTTAAATTAGTTTGTAGCGGACTCCTCGAGCGCCCCCGTATCACAAAAAGGGTGATGAGGTCACAAGAGGCCCGCAAACATTTTCGAAGACGTTAAATCTGACAAGGTGAAACAACATAGACGACAGAACGAGGATATATACGATATAAGCTAATTTATTCTAGAAAAGTAATGAAGAAATAAAGGTGGTCGGAACGGTAGAGATGTAGATGTTCCGGTGCAGGCATTGATGGTCGAGGTTGGTTATTACAGGTGAGCGCTTCTGGTCATGCAGATGATCGTTGTTGGTCGTTGCAGTTGGTCGTTGCAGTTGAAGTTGATGTTGGTCGTTGCAGATAATCGCTGCTGGTAATTGTAGTTTGAGGTTGATGTTGGTCGTTGCAGATATTCGCTGCTGGTCATTGTAGTTTGAGGTTGATGTTGGTGGTTGCAGATAATCGCTGCTGGTAATTGTAGTTTGAGGTTGATGTTGGTCGTTGCAGATAATCGCTGCTGGTAATTGTAGTTTGAGGTTGATGTTGGTCGTTGCCGGGATGCCAATGTTGGTCATTGCAGATGATCGCTGCTGGTCGCGCGGGTGATCGCTGTTGGTCGTTGCAGTTGGTCGTTGCCGGGATGCCAAACTTGACGTGTTGGAAAGGAAAGAGGAGCTGGCGTTGGGATGTTGTTCGGGCATGTCAAAAGTCCAGTGCAGACGTTGCGTGTTTGCCGGTCGAGTCCAATATTAGTAACCTCCTGTAATAATTACAAACGTAGTGTACGGGAAAGGTTATGGACGACGTGCAGGCAGCCAGTAGGGACGGAATGCCGAGAATTGGCAAGGAGCCAGAAGTAAGAAGCGAAGTAGAGAGAGAAAGCAAAGTTTCCAACTATCGTCAAGTTGGCAGACAAAAAGAAATGGGAGCGTAACTTAATACACAGCCCGGTGGACGACGTCCTGGCCACGGAGGCTAGAGGCCTGCGTACCGATCGTTTCAGTCGCCGACCCTAAATTTAGCGAGAAGTCACTGTCTTGTGGTAAAGGAGACTAGCAAGAGAATTGGTAAGATAACACAGTAAAGTCTATCTAAAAAATGAGGAGAGCTTAGCTAAAAGAAAACCAAGGCCTAAAAATGCCTAGAAGTATATTACGACTAGGTTCGTAATATAACTAAACTGAAAAGGTAACTTGCTAGTCTCTACCTGGGGTTAACAGCGTGTAGGGAGCACAACCGAAAGGTCAAGGTCGAAATGACCTGTTCTCTTCCGATTTAAGGAGCCAAGGAAGAGCTAACTCCGACAAGTTTAGAAATACAGTAAAGTATTTTTGCATATTGAACATATTAAATTTGATTTATTATCTTCAAATTAAAACTAAAATAAAATGTTCAAGAAGAATTTTTCATATTTATAAATGCATTACGTTAGATTTATAAAATGTAATTAAAAATGCTAACATTGCTCACTTCCGTTTATAAATTGCATACTTCCGTTTACACCTCCTGTTGTGGTCAACACGATGTCACATTTTATTTTGTAAGTCAACGTTTCCATGCTTTTGTTTACTTTTTCGATTAAATTTTCACTTTCCAAACAACAGTTCAGTTCACTTACAAAAATCTGTTATTTTATATTCCTAATTCATTCACTCTTTCTCGCACATTTATTTTTAACAAAACAAATACGATACAAGTGAAACTAGCCCAGAAATTCGAAGTTGAATTCCCAATGTAGAGCAGACCGTGACAAACATTTAATCAGCCCAGATGAAATTACTTAATGTTGAGTAAGACAACTGCATTCGTTGACATAGAGATATATTTATAAACATTGAGAAACACAAAACATGAAATGGTGCAGAGATCTGAGATATGTGATATGTTTTATTTTCTTTTTATAGAATTGGAATATAAAAAATACGTAATGACCCTGTGAAAAAAATTAAAGTTTCGTATTTGAGTATAATCAAGTTATTTTGATTTTCAAAGCGAGGGTGAAATTGGCTAAAAACATATTTCCGCCAAATCTGGTAAAATAATAACCTATTCAACATAAAAATACGTTTATTAATAAATAAGTGCTGAAAATGAAATTTAATCACTGATTTGGGATATTTTTTTTAACTGCATATATCGTTTTTGTTTTTTATTATATTATTATTATTTTTCTTTTCTTGGCTTTCGTTATCGAAAGTGCGCACACATTTGGGGCAGTGGCATAGCTAGTGATTCCGCCGCCCTTGCGTTTATATATATATATATATATATATATATATATATATATATATATATATATATTACCGGTGGGTAAGGAAAAACAACGGAGCCTTCCTTGATGAATTTATAACATAAGAAACTGATTAGAGAACTAGAAAAGATTATTATAAAAATAAATAAACATAATATCAAAATTATCAAACTATCAAAATTTTTGAACGACATCACTTCATACCTACCTACCAATTACAGCATCACATCCACCCACGAATTCCTGCAAATTTTAAAAACTACAAACCAATGTATAATAGCGTCACTTGACGTCGACAACTTATTTACAAACGTCCCCATCGACCAAACTATTGACATTATCCTCAATTCTGCATATACTAATAATTCTATCCCTCCGCCATCCATCAAACCATCCATCCTGAAAAAAATTACTACACCTATGCACAACCAAAGTTCCATTCTATGACCATAATGGCAATATTTACACCCAAACTAATGGTGTTAGTATGGGAAATTCACTCGGTCCATGCTTTTCCAACTATTACATGTCCTACGTAGAAAATACGATATTTACACAGGTCCGTAAACCGGAAATCTATGTTCGCTACGTAGACGATATTTTTATTTTAGCAAATAACATTAAAGAAATCGAGACACTTAAGATCACATTTGAGAAAAACTCCGTCCTTAACTTTACATATGAACTTAGCCAAAAAAAACAAACTTCCATTCTTAGATGTTCTCGTTGAATACAGCAATAACACTTTCATGACATCATTATACAAAAAAAAAATAACACCAACAAAATCTCGTGCCACCTTAACTTCAAAAGCGAATGTTCACTTAGGTACAAAATAGCAGTAATAAAAAACTTTCTAAATAGAGCACACCAGAATTCATCCTCTCGACTACTCTTCCTCAAAGAACTTAATAATGTTAAACAAACACTAATCAACAACGGCTTCCCTAACCACCTTAGACCACCAAATTAGATTATTTCTCCCCAAAGCAAGTAATAACGATAGTGAACACACAGCCAAAAAGCACACACACATTTATTACAAAAAGCAAATGCATATTAATTACAAACAAGACGAATCTTCTCTAAGGCATATTATAAAGAAATATACTACTCCAATTGATCCGAATAAAAAAATCAAATTAATTATCTATTATAAAAAATTTAAGACAGCTAACCTTATCCTAAAAAATAACAACACACCAGCTAAGTCAAAATTACAAAGAACGGACATTGTCTGTGAGTTCAAAAGCCCCTTAAGGAACTCTGTTCCTGATCAAACCGGACTCATAAATAATTGCATCGGTTACACAACTACATGCTTATCCAGACGTCTTACGCTACACCTATCTGATCACAGCTCCATTAGAACCCATTTAAACACACACACAAATTTACCAGACTCCATTGGACACATACTAGTAGAAAACACAAATATATTAACTGCATCCACCTGCAAAAAAAAAGACTAAAAATAATAGAAGCTTTAATAATAAAAAAGAAAAGGCCAACTCTTAACAATATTAACTACGAACAAAGCCACAATGTGCTAACCGTATTCGGAAATTAAAAACATCCCTACCACACAATAATACATACACAGAACGCACACACTCAATTAAGCTGAAAAATCGAATCATCCTTGATAATGGCTAAAGGTATAGCCGAAAGCGCTCGGAAATATAAAACATTTGGACAGTTTTTACACACTCTTTGTCCAGAAAAGAAAACTCTTGTTCGAACACAAGAAAAATTAAATAAAAAGCTTAACCGTAGTACCTTGTCTGTCGTTTTAAATGAAACATGCATGCATATATATATATATATATATATATATATATATATATATATATATATATATATATATATATCGTAAAAAAAAGGCCGAGGAGGCAATAGGGAGGGGCTGGTCTTCATTGGCTATCCTAGTCCGAGTTAATTAAAATCTCGACCCATTCATTCATTACAATTTGGCCATTCACCACAAGAACTCATCCATCACCACTCAATCCTGCATATACCACGATACAGCATATTCACAGGGAACCTACAAAACACTCCATGATGTAAAAATTTCATTTCATTGTCCATAAAGTTCGTTTATATGAAAATTTCATGATTTATTAAATGATGGGGTGAGAGGATCAAAACAAAAAACAAATTAACAATGAAATACAAAGATAAAACTAAAAACAAAACAATGTATATATATATATATATATATATATATATATATATATATATATATATATATATATATATATATATATAATAACTATTGACAGACCCAAATGACCAAAAATAGACCAACACATAACCTCAAATGAACTTCTGTCAAAGAAAATAACTTGGATTTATACGATAACAACTAAGATTGTCTCCCCACACAGAGGTGCTGAGGCATTAAAATCACGCACCTTGGCTCCGTTCACGGGTTTCTCATTGTCGACAAAGGTGAAACAGCCATGAATACTTCGCTGAATAATATTTATTGTTCGGTCAATATAACAATCCTTCAAATAAATATGCCATAGTTTAAGTTACTCGAAATCGAATAGGCCCTTCAACTGTGATTAGTGTCCAGACATTAAAACCACTCTTATTTCAATATAGCTTATACATGCTTATACAGTAGTCCCAAAAGTGTCGCCCCTCCCGCTACTGGTTTTGGGGATGCCTAAAAAAAATATACTTAACATCAGGAAGAGGCAGTTGAAAATTCGGGGACAAGTAATGAGGAATGAGAGTTTAGAAAAGAACAGATTGAGGGAAAGAAGGACAGAGAAAAGCAACGTGTAACATACTTGATGAGCGTCAGTAAATGGATGGCAGGACAAGATTTGACAGAAATAACAAAAAGACAAAACTTATTAAGAGCTACAAAGGACAGGAAGATTTGGAGGGCCATCATCCACTAAGTCCTGAAGGGACACGGTACATAAAAAAATCTATTCTAATTGGTTGCTCAAACGGAGCCAAAACACGCAGAAAGGATAGGAAAGGCTTATTTTTTCAAAGGAAGCGGACTTTAACACTATGTAGATTAGCGCTATACAATCCTGTTTTATAAATGTTATATTCGAACATGTGAAAAATCTGCAAATGTAGGCGCTCCGTTAGTTTTCAAAAGTTAAAAAAACCGACTTGTTCATATATATTAGGTATCGCCACCGACTTCCTTAAAACCGAAAAACGCATTTTAAATAATTTAAATGTCTTTGAAATTAAATTTTAGTTTTATTTTAAAGATAATAGCTTAAAGCTACTCTGTAGGAAAATAAAAGTAAATTTTCGTATGTAAATAAAATTTTTAGTAAGTTTTTAAAATATTAGCACTTTTGATCGTCACTCATCGAAACGCCACTGTAGACGAAAAATATAATCAGTAAATTTTAAAATCTCTTAAAAATACAAGATTTGTCCCAGAGACGTGTGTCAAAGTAAATTTAACGATTAATTAACTTGCTTCTATAAAAGTAGTGATTACATGTTGCTTAAAACATAATTAAAATAACGTTTATTTGCTTACGGCCGTCTGTGATGGCGAAAGAACAAACTTTTATTACAGAGACATAAATAAAAACAAAAACAATGAACAAAATACAATTTTTGAAAAAGGAAAGAGCTTACACAAAAATTTATTTTTATGAGCTCTTTAATGAAGGCAAGATAACCAGATGAAAATACAAAATTATAGGCCCATAAAAAAAAACACATACAATTCAAACTTTCAATAATCGAACAAAATTCAAATCCTTAAAAAAAGGTAAAATACACTTTGAAAAATATTCAAACACACACTTTCAGAAAAGATGCGCCCAATTAATTGAAAAACGAAAAAACAGAAGGTCTTCGGCAAAATTCATTTGCGTCACTAGAACTTTTAACATTTTTTCTTTTTTCATTTGTCTATTCTGTGAGAAAGAAACCAGCTCATCCAGAGGTTACAGTCAAAATAGCTTTCCTTTCTGGAACATTAGGCCTTCAGGTCGAAATTTTTATGTCTCTTCGAAATTTTTTACACGTCCTTTGTTCGTCGAAATTTTCACATTTTCTCTTAAAAGTAAATATAAAAGACAAACTTAGACGATTATAATTAGGTTCCTTCACAGAAAGGCGATACCTAAGGTTTGAATGATTTTTTTAAAATGAAAAATCTTTCTTGAAGCTTTCATATTAGTTTTAATTTCAAGTTAATAGATTATATTTAATATTTCCAATAAGCAAAATACATGGCAGTATTTCAAAAACAATTTAAATTGACTGGAAGGAATTTTTTTAAAGATTGTGCTGACAGATAGCTAAAATGGCTCTGTCTAAAATCAGTGATTTTATACTGATTATTAGCCGTCTGTCAGCACAATGTAATTCTCTTTATTAAAAAAATCTTTCAAAAAAAAATTATTTTCTGAAACTTTATTTGAGGAATATTAGTTGATTTAAAGTTTAATCAATCTGATTTGTAACATAGAGATAGATGTTTATTTAAGACGTAGGCAGGTTGACAGATTGAATGATAGACGGAAGTTTATCTGATTTTTTAAAATTTAAATTTAAAAAAATGAAAACAATTCTTGTAAAAATTTATTATTCATTGAAAAAAATGTTTTCTTAAGACAGTTGTGTTGATAATACATATTATTCATAAAAGTAATTAAAAGTTTTTTCTAATTAAAATAATGTCTTAGGTTTATTACATTTTTTATTTTATGACTCAAAGATTTTCGGTAACTGGGTATCCTGTTTTACAAAAAAAAAAAAAATACTGAGGATTTAAATTCTCTAAGGACGTGTGTATATAACTAATTGTTGTGGCCTTGCTCGGGCCAGAAATAAAGACACAGAGAGAGGAATTAAGTTAAACAAATATATTAACAGAAACAGTAATACAAACGAGAGTGTTACAGCAAGAATGTTCGGTCCGACTGTCAGAGCTGACTGCTGAAAACTCCCCTCTCCAAAAGGCAATACCTGCTCCTATTTATAGCTTGGAGAGGCCATTCGTGCGTTGGTAAATTACATAACACTAATATAAACATTAAGCGGTACAAATATTAATTTCTCGAAATTTCATTAAATTAAATAAATAGCGGGAAGGTAACAGATGTAAAAAAAAAAAGATGTTTTTACCAAGATTTTTTTTAAATGAAACATTTCTAAAATAATTTAATTCATTTATGAATTAATTCTGAAAGTTTCATTAAAATCTGACAATTATTTGATTTTTGCAAGAATTTCTAAATCCTTGTGTTTTTCAGCGAAAAAAAAAACGCTAAAATTTCCAATACTAATCTTTGGCCCCCCCCCCCCCGCCACGCTGGTACAAGAAAAACAAAATTCTTAACCAAAATTCCGAACTTTCTAAAAAAAAGAATCAAAAAATATAATTTGTAAAAAAAATCCTTTGTTTTTTTTTCTCTTAATAATAAGATTTTGACGATAAGACTTTGTTTTGATTACGATTGAGGCATTTTTTCATCATGTATGCTCATTTTTAGTGAATCTTTGGAGGTAGCTAATTATTTATTTATTTATCTGCACTTTTTTTTATTAATCATTTTACATTTTTATATATTTTTTTATATTCTCCCCTCAAGAGAAAGTGCAATAAACAAACTTAGTATATAAATTATTTTATATTAATTACAGTACTTTCTAATAAATTTTTTATAACACACGAGATATCGAAAAGAGGGGTGAAACTGATCCTCAATAATTCCACAAAGTTTTCCTATTCAGTATACTATTCATTCAATACTGAATAAATATTGATTTTTTTTTAATCGGATATTTTCATATTTTAAATGAATTTATTTTTTTATATTTCTTTTTTTTACGAACAAGAGGTAGCAAATTTTTTCTTTCATTTCGGAAAAAAACGCATCAATTTTCATGGTACCTAATAATTTATATAAAATTTTAATTTTAAAATCTTGGTATATTTTATTGATATATTTAACATTTATTTTCAAATATGATTTTAAAATCATTTTTCCTAAATTTCTTTGTTAGCTAAAAAAATCAAGCGAGTTAATCTCAAATATTCAAACAAATGCCGGTATAAAATAAAGTAAATAATTATGATTTAAAAATTAAAATTAAAGATCTTGAAATGCAATAATTTAAAATTTAGAAAAAATATGAATGTTCAAAAAATTACTAACTTTTTTTTTTTTTCGAAATTTGTTCGTAAATTTCGGAACAGCATCAGGTCATACATTTTATTGTTTTGTATGTATGTATGTTTGTATGTATATGTGTGTGTGTGCGTGTGTATGTGCGTGTGCGTGTGTGCGCTTGTATATGAATGTAATTCTGTTAGAGCGCCATTTGTCTAAGATAAACAAATAAATGAAAAAAAAACAGTTCGTAAAACAATAAAAAAAATATCATTTAAAAATCTCAATGAGTTTTTACTATTCATGATTGTCTTACATATTTCATTACGCATGCGTATATTTTGCCTTAAGTAATAAATCATCTGTTTCTTTCATTTTTGAAAAATTTCTATTCTTTTCTAAATCGTCATTCATTCACGCACTCAAAACAGGTAAAACATCCTTTACACAAACTGTTGACCGAAAAAATAATTATGACTCGGACAAAAAGTGTACGTCATATCGATGACGTCAGTAAAAAGGTAGGGTCCTGAAATCGTGGCATATAAAAAAAGAAAGAAAAAACATACGTGTTTTAAGCTTAAATTTAAATAGAAAATCTGAAGTTGATAAATAATAGCATTCGTTGCACGCTTGGGCTAACATATACAAGTTGATATATATATATATATATATATATATATATATATATATATATATATATATATATATATATATATAATATATATAAATATTAATGTTCATCCTATACAAGGCCCAAGAGTCACTAAAGTTAGAAGTTACCGAAGATGGTGGTTAGGGGCGCAGTTTATGCGGATATATGGGAAAGTTAACGGTTAACTCTAGACTTGAACAGATTAAGATTGTAGTAGTTGAAAAGTATGCTCTGGGGATTCTGTTCCATAAAGCAATTGTTTTGAGGAATAAGCTATCCGAGTGGAATTTCATCTTTACTAAAGGTGTACAAAGTATACCTCAATGTACGCTACGTGGAGGGTCTAAGAGGGTTAGGGTTGGGGAAAGTCAGTTATGTGCTATGCGTAATACACGCTAAGGCGATCATGTAACTTTCGATACATGACTGACGAGGCAGATTTTTTCCCGTAGTAGGTTGCCATTTCTTTCTGCAGTACACCGGTTGCCATCCAAGGCTATAGAACCTGGTCTGTCTTGCTATTTACCCATAGCTGGAGGGAGAAGAAAAAGATTCATATCTTTACAAGGTTATCAGCACGTAAGTGTATGTAATGGATTCGACTGGAATTCGAAGTCGGCTCTCCGATTCCTCAATCCGATCCGTTATCCATTACTCCACCGTTATCCATTAATCCCCATTAAAGTAACTCGTTTAAATATCGTTCATGGAAATAGTGATACAGTAGCGAGAGGCTTGCAATGTTTTATCCGTGGGGAAAAGGGTTATAAGGTGGAAAACATTCATCGCCCACAAGGCTGCGTAGACGATTTGGGACTATTATCAACACTGGCAAGGGGAAGCATCATCCCTGATATGGCAGAATTACTCCATTTTTGGTTTGATCTATCTTTTGTAAAGGTAGAACAGAGCAGGAGTCAGATATTTACTGGAGAGGTACAAAGAACCAACCATTTTTCCAGCATCTTTAGCGACGTACTGTATATACGAGTTTTACAAGGTTTGGAGTGAGCTTGTCCCAATAGGCCTACAAGGCAAAGGGGCCTCCTCGAGAGAACACACGTTAATTGCCATAGACGGATATTCAGAGGCAGCTCGATCAAAATTTCAAGTTTGATTTTTGAGGTATTGAATGTGACCAGCAACCCCCCCCCTACCATTGAGTTGTTAAAGCTAGGTCAGAGGAGAGATCTGATGCCAGGCTCTAGTCATCTAGATTTTGGGAGATGCACCCATATACTGTTGTATGATCTGCAAAGATATTCACAAGATAATCACTAAAGCATAGTTGTATTATATCTATTTTTATCTTCACACGTACACTATTCATTGAAAACCTCTTACGTAATTCCTTTTCATTATCTCATAATTCTTTTCCACCAACCTATTTAGGTGAACCGGACACAAATAAGCATTAAATCGACACATTATTGAATTAGAGACAAACATGCGTTTGTAAAAGATTGTATCAGCTTCATCTCCGGAATAAATAATAAATAAATAGTAGCCATTGTTGGGCAAACTATAAAAAACGCAAAAAAATAAAATGATTACCCTCCTACTGGTCAGGAATTTCTTTAACATCGGAATTGAAATGGTTAAAATGATTGATGAACAAAGGTTTCTAATATAGTATTTGCAGGCTTGGCTTTGCGGCAGACGGTGGGATTGGTCAAAGTTCCGAGAGATATTACATCGGAATCAAGTTAGTAAGAGATGCATAGTCCAGTCACGTTAACTTGATTTCAAAACATCGCTAAAGGAAATTTAACAAAAATTTTAAAGTAAAAATTTGATTACATATCTTTTTTTTTTTCAGGCACATTTTCGATTTAAAGTTATGCCGGCTTTCTTTTATTTTTTTTTTTAAGTTGAGGTATTTGCTAAATTTCGATCGGAAATTTTCACTACTGTTGCGGATCTGCCCCTGAGTGGATTAATTGCAGCGGCAAACAAATTTTACACATGTAAGCGACGAGTTGTCATTACTTGTAGAGAGGAAAGTGGTACTACCTACCTACGTTTCACCAGATAGGATCATCAGGGTGATGATCCCATGTGGTGAAACCTAGGTAGGTAGTACCTGACTCAGTAGGATTTCATTTGTTTATTTTACTTTTGCTCTACTTAGTGTATTGAGAAGTCTCCGTTTTTATTACTCGCTGTTTTTTGTTTTTTTTTTTCTTTCTTTGTACCAGAGATTTAAGGTACTGTACGCTTTTTTCGCCCTGTTCAGAGGTTTCTAGTGCTTTCTTTTTTTTCCATTCGGATGTCAATTTATTTAAAAATTGTGCTATCCAGGTTTTTTTCACCAACCGAATTTAAATAGATTCACATTATATAAATATATATGTTTTTGTTTTGTTTTTATTTTAGCTTCATGCTTGCGAATTTCTTTAGCTAATAAAGTAAGGGTTTACCGTTTCTGTCTTTTGTTTTTTCAACCACCACTCTTATGACCAAATCATTACCAAAATCCAAAGAAAGGTAATACCGTAATAATAATACATTGTCTTTATTTCCTTAAATAATAATAATAATCTTCATTTTGTCTGTATTAGGATATTTTACAGGTACTTGTAATTCTTACGTTTGTTATTTCGATATCTTCTTTGTCCAATTTAACTATGAATTGGTATTTCAAAAATAAAACCGGAAATCTTATGGACCATCCCTCGAAATAGGTGTAATCTTGAAGTTCATCATGATGGTACACGATTGTCCAATTGACCGAATAAGGATAGGCAGAGGTTATTTACTCTTTCGCAAATGATAATGTGTTGTCACTCACTGGGTGTAGCATCATAAATTTCTGCTGACCAGCTTGATATCATTTCTCGAACGAAAGATTGACATCATTTTCATGTCCTTCCTTCTTCTGTCATGATTTCAGGATTCAAATTTATTTCTAGTTCTAAATAAAATTAAGGGAAAATGACATAGGAAAACAAGCAATCAAATGAATCATGGAAATTTTTCTAAAAATAAAGTCAAGACAAGTAGCTAACTGTTATACTCTTTACGCGGTCAATAATTTAAGTGACGATTCAGATTAACATTGGAATGAGTTTACACATTCTGTAAGAAATGGAGGCACACACACACATTATATATATATATATATATATATATATATATATATATATATATATATATATATACTGTTTGTACTTTCACAGAGTTGTTTTTTTCATTTCCTGGCTCCGTAAGCATTTTCGAAGAAACCGACATTGTCATAATAAATCAATGCCACCTGGCGTATTTTGTTAGCAGTTATCCTCTTTGGACAGTTAAAAGTTACAGACGTATATATATATATATATATATATATATATATATATATAGATAGATAGATAGATAGATAGATAGATAGATAGATAGAGGCATACACACACACACATTATAGATAGATAGATAGATAGATAGATAGATAGATAGATAGATAGATAGATAGATAGATAGATAGATAGATAGATAGATATACAAATACGCTTGACGAATTATAAGATTCCAAAAGCTACAATGCCATATAATAATGATGACGATGACAATGAATATCTACTACTACTACTACTATAACTACTACTAATAATACAGAGTTTTTCTATTAGTTGTAACCAGTAACTTTCATCGGAGAAAAGTAACACCTTCAGTTTCTTCACTGCTCCAACACTTCTTATTATTCGAGATGGTATCAATGATGTCGTCATCTGAATAGGTTCAGTTCTGACTAGAATTTGCCATCCTGTTACGTTAAACACTTGGTAAAACTTTTCAGAACTGTTCCAAGTGCGTCAATAATGATGGGTACAAATGTCACATTAATGTTCCATTTTTTTTGTTTTGTTTTTTTTTTTTTTTCAATTCTGTTGCAAAATTCTGATGTTTTCCCAGGTTTTCAATTTATTTTAATTTTACTGGAACAGTGACATGTATTGTGACAAATTTCCTTGCGTTTCTACCATGATGAAGCCTAATCAGCCGACCAGAGGTATATGATTCATTTGAATTTCAAAATCCCATTAAATCATAAATCCCGAGAACAGCTTTTGTGATATGAATATACCATTGCTTTACATTTTTAATTTTCCACTCATTATGAACCCAAGTATTGCATTCATTTAATATATATTTAACAATCTCTCTCTCTCTCTCTCTCTTCTCTCTTCTCTCTCTCTCTCTCTCTCTCTCTCTCTCTCTCTCTCTCTCTCTCTCTTCAAAAAGCAAAATTTACTATTATGCATTGTCCTGTTTTTCTGGGTTTTAATATATATGGTGATCTTATCGAATTGTTCTGGGTCGCCATTAATACTTCCGCTGGTGTGGACGTACTTATACGTCTTCATGAAATTTACGTTGTCTGCTGTCGGCGTATATATACGTTTTTAAAACACCATGAAATGTCGGTTCCTGGCGTTTAGTGCTATTTCAGAACTCGTGTTGACATATTTTAGCGAACAATACAACCTGTTTTGTGACGTATTTTTATTGTGTTGAGCTGTCGTTTAGCTACGTCTATAACGATATGTCAAATTGGCTGCATACCATTTTCTTTTTAATAAATCAAAAACGGCAAGTACTTTTTTGGTTACTGTATATATATATATATATATATATATATATATATATATATATATATATATATATATATATATATATATATATGGAGAGAGAGAGAAAAAGAGAGAATTAATACAAATACAAAATTTGTCATTTAGCTGATTGATGTTACCTTAAGCATATCGACTTCAGAGTTTCGAAGACAGACCCTACAGAAATCACTCCATATCTATCTATCTATCTATCTATCTATCTATCTATCTATCTATCTATCTATCTCTCTCTCTCTCTCTCTATATATATATATATATATATATATATATATATATATATAATGGATGGCTGTTCGTATTCGAGTATGCCTGTCTGCTAGAGTGGCTAACCAATCCCTTTTGCTGACGCCAGCTCAGGCGCATTTGTGTTTGTTCAACACTCACAGCGCCCACCTGCGGATTATACTGCAATTATGCTGGGCCAACGTTAGTTACAGTTTCTGGAAGAGAGCGCATTAATTGGCGAGATCAACAGTTTCAACACGACCAATAAGCTCAAACCCTCGATACGATGTCTTGTGACTCCATATTAGCACAACCACCGGCGAACAATTCCACCAACCCAATTTCATTCACAAAGTTTGGGTCAACTCAGTGTTAAGATTTTCAGACAATTTTCTATAAATATTTTCATTTGAAATGTTTTGATAAACTTTCCCCTATGGTACATAGAGTTTATGAATTTTAGCGCAGTACTATATTGGTAGCTAGGTCTCATCATTTTACAATAAAATGACTAGATCACTTTTTTCTCTTGCACTTCTCATTTGTGGAACTCACTTTCGTCTGCTTGTGCTCCAGTCAACTTTGATCTTCAAAAATTAAAATGCAATGTCAATCGTTATCTTCTATCTCCTTCATTTCTGCTCTTTTTTTATCATTCTCTCTCCTTAATAATTTTTCTCGTATTCTCTCACACTCAGTAGCCACCCCCCTTGCGTCTCAGTGGCTTTATTGCCTTACTTGGGGTGAAATGATTACAAAGAAAACTTTCCGAAAGTACCTCACGCTCGGACCGCCTCCTCAGGTCAATAACAACAAGAATTCACCCTCCTGACATATCGACGATAATAAGATTCGAAACCGGGTCTCATGGTCGGGAAGCGAACATGGAAATAGCTGTAGAGATATTGTTTTGTGATGTCCTGTTTTCTGATGTATAAATAGTAGGAAAAATGTAATGTTGCCGAGAAAAAAAAAGGACAAATAAATATAGAGATGTGTTGATAAAAGACATTTTTAATTGAATGCTACTCATCCTCTCCTGAAACAAAAGATAGCCTGAGAACTTAATGGACTGTCTAGATCACGGTAACCCGATAAATAATGATGAATATGTTACATTATTCATTGATTTTTTATTACTACAATTCATTCACCTGCTCGAATCGTTCAATCTGTTTTTAGTCAGAGGTGTTCTTCTTGCTAATGCATTTGAGAAAGGCAAATTTGCCTTCGACATATATCTTGTCAAATGTCTCTTCGCTGGTGTGTCACCTTACGTAAAGGCGTGAGCGTGTGAGGTCATAAACAAAACCCAATACTAGCCCAAGCAGCACCATTAAAAAAAAAAAAAACTTTTACACTCATTGTCACCCTTCTATCTATCTATCTATCTATCTATCTATCTCGTTCTCTTCTCTCTCTCTCTCTTCGTTCTCTTATCTATCTATCTATCTATCTATCTATCTATCTCGTTCTCTGCTCTCTCTCTCTATCTATCTATCTATCTATCTATCTGTATCTCAGTTTGTTATCTATCAGAAACAAACACATGAGCTGAAGATTGCATTCTAGCATGAAACAGACTGTCGTCGCTTATTGTTGACCTCAGTGTCCACACACGCATATATTCAAACAGGTTTGGTTAAATAATTTAGACATATTATGTCTGTTTATTTTTCTCTTAATCCTTTCGAGTCCACGAATCAATTTCTTGGTAGCCGTAAAAAATTGATTAAAAAAAAAATACCATTACTACTGTTCGTTTTGCTGCGTGTTTTTTTATATAAAAATATAAATAAAATTAATAATAAAGAAATACGAAAGTTGCCTCCCTTGCATGAAAAAAACTCGTGAATTTGAAATTAATATAGAGCGATAAAAACGCAGTAAAACGAACAGTAAAATGTTTTGAATTTGTAGATATATGTATACACATACACAGACAATTTAACCCCCTGAACATGGTCTCAGATGAGACTGAAAGTACTTGGGAAAATAAAAATTATATATATATATATATATATATATATATATATATATATATATATATATATATATATATGCTGCCTAATATATATATATGTGTGTGTGTATGTATGTATGTATCCGTCTACGAAACTCTGGAGTCGGAATGCTGAAGGCAACACCATTTAGCTAAGTGACAAACATACAAACTTTCACAAGCCATCATCAAAATTTGGGGGTTGTACTTTGTCATTTTCAATTTTTTTTCAAATATCTCGTCCTTAATCTTTCAATTTAAATTCACTGGAAGCCAGGAAAATGATCCGATTTTTTTAAACTAAATTTCACTCAATACAAGCCTCAAAAATCACTCAAGGAAGAGGGTTGGAGTTGAAATGGTAATAATGAATAAAATGTGAGATATGAACGAAAGAGAAAGACGTAGGAAGTGGAGATTATTAAGATAAAATGAATAGATAACGATTCGCTCTTGACTTGAAGATCATAGTTTTCAGGGAAGCATTCACACAAGTGGCAGTTCTTGAAACAAAATCTGAGTGGAACTTCCTTCTTACATTTGGAACACGACGAAAATAAGGCTGATTCGACTCTGCGGAAGTAGCATGATTTGTCTTTGTAGTGAAGGTAAGCCATAAAATAGCGATAGAGTAGTGACTAACTTGTAACATTGCCATTGTGGAGATGCGGTTATAAAATGTAGAACAAGACTGCCGTAAACGATTTTAATATCTACCAAAATCGGAAAGAGAAGATTTAGCTGTTCCAGCTCAGATGAGTTTTGATTTATTTTGTTTTATGGCATATCAACTTCAATGGGTTATTTAATACCGACAAGGTTTTTAAGATATTAATATTTTTAGAATATAGGAATTAGGATGTATGAATAGAATATGTATTCTTTGTAAGAAATCAATATATAGATCAAGTTTCATTGACGTAATTTATGTAAATCGTGTTTTTGTCAAGAGTCAAATGTATTGCTTGTATTTTTATTATAAAAATGTATTTTCATACTTTTATGGTGTTTTGACCCCAGTTTGGGGGTTAACTATTTGCCCATAGCTGGGGCCCAAATTGGTGCTGCCACACCGGGTCAGGGTGGACATGGGAACAACATTAATTAAGAGGTGGTTCCACGCTTCTCAAAACCTCCCGATCAGAGGCCTTGCTGTCGGATGTCGTCATACCCAGAACGAAGCACAGATATGACAACAATACTCCATTTGGGGCCTTATTTGTAAAGATAAAGCATAGCAGGCGTCAAATACTTCCTGGTGCGATATAGTAAGGTTGAGGTCTGGGGTAAACTTGAAACCCAATAGACGTTCAAGGCAAGGGGCTCACTGAGATTGTATCTGTTCAGCGTGACTGGAGAAAACTCATGATTCGAAGGGTGGCGATGAAATAGCATAAAAATGATTTTAGAAGAATTGAACGTAACAAGTCAATTATCTCCTCATTGAGCTGTTAGAGATAGATCAGAGGTGAAATCAGCTGCCAGGCTCTTATCCTCTTATTTGTTTTTTAAATGTGTCTGTAAATAGTGTGGTATCATTTGCATAGATGTTTACCAGTGAACTGAGAATGACCTTTAATGGATCGGTTAATACAAAGTAAAAAGAGAGGAAGACCGAGGAGCGATATTTTAAAAAAATCTTTAACAAAGTCTATAATCAAATTCATATACATCTTTGTGCACCTCTGTGTGTGTGTGTGTGTGTGTGTGTGTGTGTGTGTGTGTGTGTGTGTGTGTGTGTGTGTGTGTGTGTGTGTGTGTGTGTGCCCTTGCATGTGTCTGTGTGTGTGATTGTCCTTCGGATTCTCCTCATATATCACTACATTTGCATTTTCTCGAACTTTTTATTACTATCTACTTATATAATTTTGCTCATCTCCCTGACACACACACATACTCACACACACACATATATATATATATATATATATATATATAATTCTTATGCCATTACCTGTGTCCCTGTCATACTTCTTATATAATATATACCTATATTCATATCTTTCTCAAACTGTTTATATTTCTTTACTTGTACTTCTGCTCATATCTATCTATCTATCTATCTATCTATCTATCTATCTATCTATCTATCTATCTATCTATCTGTCTGTCTGTTTCAAAGTCTGTTCATATCTGTCTGTCTGTCGCTCTCTAACTTTATTCATCTAAGTCTATATTTATTTAAGTCAGTTCATATCTATCCATCTATCTATTTATATCAATCTATCTGTTTATCTTTATATATATATATATATATATATATATATATATATATATATATGTGTGTGTGTGTGTGTGTGTGTATGTATGTATGTATATGTGTGTGTGTGTTAGTCTGTCTATTTGTATCTATCTAACCAAGTCTATTCATATCTATCTATTTATTTGTTGGTCTAAGTCTATTCGTATCTGTCTGTCCAAGTATATTCATATCTATCTATCTATCTATCTATCTATCTATCTATCTATCTATCTGTCCATCCGTCCAAGCGTATTTATTCTGTTTCCTTTTTTTCTGTCATGTAGTATTGTACAATGATATACTACAGTACAGAGATAATCAGGACGAGTAAGACAAGGATCTCTAATACGTGGGTGACATTCACTATAGGTGAGCATCAGACAGCCAGCTTCGTCTTTTCTCTTGGGCGGGTCGAGAGATTTCGCTGATGATTCAGTAGCAACTTCTTCTCAAATCGAGGCATAGTATTTGGCAGAAGGCAGCGAGGAACAGAATGCACCAAAGTTCCATTCCTTCTTAAACTTTGGCGGCAAAAATAACCAGCATCCGAGTTTTTGAACTCTGCTGCCTGTTGAGAACGCAGTATCGTCACGTAATAAGACTTATGATGGCGGCTCTGGTAATGATTGTGTTAGAGAGGAGAAGGAGCTAAAGAAGAAGGTGGTGGTGGCTGTAGTAAGAAACGAAAGAGAAGAGGAGAAAGATATAAAAAAAAATAGATATATGACAGAGCAAAAAAAATAAGAGAAGGTAGAATCGAACAAGGAAGAAAAGAAAGCGATAAAAGAAAAAGACAAATAAATATAAGAATGAGAATGAAAGTAAAGAATTACAAGAAGAATGAACTGCTTGAATTATTATTATTATTATTATTATTATTAAAAAAAATAAGATCTCGCATATGGTAGTGTGCAGATTGCTTTCCTTCTCACCTGAGAGGTAACACGTAGAATCTCTCCATTGGTTTCATGTCAGCAGTGTGTGCTTGGGGGTCACTATTTTAATCGTGACAAACTATCAGGCGAGTTGTGTGACCCTTACTGTACATCAGTTGAAAACCAGAAATAAAAAGAAAAAATACAAAAAAAATAAGTGCGCTCGTTGCACGAAAAAATGGACTGAAATATATAAAATTCACCTGGAAATAAAACTAGCAACTTTTTTATTAGCAAATTATATTTCTTTAATCTTTTTTAGAACCTTCAAATTTTTTTTTTTTTTTTTTTCGTCAGCGGGTGATCATAAATTAGTACAGGAAATTTTAGCGTCTTTTTGCCCTGAAAAACACATAATTTGGAAATTCTTGCAAAAATCAAATAATTGTCAGATTTTGATGAAACTTTCAGGACTTCTTCACAAAGGAATTAAATTATTTTAGAAATCTTTCTTCTTTAGAAAATCTTGCTAAGAATTTTTTTTACATCTGTTACCCCCCCCCACTTATTTAATTTTATGAAATTTCGAGAAATTCATTTTTGTAAAGTATTTTTGCAGTGAAAATCACCGTACCCGCACCCAGATTAACACCTTCAGATTTTTAGCTTTTGTCTTTCTTTAGTCAACGTTTGTTCCACAAAAGCATATTTTACAAATAAGTAAAATTGCTGACATTTATTTACACTATTTACATTGTCCTCTTTTTTTGTCGTTGTAATCACAACTTTTCGGCCATCATCAGGTATATGCTGATATTATCTAACTTTAGTTTAGCGCAGCACAAAGTCAAGTGATGATATGAAGATTATGTTGTCTTTCAAGCTTGACATTAAGCATTCATGATCCAAAGCTTTTTCCTGAGATCGAACACTAATCACTGGCTTCTGTGGGATATATGCAAACATCTAAGTCTCCACACCCAAACAGATCACAGAAAAAGGCATAAAGTAATTTTTCTCATCGTTAAAATAAGTTTTCCTTCCGTACCGAAAGATAATATTTCGCCATACTTCCCTGAAGTCGATATTAATACAGCTTTAATAAAATCTAAATAAAAAGCTAAAAGTCGTTGCCGGGGTTTTACAATCATAATTTCTTTTTAGTATAGTCATCTGTAAGCGCGAACCTTACGGACAATGTAGTTATCTTTCTGTGTTCGCATCTAAGCGAAACTAACCATCCCCACTCTCTTAAACACGTGATCTCGTTTCCTTAGTTGTCATTGGCTCTTCATCCGGTGTTATTATTCTTTCAAGGTCAGCATGATTCATCCCAGCGTTTGCAACGTTCGTAATTGGCGCCTTTGCCGACTGGAGTAACCTCCTAGGATTGCAACTGGCACACGTTTAGAACTGCATCAGTTCAGTGACTGGGAAGAGATTTCTTGTTCAGTACATAAATTTAGTCCATCGCTAAAGAATTTCTACGCTCTGTGCAACCAAACTCCCACGCCGACGGCAGAATTCTATAGAAACAGAAAGATCACCCAAGTGCGCACAGTTTTGAATTTTCTCAAATTCCCCGCCTTTTCTTGGACCAAATGCTTAAATGTTAAACAGATTGTTGGGGTCATTCCAAGAGATGGAAGATGATTTTGAGACTAAGTTTCGAGTTTCTTAAGTTTAACTGAATCAATCACAGGCCCAGATTAAGTAAGGGAAGAAGAAATTGTTGCGCAGGTTTTCCAAGTAGAATTTGTCTACTTTCAGCATTCGAAATCTTCAGTTTTGTTTACGACCCTAATCCCAGTGGAAATAAATATCCATTCAGCCACCAAAGCACTTAGATTAAGTGTCAAAGAAGTAAATTATAAAGATTGACACAACATAATTTTGCTTTTCATTTGGCCTTGTGTCGTACAAGCTTACCTTAATTGGAATTAACATGCTGGGTTCAAATCCATGCCCTGTTCGTTGCGTTCACTTTTTTTCATCATTTCACCCCAAGCAAGGTGAAAATGCTACTAAGACGCAACTGTCAGAGGAAGAGAATGAGAAGACTTTAGTTAAGAGAAATAACAATAAAAGAACAGGTTTCAGGAAGACAGAGATAGCGATTGACGTTGCATGTAAATATTTGAAGATTTTAGATGACAGGGAAGAAAGAAATCGGAAGAAAGTTCCACAGGTAAGAAGTGAGTGAAAAGTATTAAAATAGAACTTACAGTTACATCTTTTGCTATTTCAACAGTAAAACAATGAGACCTAATTGCCAGTCTATTCAGTCGGTTATGTGCCATGCATGACACACGCTTAGGCGATCATGTATCTTTCGATACCCGACTGACGTGACAGATTTTTTCCCGCAGTAGGTTGCCATTTCTTTCTGCGGTAGACCAGTTGCCATCCAAGGCTATAGAACCTGGTCTGTCTTGCTATTTACCCATAGTCAGTCAGTTATGTGCCATGCGTGATACATGTATCTTTTGATACATGACTGATGAGGCAGATTTTTTCCCCGTTATGTGCCATGCGTGATACATGTATCTTTTGATACATGACTGATGAGGCAGATTTTTTTCCCCGTTATGTGCCATGCGTGATACATGTATCTTTTGATACATGACTGATGAGGCAGATTTTTTTCCCCGTAGTAAGTTCACATTTCTTTCTGCGATAGACTAGTTGGCATCCAAGCTAGGGTAGGGGGAAGAAGAGGATTCATACTTTTCCCAAGGGTATTAGCACGTAAGTGAATGTAATGGATTCGACTACAATTCGAACTCGGCTCTCCGATTCCTCCACCGAGATACCAAGGTAGAGAGCCCACTATTAAAATATTTATCGAAAAGACAGAGGGAAGCCACATCATGGTGGTGTGAAAGGGACAGAAATCAAGATGCCATATAAAATTGAGATAGCTTTACAGTCGCTTTAGATTTTGTCTAGAATCTCAAGATATATGACCAGAGCACTAGACGAAATATGGTAGCAATATTCAGTGCACCTATGAATGGTAGATTTATAAACGTGTTCCCTTGGGAAATGTATAAATCTATTTCTTCGTCCCCCCTCCTACCGCAGCAATAGGTTAAATAGCAGGGTAAACTGAGTTCTCTAGCCTTGGTTGGTGACTAGTCTGCTAGGATAACTTTAAATTAAAAAAGGGTTTGATGCGAGGCTGTCAACTCCATCCCGTGAAAAATCTTGTGTGATGAGGATGTGGCAGTATTCGCCAGAGACGCCTAATGGAACGTAGAAGGAGAAGAGAGTCACTTAAATATTGCTAACAGTCACGAAAAAAAATTTAATATTTTTACATACATGCGTTTTATTTACATTTTCTGTGTTAATAGTATTTTTCTTACGAGGTCTACCAGAAAAGTAACGGGAACTCGTATCACAAACAATTTATTTTTGTTCCAAATAACAAACTACATGGTTTCCTCTTCAAAGTAATCCCCCTCGAGTCTAATGTAATTTTCCATCCTTCTCTGTCACAATTCTATACACTGCTGGAAGGATTCTTCTTGGATGCTCCCAGTCACAAGGAGCAAGATTAGGTGAAGGAGGTGGGGCAATACGGCTTTGTTCCTCTCAGCCAGAAACTGTCAGATGCTCAGGTCGTTGTGAGCAGTTTCATTGTCGTGGTGAAGCAGCCACTATTTGTCCTGCCACAATTCTCGTCTCTTCTCGCGCACTGAGCGGAGCAAAGCAAATGCCACGGGATCTCTTTGTTGATTGATCGTCTGGTTCTGTGACAAGAACTCACTGTGGACGATACCACGTGACCCCTTAGTGGGTAAGGAAACTACCACGTGTTCTTTAGCTCCTGCTGGTCAAAGAGGCTACATGGTAATTCTACTCAATACTACTCTCTGAAATTCTCCTCTAAGACACCATGTGTCCCTTTATCATTTCTTTGTTTCTCTTTGAAAAGCGTTTTCCTTGTTTGTGTATTTCTTTGAAGTGTATTTTGTTCATCCATTTCCCGTTTTGAGAGATATACCGTATATACTCGTATATAAGTCTATTTCTGAATTTTTTTCATATAGCGCGTGTATAATGCGACTCCAGTTTCTGAGCAATATTTGTGTGTCTACCATAGTCAAATATTGTAGTACTGGGCATCATACTGGACATATTTTATAGCTGACAAATGGTCTTCATTATTTTTTGTAAAAAGCTACCCCAAAATGGCGAGAAAAACCACTTACCGTAAAATATCTGATACGAAGATTTAGATACCGTACTTTTGTTTTCGTTCAAGCCTAATTACGGTAGCTTCTTTACCTTGGTCCTGCCTCCTACGTAGCCGAAGTTTCTTCCCTCTTGTCGCTACAAAAGTTCATCCACTATATGTACCACTTAAAATCAACAAATACCTTATATAAGCGAAGAATTAATAGATTTTTTTCTCTCTCAAATTTGCATTCATCATCGTTTTGCAAGTGCTTACATCATTAATTTATTGCCTTTTCCAATGGCAACATTTTTTGTGAGAATGTAGGTCTACCAGGTAGGTTACGGTCATCGAAAATGTATGAATTTTTAACCCCTCCAGAAAAATTTACCCGTGTATAGCGCAACTGGTCACAAAAAATGCATGATTTTTAACCTCTTCCAAAAACTTACGACCTCCTTTTTTTACGTAAAAAAACTGATCCTGAAAACTCGCACTATATATGAGAAGATACAGTTTCTAGTTTTTACGGTGTATTACCTAAATAAAAGGATAACATCAGTATGAAGTGCGAACCTTTTGTCGTTCAGACCGGCGGTCGGTTACACAAGAAATTCTTAAAAAGAGGAACACCTCATTATATCAGATACAAAAGATTTGTTCTCACGAGCGCAGTTCACATAGAAAAAAAATTAGATTCTCACTAAAAAAAGAAAGACCCTTCTTTTCACTCAGGTTTCTGTTAAAGACTTGGTAAAGGATTGTAGCTATTAGAGAATCGGGAAAGCTGAAATGAAAGTAGTAACGCCTAATATATGTGAACGACCTTCAAAATTTAGCCCCAAAATAAAAAGAATTGGAGACGTTGATAAAAACAGGATTTTCAACCAGAACATGAAAAAGGAGTTTGGAATTGAGACATATGTAATGATGACGAGGCTCAAGCGTGAAAAGGAAGCGACAGGAGTTGTTTATTTGTACGAAGAAAAATAGTTAATCAGGGAATTCCCGTTGAACAGGAAAAGGAACTACTATAATCATACAACACCCTAGCCGGTCGTCCAAGAATGCCAACACCATAGCTGGTCGGTGAAGTGACCGCTTCAACACAGAGCTAACCTTATCCCACATTTAAGTTTGATAATAAGGAGGCCAAGATCGAATCGTCGCAGGTGTTGAGCTGGTCCAAGCAAGACGATGACGTACAGAAAAAAAAAACACTCGAATAAATTAAACAAAAGTAAATACTGTTTTTATATCAGTCCTCCGTACAATAATTGGTTGATATCAGAGTTCTCATGAAATTAATTATCAGCTCAGCCCGCATCTAAATCGGAAGTGATATTATCATTGTTAACTTGGCAAAATCTGGTTAGCTGTTGTTGGTAAAGTTTGGCACAAGGTTGTAGTCGGGGGCTTTCGTCGACAGATAATCACGTGGACCTCTCTCTGGTCTCGTCTCCGTCTTTTTTGTCTCCTTTCTTCTACTTAATTCACTTCGCACATTCGTATTTATAGACATTTGTCCAAACTAGCGAAGTAAGAGAAAATTCGATAATTCTGGGGAATTCCCTTCCTCCACTCTCTCATATTATTACCTCTCAACAAATCTCTTTAGTGAGCGTGGGTGACTTATCCACCCTCTCCTGGTATTTCAACTCAACTTTCGACCAGGGGAATCAACTCCAAGTTCGTTGTTTACGAAAAATAAAATGTTCGCTTTACAGCTTGCATTTGCAGCTGTGTGTCAAACAACATTGCCCCCTAAGTCTGGGTCACATTTCCATTGTTCAAACTGCTCGACATACAATTCATGTCGTTTATGTGTGAATTAAATCCACAATTCTTCTCACGGGTTTTTGATATTAACCCTTCTCGTTTCAATGTCTCTCAGTACATAACACTTTCTTATATTTTAACAAAACTTTCTTCTGTTTTACCGCGGCAACGACAAATAGTATCACAGTACAAGCATCTGTGAATATCTTAAATGGATTCAATCAAGCAAATTGAAATGAAGGAAAAAATCAGTTAACAAAGATACTTTAGAAGAACAAAAACATATTAGAAACTAGATTCAGTAGTAGAAACATGATCAAAGAAATTAATACATAGTTATTATCCGTTGTAAGATATTCGGAACCCTAAGCAAGGGAAGAAATTAGAAACCTGGATCAAAGAACAAGGAAAATGCATAAAGTTTTACACCAATGGACACTGGTGTAGTTTTTTATGCTATTGTTCACTATATACAAAATTCAAGTGCCACTCAAGGTAGAACGTTACTGAATGTGGTTGTTTTATGGACGTACGAATTGTAGATTATGAAGATATTTAGGATAGATGATGGTGTACCATAGATTTGAAAATGTTAAGATTGTCGTGGTCGGAGAAGCATCCTGTCGGTAGTCTGTTCCACAAAGCAGTGGTCCTTGGGAAGAAGCTGTCTGATAGACCTTGCTTCTTCCCAATGGAATACGAAGGCAATAAGCATGATTAGATAGATAGATAGATAGATAGATAGATAGATAGATAGATAGATAGATAGATAGTCATAATGTCATGGTGGATATTCAAAACAGACAAGATAGCTTTTCTAACTTAGAAGACTGTCACGAACAATCTTTCTTTCTTCCGCTATTTCTTTTCCTTTGGCAAATCAACCTTGAGTAGTAAATATCTATGATATTCCAAAATAATAACATAAATCAGACGACTCGAAAGTTTCGTATGAGCGGCAAATGGAAGTCTGAGATTTCCTTCACGGTCAACAAAATTTGAGAAATTTTGAGCCGCAACTTTCTGAGTTTCTCGGCTGATCAGGAATCTTGAGTGAAAATTTAGGAATGGTATGTGCAATTCCTGATACTAATCTTTCTTGTAGACCAAAACTGTTCTACTGACGTAATCGCTTCCGTTAGAACGAAAAGAAACATTACCGTTAAGCAGTCACACACTGTTTAATGATTAAAAATAAGTACTAATGTAAACGCTTTTGAGTGATGAAGAGTTGTTGGTAGGCGTACACATAGTGTGCTGCTCATCTGGTACTGATGTTGGCTTTTAGACATGCATCTTCTTTTTAAAGAATGACAGTTTGGATTTTCGAACCTAGAAAGCGCTTTTCGGGAGACATTCTTTATCGACAAAATTTGATAAACTATGATCCTAAGTACAAAACAGACATTTATGAACTATAGTCTGACACAGGGCCCAATAGAGGAACACGCAGTGAGTACCTAAATCACTAATTATGGGTTGTAAGGTGAACCTGCTAACTATTCTTCTGCAACCGACGCTTACCATAAATATTTTACTAAGTAGTAAATCAAGATAAAAATACACAATCACACCAATCTAATTCATCCTCATTAGATAAATTAGTAAATCGTGTATACCACTCCGTCTCACACTCCTCTTCCTCCTCCTCTTTCTTTACTACTTTTATCTTCACTTTACTCCCCTATATTGTCCTTTATTTCCCTTTCTTTTGTTAATGCCCATCGTCATGTCCAGCTAGACCTTTTTACTTCCCTATCTCCTGAGTAGGCACAGTGGAGTAATGGATAGCGGATCGGATTGAGGAATCGGTAGAGCCGAGTTCGAATTCCAGTCGAATCCGTTACATTCGCTTACGTGCTAATAACCTTGTGAAAGGCATGAATCTTCTTCTTCTTCCTCCACACCCACCCAGGACAGACCGGGTTCTATAGCCTTCGATGGCAACTGGTCTACTGCAGAAAGAAATGGCAACCTACTGCGGGGAAAAAATCTGCCTCGCCAGTCATGTATCACTGGTCTACTGCAGAAAGAAATGGCAACCTACTGCGGGGAAAAAATCTGCCTCGCCAGTCATGTATCGAAAGATGCATGATCACCTAAGCGTGAATCACGCATGGCACCCAACTGAACTGAAGGAGATAACAAAAAAGGTAAAATTTATTAAGAGCTACAAAAATAGTAGTATGGGGGTACAAATGAAAAGATATGAAATTACAACTTTTTCCATTTTACTGAAACAGACGTTAAGCGCCTCTTTTTTCTTTCTTTCTTTCTTTCTTTCTTTCTTTCTCACATTTTATCACTTAAATCGAAAGATACATGATCGCCTAAACGTGTATCATGCATGGCACATAACTGATCTTCTAATATAGTTTTATTGTTCTCGGGGCTGCAAGCGACGTCATATGCTGCTACTATTTCTATACCCCAAACGTGAAAACGGAAAGGTGGAATAAAATAGAATTCTCAAGTCTACAAAATCCTTAAGTCGACCGACGAAAGTTAAAAAAATATCCGCACTATTGTCTAAAGATATATCATGGCGAAAGTTTGGATACTTTTTTTACTTACCCACGTATTTCCTCAATAAGATGCTGTATCACCCTGCCATCCGTAGTGTCGTAAGTTTTACATATAAGTCATTTATAGTTATTTTTTTATGTTATGTCCCTTCAGGGTGTAAGCGAATATGACTGTCTACCCATTCCTTTTCTTTATTATCTATGAATTACCATACATTCTTAGGGAAAAGAGTGGAGTGGTTTCCCGTTGCCTTTTTCACAGTTTGAAATTCAGAGCCTTCCTTCTCTTAGACTGATTGAGACCCAAGGCTACTCCGCTATTTATGGGGTGGTAGCACTTATTAGGGTCCCAGCTATGGGTAAATAGTTAACACCTAAAATAGAATCAAAACACTATGAAAGTATATAGTAAAAATACCAACAATTTTTTTGATAAAAAATATTACTAGTAATAACTCTTTTGAAAAAAAAATACCATGAATACATTTAAAAAATATTACCATCAATACATTTTTAAAAAATATTACCAGCAATACATTTGAATCTCGACAAAAACCCTATTTAAAAAAATACGTCAATGAAACCTGATCTACAACCTGATTTCTTACGAAGAATACATATTCTATTCATACAAATCTATTCTAAAAATCTTGTCGGTATTAAATAAAGCATTGAAGTTGATATGCCGTAAAACAAAATAAGCCCACACGAGTGAAGGAACGTATTCATACCTTACTCAAATGTATTTGTGCGAAAGTAAACCTAAAAGACACGCTCAATATTTGAACTCGGCGTGCAGATTTCATTCTCGGCGACGATGTCCATTATGCCACCCGTTACTATACACTAATACTAATCGCCTGTTAGCAGCGCTCAAATAAGATCGTATTAGGTTGGTGCAAAAATAATGACGTAATAATGTCGTTTTTTACGTTAAAATATACGTCAAAAAACGACATTATTACGTCATTATTTTGCACCAACCTAATAACAGTCGCTTATATTTCTCATTGTCATAAGGTTTTGCTTTGCTTTAATCAGAGTATAGCCTGTAGATAAGTGAAGGTTTTTTTTTTTCATAACTATCTTATACTATCATATCTTCTTCACGAAATAAAAGATGTCCAGTTTTACTGGAGATTTTGATTTTTAGGTCGGCAGAATACGAAGTACACATCTTTCAACAAAGACGGTATTTACCAATTCGCATTAATTCTATTCTTGTAAAAGTTCATTTGAAGGTAACGGATGAATTAGCCTTTCCACAAGGATGGAAAATCAGAAAGTGATCTGATCTTAGTTTGCCTGGTGTTTTGTTTATAAGAATACCAGTGGTCATTAATAACTGACCTACTGTTGGTTATTATCGACTTTCCCGCGAGACCCGGGAGCCCTTTCTTCCTATTTCTTTTTTGTAACCAACACTCTTTAGAAAACCTTTACATGAGCCTATTTTCAGAACAACGCTTAAACAAAATGACAATTTGGATTACGACTAGGGCAGCATTCTTCGCCTCGAAGGGTTCTTGTAGTAATATTCAAAATGCAATAATTAAAATAGCTAACGTTTAAAGGTTTCAGATGTTTTTAAACACACACACAGGATTGACATTCTTTATCTCTCACGCACACACACACATACACACACTATCTCTCTCTATCTATCTATCTATCTATCTATCTATATATATATATATATATATATGTGTGTGTGTGTGTGTGTTTTGTTAAAGGCGACTGATAAGGTACTGCGATCAAGCGTTTTAATTAATTTTTCTTGTGTTCATGCAAGTGTTTTCTTTTCTGAACACAAAGTGTGTAAAAACGGTCCAAAAGTTCTGCATATCCTTCTTCATATCCGAGCGCTTTCGACGAAACTTTTAGCCATTATCAAGGATGATTTTATTTTTACTTTTAACTGACATTTTTAACACACTTTGTGTCCAGAAAATAAAGTCCTTGTTGGAACACAAGAAAAATTAAATAAAAAGCTTAACCGCAGTACCTTATCAGTTACCTTTAACAAGACATGTATAAAAGAGGGATTGCTGCCTAAATACACAATATATATATATATATATATATATATATATATATATATATATATATATATATATATATATATATAATTTATGCAAATAAAAAGTTTCTTAGCTGATTGATATCATTCCGACTCCAGAATTCCGACTCCAGAATTTCGTAGAAAAACCCTCCAAAAATTACTCCATCCACTCGTCAGCGGTATCAGCAATAAAGGCAAAGTTCGTAGACACTACAAACACAGTGCTCAAAGTAGGTATATGAGCCGTATATATATATATATATATATATATATATATATATATATATATATATATATATTAAAATAGGATTAAATGCAAAATCCAAACCTTTTGGAACATGTCGTAGTCAGTTAGCTCAAAAGTGCTAGCTCGTTTATACAAATCTACACCAAGCAACGTCCATAACCCAAAGAAGGAAACGAAATAGCGAGAGATCAAAATACTCACGTGCAACTGAAACAACATGTCAACATCTCTAAGTTAATACGCTTCTACTTCATTTTTCTCTTGTAAACTGAGAACTATGACATTTTCTGAAATGTATGATCTTTCTCTATATCATACACTTGTTCATTTCTCCGAGCATTCACGGTAATAATGCTCTTTATTATGAAAAGATGCATCCACAAAAATCAACTTACACCATTGCATACAAATCTTTGTTGTAAAAACAAAAAATAACACTGGTTTACAAAGAAATTTAGGCAAACAAAAATAAGTGTTTTAACCTAATTTTTGGGTGCTGATTTCAGATATGAAACCTGTTTTCATTCATCACCTCTAGTTTTTGAGATATACAGATATGCATATACGTAAAATGTATACATGTACATGCATTCAAGGCTGCCAGATGTGTCCTATTTTGAACATTGTGTTGTTTTGTTTTGTTTTTTAATTTTTAATTTTAGGAATCGTATTCTTTTTTTTTTTTTTTTTTTAAAGAAAAGAAAATGACACAATGGCCGCTATTGGCGGCCTGCGCTCGGTCCTATGGCCTAAGTTTCATTGTGGCAAAATGAAATCCTCTTCACATTCAAATACCCATTACGCAGGAACGTAATCATATATATGATCAATATTTACGTTTTTTTTCCATATTTTTGTGAGCTAATACATATCTCTACAATAGCTTCAGTCACCTCAAAACATACATCAACAAAGCAAATTCATTCTGTTACGTGTGTGTGGGGAATTCACGACAATTGTACAGCACCAGACAATTACTCCTCTCCTGAGAACTGCTTACTTTTTTTACTTTGACTGTAAAATTGGAGATCAGGACAAATTCTGGGCCCTACGCATCTGCTGTAAACCCTGTTACAATGGACTAACTGCATAGTTTTATGACAAGAAAGCAGCCTTCAATTTTGCTGTCCCGATTGTCTGGAGAGAGAGCAACGAAGCCATGGAGATGAATGTTATTTTTGTCTAACAACTACAACTGGTTTCAATATTTCTTCACATAAGAAAAGAAAATATCCCAAGGTTCTTTCAGGTATGAGATCTTTTCCTCCCCTCAGTAACCCCCCCCCCCCCAGCACACAAAGATCTTATTCCTCCATCATATGAAAAATTGACTTTATTACTAAGACGGAAAGAAACTGCCAAGGCAAGTGGAACCCCAGCATGATGCGGGATTTCTACTGGATGCCCCTGCGCGACATACCGGATGCAACGTACACGAGATCATCCAAAAAAACTCACTTCTGACTGTCAGCTTGTACTACGGACGTGTACTTATGATATCATCGAAGTAATTTCGTTCTGCCAATGCTTTGTAGTTATACTGTTTTTCTGTAATATGCTTTTATAATAAATAAAATAAACACAGTATATTTTTAATTCATATGCAGTATAATAAAAATGTGATATGTGAAAGCAAAAAAAAAAAAAAAACAGAAGTGATAAAGCAGAACTGTTCAGAAATGTTAATTCACCACATGAAAATTAAAAACAAACACATGTTCATTTCCTTGCCTCGGAGAATATTCTTTTGAAAACCAGTGTAATTTACAGCTTTAAATTTTACCATAATTATTGGAATTTTTTTATTATATTAATTGTGACTATGAGTATTTATCAACACTGTTATAATCTTTCCCCACATCTTTAGCAGTTTCGACAAGGTTATACTTTTAAACCTTGGGTTTCCAAGTTCGAATCTCCAGTTCGGCTTGTACTGATTTATTTTGTTTCCGAAACTTCAGTTTTGATTTCGTTTTATTTTTCATTGCGGTCGTATTACAAATCCTCCTGTTAAATGCGATAAACTATTCCTCATTAAAATTCTGTAAGATTGTATTTTTGTCTATATTTCTGAGATGAGGTATTGTAATTATTTACATTGTTCGGGCTGTTGTCCTCGTCTTTATTGCCATATTCACGACGTTTCGGCCCAGTGGATAAAAGCTTTGGTTGGATCCAGTGACTTGACTCAAAGAGTTCGCTACTGCAGTGATGTACAAAAACTTGGAGAGTTGTATCATGGCATTGGAACTAGAACAATCTACCCCGGTGGACGAAATAAAGGATTCAGTTGTAAATTCCAATCGCCTGAAGAAGGCCGGAGCGTACAACGGCCGAAACGTCGTGAATATGTCAATAAAAATGAGGACAACAATCCGAACGATGTAAATAAATTAGATTTTATTTGCCTATATAAAATTACTGTTTAAGCTGGCTTCTTAGCTTCTTTTAATTAAATAATTAATTTGGTCAAAATTCAAACTAAATACGTTAGTCTCTAATTCCGTCCACATTTCTATAATTAATTAATATTCTAATTAATTAATTAATATTCTAAAACGAAACTACTCTCTTTTAATCACCTTAGATAACCTTTTCTTTACTTCCATCAGCATGACTGATGCTAACCACCGGGAGAGAAACTCGTTGCACCCTCTTAGTCTAACGCTTTCCACCGACATAAAGTTGAGCGATTATATTAAAGCAATTGGTTGTCTACTGTTAGGAATGTGCTGGTTCATTATATTGTTCTAGACAATATTTATCGCTTTTCTAAGTCTACCATTCATTCGTGCATTGATTATTGCTATTATATCTAGCCTGGTGCTTCTGATAAATATCTAGAGATTCTTGACAAAATTCAAAGAATCTGCAATATTATCGGTCCTAACCTGGCAACTCGTCTTAAGTCACTTTCCTATTACTGTAATGTAGCTATCCTGTACCTTTTCTATAAATATTTTCATAGTAATAGCGATAATTAACTTTCCTCTTTGCTACCTCGATTGTAAGCGCAGTACTAGATTGGCAGCTAGGTCTTATCATTTTACTGTTGAAATTGCTATATTTAACCATAAGTTCTATGCTAACAGTTTCTTCTCTCACTTCTGGAACTCTCTTCCGGCTTTTTTACTTTCCTGTCAATTACGATCATCAAAGATTTAAACGCAGCGTCAAACGTCATCTTCTGTCTCCTTGAGCCATGTTCATTTATTGTCCTCTCTCCTCAATAAAGTTTTTCTCAAATTCTTTCAATCTCAGTAACCTCTTGTGTCTTAGTAGCTTCATCGCCTTGCCTGAGGTGAAATGATTTAAAAATTTTCCAGATCAATTAATAGATTTACCCTTATATTCGATCATTTTATTCAAAACCACGTAAGGATTCGCTTGTTCATATCTACCTACCTACTTACAATTTGGATGACAATATAAATCCCTGCATTTTAATCTACATAGATCAATGATTAAGATAACTTTGAGCGAATGAACACTCTAGGTCTTAGCGAGGATCATCCTTCTTCAAACCGCGTTTATTGGTCTTACAGAATCACAAAGATTGTACCAAGTAAGAGAAACTATATAACTTCTGAATTTTCAACAACAGTGACAACTAAAATGGATATCACGTGTAACTAGAAGTGAAAATAATGACATAATCAAGATGTTGACATTTCACACAACTTCAAACAATAAGTTAGGAAGGAAACCCCCATCAATACTGAAAAGAGCGATAACCGTTACTGAACTTGGAAAAACCTATTTTCTTGTAAAATTGTTTTAATAGAAAGGTTTTATAAATAAATTTTAACTGACAGTAGCACTGGCTCTTCGGCCAATGAATGCTGAAGATTTCCTTATGAGGAAACGGCTAATATTACCATCACTATATATATGTCCGTTCAAGCTAAGTTTTTGTTCATATCTACAAGTGTAGACTAGATCTGCCTGTATCATTATAAAACTTGGTTGTCTGCCCTTGACTTGGCTGTAATGTGTGAATATGTCAAGGGGTAAAAAAAAAAAATAAAATAAAATGTGTCACACAACTATCTCACGAGAACCGTGAAAGTTGAACCGCCACGTCAGTTGAAGACCTACAGAAGCGACAACACGTGTATTTACAGATCACCTTTATCTCTCGCCTGATATGGCCAAGGCAAAGTTACTAATGTTAGGCATAAACACGACAACTCATAAGTAATTCTTTTCTATGTCTTTTAATAATACGTATACTTTTCACTGCCTGAACAAACTATTGTTGTATCCATGTTCTGTAAATATGTACATAAAGTTGTTTTTTTTTTCTCTCTCACATATATATTCATATCTGTTGTCATCCACAAAGTGTTTATCGCAGATATATTAATGTTTATGTTGGAATGTTTAAATTTATTCTCCATTAATCATTTCAATATGCCATTCCTATTTTGCACAGATAACTCCAGATCAAAGCAAGACTGACTATTAAGCAAAATGTACCGTAAATTCTATGCTCAAAGATCAAAGTTGACTAGGTAGCAAGAAGCCGGAGGAGAGTTCCACAAACGATAAAGTACGATAGAAAAAACTGTTAGTATTTTATTTAACATGGCTACGACAATAGTTTGCCCAGGCAGTGAAATGTACACGTAAAAGACATAGAAAAGAATTAAGGTATTACTTATGAGTTGTTGTATTTATGCCTAACGTTAGTGATTTTGCCTTGCCCATATCAAGCGATTGATACGTGGTCTGTAAATACACGTGTTGTCGATACTGCAGGATGGACTTCAACTGACGTGGTGTTTCAACATTCATGCTTAGCTTCTCGTAAGATTGTTGCTTGACGAATTTTATTTTTTTTATTATTATTTTTTTTTTTTTTTTACTCTTTGACATGCTCACACAGTACAGGCGAGTCAAGGGCAGACAACCAAGTTTTGTAACGGTACAGGCTGATCTAGTCTACACTTGTAGATATGAACAAACTGACGTGCCGGTTCAATGTTCATGCTTCTTGCGAGATAGTTGCCTCCAAACACACCAAATCAACATAAATATATACACCCTTTTTGCTCATACATACTCACTACGCATGAATTAGAAAGTTATCCAGGGGGTGCTGTTATAGACTCTGCTTCAAATTAAAGTTCTTTCTGATTCACTCTGCATCAAAACATGTCGGCTGAGTGTGAACATTAAGAAACCAAAATTAAAAATAAAAATATGTCACTCACTACGCAGGGTCTCCGAGCTTCGCATTCGGTTCACAAAACAAATTTAAAAAAAAATTAAAACATCGGAACCAATTGCAAACGTTTCCGCTAAGGCAAAAACATGGCAAATATGCTGAGTCAGGTATCCACCCTGACTGCTTAAAAGGACCCTAAAGGCAGTTCACACCGACCTGATGTAAGCTTTTATCCGATGTTAGTACACAATCAACTTACCCATCTTCGTGATCAGACTCCTCCGCAACATAGGCGTCATCCTCCTCCCCTGCAAGAGACATTCTACCTTTGATCCACTATATTTATACATTGATAATAAAGTTTATTTTATAGCCTGTCTTCTTTTCTTTCCGCCCCACTGGTAACACGTTGTTATTTTATATTTGTTACTCTTGCGACCATAGTATGTAACAAAAGCAATGACTCCATAAGTGTTTGGTATTGAATGAAGGTCGAAAAGGTGCAGTATTATTGTTGGACACTGCTTTAGAAATCTGTTGGTGGAATTCGACCGAAGTCCGAATAAAATGTTATAAAAATAAAAACATTTTGTGTGTAATTTAGGATTTAAACTTTTCCGTACATAAAGTGGGGCTATCGGTAAAGTGAAAATCAATTTTCTATTGTTCAAAATGATCGCAAACATTTTTTATGTATTTAAATATTTTAAACATATTGCAATAATTATAAGTCGCAAAGGGCTACTGGAAGTGAAAGAGAAAGAAAAGGTTTGAAAAGGAACCAGAAAATCAATCCTAAACAGGAAACTAGGGATAAATCTCTTGTTCCAAAGACCGAGGAGGGGTGTGAATCGGACGAAAAGTTAACATATCTACTCATACTGAGGTAAAAAATAAATATTAAATAAAATTCCATAGTTTAGGCAGGAACGTTAGAATTATAGAATTGAAGTAAATTTTAGAAGGAACCGGAAACCCTATCCTAAACAGGAAACAATGGATTAACGTCTACTCCTGTTCAAAAGAGTGGGAGGAGGAGTGCAAACCGGACGATAGTTATCTACTCGTTAACATTTATTGCAAATATGAAAAAAGTGAAATTTGCTTTAATTTTGTTCTAATTTAATTAATATTTTATATGTTAAAAATTCGTGCTCATTACGTTATTTTCTAAAAAATACCATTAAATTTAAAAAGCATAAATTATAATTATTTTCTTGAATGTTCTCCGCTTGAATTTCCTTTGATTTCTGGTGTGTACACATTTCTTTCCGGGTCCCGCCCAGAGACCTAAAGTTAGAAATGGCATCATGACATTTTCCATTGATCAATTAAAAACACACGCACACACATATTTTACATAGATAAAGCCCTTCGTAAAGTGTGGGCTGTACTCGTGAGAACAATTTTTTATATTTCTTTAAGGCATAGGCTTCCAGGAATCCCTTCAATGGGTCTACTGGAATCTTTTCCAACCAATCCGAGGGCTCCAACTACAACAGTGATTCTTGATGTTCCCATGTACCACATTTTTGAGATTTCGATTTCAAGGTCCTTGTATTTTGATAGCTTTTGAAAATCTTCAAAGATACATTGCAGTCTGCAAGGACTGTTATATCAATAAGGTGTCACTTTTTTGTTTGAGCTCTCTAAGAATGTCTGGGCGATTAGGTTTAATTGTTCTATGTGTAGTCCCATAAAATTGTAATAGGTCTTATTATCATTATTATTATTATTATTATTATTATTATTTGTTGTTGTTGTTGTTGTCGTTGATATATCCCACGAAAGCCGAGGTACACGCGCACAAATATATCAAGTATTCTTTCCTACGTATTCCTCAAATCTTTTTTTAACAGAAATGATTCCGTAATTAACAGTTAAATAGACATAGAGTTATCCTTTAAACAGACATTTTTGTCAGATTATATACTTAATTAAAAATTTAAAACGTGGTGGCCGGATTGAATTGGAAATTGCTTTATTTTTCAAGTTAAAATATTTTGCTGTATTGCGCCCACAAAAATGTTATAAGCCATTTTTGCTCTGCTATGGTAAAACATGAACATACAGAAATCGGGCCAATTATACGGGTGCCTATATAACATTGATTATTATGCACGATGGCAAAAGTATATTCTGCACATTAAAAAAATGTGTCAAATGACAGACAACACTCTAAATAAAGGCCAGCACTAAATTTTGAAATCTACTTGTTGTAACCAGCATTTAGCCGCTGACAATTTATGCTGTCTTTATTTTATTTTTATATTTTTTGTTTTGTTTTGTTTTGTTTTTCGCAAATTGGGATTAAAAAAGTGAAAGAATTAAAATCCAAACGAATAGAAGATAAATAAATTTCACATTTTGCGTGTGTGTATGAACGAAGATTTTCAAAATTAATGATAATGATTTTTTGGGTTTTTTTCTTTTTTTGTGGAAATTAATTAAATTATATATTAGCAAATGAATAAAGCAGTTTAAAATAGAAAATATATCCTTTTTTTTTTTTTTGGTATTATTAAAATAAATGAATTTCCATTCACATCCTAAATTGCAAATATGCATCAAAAAATTGTGACGAATTCTACTCGAAACAGCGATTACTTAGAATTTAAACCAAAAACGAAACTTACTAAAGTTTTATGTACCTATGTTATAGAAAGACAGTCATTCAATACTGACACCTATCGTATCTCATCCATACATGTACCATAACATTAATATTTTTTGTGCATATTGCCGGATTACGTTTCGTTTATGAGTTTTTTAGTCTTTGCAAAAGGTTAAGGCGTAGTTCCTCTTTGAAACAGGTTCGCTGGTGGCTGATGAAGCCAATACCGGGTAGGTATTTCCTATTGAAACGACAGCAGGATAAATTTTAAAAGTAGGATAAGACTAAATCTCTGATGAAACTTTGTTTTTAAGCTTCTGTCTCTTCTCCACAGCACTGGTTAAAAAAGAAAGCGAGAGACTGTTGCCATGTTTATTTTTGTTTTTTCTGGGAGACGTTTATATTGTTTATTGGTGATAGGCGATGACTTTTGAGTTGGATGTTTTCTCCAATAATTCTGAGGCATCAATCTATCTCACTGAACCATGGATAATTCATCGAACATTAAGAAAACGACAGTCTTCTTCCATCTTTGACAAATGAATTGCCCAGCGGAGGTCTACTTCACGAGGAATTTTAGAATATCTCTTTATGGCCTTCGACGAGGATCGTTCAAAAAGTCTTAAGCCTCACCCAGAAAGAAGAGCCATAGCTGAACATTTTTGTTGTTGCAACGTACTAACACTTCTTATAAAACTAGAAAAACTAATTCAGACTTCTCCCTTATTTCCTGTGCTGGTGAGGTCCTTACAAAGGTGAAAGGTGAGCGAGAAATCTAAATGGCCCGATCAGTTATGAAGTATCTGCAAAAGAAAGATACGACACCCAAGAAAATCCATGAGTACATCGTACAGACTTGCTAAGGACTCCCTTTCCTATGCAACTGTCAAGTGGGCTGTGGAATTCAAGCGGGACCAGGACAGCACAGATGATCCTCGGTCATGTTGTCCCAAAACTTCAACCACTGATGAACAAGTTGATACCACTCACCGTATGGCTTTGGATGAGTTACTGTCCAACAGATAGCTAAGTCCTTAGGTATTAGTTCTGGTTCGATCCATACTGTTTTAACTGAGATCTTGAGAATAAGCAAGCTGTCTGCAAGATGAGTCCCAAGAAGGCTGACATCAGAGTAGAAGTTAAAAAGGGTTGACATTTCCAGAATATTTCTGTATCGCTTCCAGACTGACCGTGAAAATTTCCATCGCAGATTAGTAACTCACGATGAAACCTGGGTTCACCACTTCAAACCCGAATCAAAGATTCAAAGCAGAGTGAAAACATTTTGGTTTCCCAACACCGAAGACGTTCAAGCAAGTAGCGTCTGTTGGTAAGGCTTTTTTTTTTTGGTGGGGATTCTGAAGGCGTAATCATGATAGACTACAGGGAATATTGAAAAAAAAAAACTATTAATTGTCAGTACTATGCATCAGAATTAAGGCAACTGAAGAAAAAGGCAGAGGGAAGCTGAGGGCAAGTGTGCTCTTGCTCCAGGATAATGCGCCCGTTTACACTGCTCGGGTTGCAATAGCTGAAGCAGCCAATTGTTACTTTGAATTGCTACCCTCTTAATCGCCAGACTTAGCTCCATCTGATACTTTTTGTTTCCTAAACTCAAACCCCACCTACATGATCGTCATATTGGAAGCAATGGTGAGATCATATTTGCTGTGGGGAGTTTTTGTAGGACCAAACACACCACTTTTTCCCATGATGGCATTGAAATGCTTAAATATCGTTGGGCCAAGTGCATTAATGTCAAGGCGGGTGACTATATCGAAAAATAGTGAAAAACTGATTTTGTTTTTCCAACTCTTTCTGGGTGAGGCTTAGAACTTTTTCAACGACCCTTGTATCTGGAAGGAAGTAACTAAAAACAAATCTACGATCCAAGATCTCGGGTGGCTCATGAAACTTGAATTCAAAGGGCGAGGACGATAGATGTGCGACAAATCTAAATCCACTTTATTGCATAAGATCTGAAGACTTTCTATACACACACACACGTATATATATATTAAAGAGTTAAACATTTTTTATTACCTTAATAAATAGTAATATTAGCCGTTTCCCTATAAGGAAACATTCGGTATTTAATGACCAAGATGCCAGTACTGATTTGGGTTGAAATTTGTGAAATCTTTCTATTAAAACAATTTTTCAGGAAAGCAGGTTTCTCAAATCTAGTAGCTGTTATCACTCTTTCCAGCAATGATGATGGCTTCCTTCCTAGCCTTTTGTTTGAAGTGGTGTGGAATGTCAACATCTTGTTTATTTTCTCTTCACTTTACATGTGCTATCCGTTTTAGTTGCTGTTGAAAGTCCTCAATTGATGTGGTTTCTGTTATTTGGAACAGTGTGATTATGTAGCGCCAGCCCACAAAGGTCAAAGGATGGTCCTTGCTAAGACCTACAGATTTCATTCGCTAAAAGCCATTTGTAACAATTAACCTGAGAAAGTGGTTGCATGCGACAGGCAGTTAAGCATTATATTTAAACACATGCAAAATACAAATGTTTAAAAATAATAAAAAATAGTCAACGACAAAATTATTCATACACCCATCAATTTTGAATATTTTTATCTATTTCTCAGAATCTAATGTCTGTATGATGCCTGGATTTTTTATATGTTAATAAGCACAAAAAGGGATTATGAAAAAATAAAAAATCAATTTTCAGAACAATAGGTTAAATACAACAAATTTGACAGGCAAATTATGCAAAATAGGAAAAGACAAAATTATTCGTACAATAGAAAATATCGTTTTAAATTGGTTGATTTATTTAAGTAATTTACATAATGAATAATATAGTGAAGCCTTCTTGACTATTCAGTAGAATATTTGTGATAATTCCAGAAAAGAACATCACGTGGGGCATAGATTGTCACCATTGTTATTCTCACGTTAACAACACGATGGGGAAGACAAAGGAGCTTAGTGTTGACTTGAGACAGAGAATTATTAACTTCCACAAGTTGGGAAATAGTTACAGTGCTATTTCAAGGCAGTTAGCTATCCCTAGATCTACAGTACAGTCTGTTATAAAGAAGTTTAAACAGTTTGACATTACATACAATTTGGCTGGGCGCGAAAAAAAACCGCAAATTTTCACCAAGAACTGCACAAAAACTGTGTCGCAAGGTTAATATAAACCCAAGAGTTGTTTTGAAAGACATTGTCAAAAGCTTGGATACGATGTGTATCAGCATAGGTACTTGCACAATACAGCATTGTTTAAATAGAAATGAGTTGTATGGAAACCAACCATGACAAACTCCTCTTTACAAATCATGTCACGTTGCTGCTAGGTTTAATTTTGCCAAAGTGTTCTTGGAAAAGAAAACTGCTTTTGAGAACAAGTACTATGAAGTGATGAAACAAAAATTGAGCTTTTTGGACATAATGATGTACAGAAGATTTGGCACAAGAATTTTTTTTATAGATTAGCTTTCCTCAGACATTATTCAAGGCACATATGTCAGGATCAAAAGATTGATTTTTTTTTTTTTTTTTTTTTTTTTTAATCATTTTATATGGGGGGCAGGGTAGGAATATTGATAACATCAATACTGTGTAAAATTGATCCAGACTTTTCAGAGGATAGCATATCAGCATAGGATTATAGAAGAAAAAAGCCTTCAATATAAAAAAAAAAAATCTGGATGCATTCACTCAGCTTAAATAGAGAAAATTATTCAGCATAAAAATAAATTTATGGCATATAGGAAGATGTCATTTTTCTCCCCACTCCTACCAACAACAAAATGATTAAATACAATGTGCAGCAGAAACACTTCCCACATAATAAGATATTAGCCTAATGTCACTAATGTCCAGTATTATATAAACCAAATAGATGTTATTCTTCCCCTACAAGCACCAGTATTAAAATGGCAATATGGAAAAGATTTTGTGTGTGTGTGTGTGTATATATATATATATATATATATAAATATAAATAAACGTTTACCATCAAATATTTATTATATTATAACTGAAAAGAATTAACTTTGAATATAGTTTTATGAGATGTTAAAATTTGAATTATTTACTCAATATCTTTATACAAGTGTGATAGAGATTATGCATCCATAATGCCAATTTTGCATCAAAGACAGAATTTGTTTGATGCATAATGACTGTTACACAGAATTTCCTTTCAGGATGTTATGTGAGCAAAAAAAAGCTTAAATAGTTAAAATTCTACTGATGCACTCTTCAGACTTTGTCAGGTGTATTCATGGAAAGGATTTTTTTTTTTCTTAAAAAAAAAAAAAAAAAAAAAAAAAAGTTTTATGCTCCCGCCCCTCACAAAATACACTTGACAAGGGTTGAAAATAAATCAGTTAAAAGATTAACAACAGCAAAAATTTAAAAAAAGAAAAAAAAAAGAAAAAAAAAAAAAAAGGTTTAATTGTCCCAAAATCACATGACATGATAATGATATTTCACAAAGTTATAAAAAACAAAGGTATTTTAAGGTTTATATTTTTTTCAACCTTAATATAAACAGCATTAATGCTGTCAAAAGTTTTATCATTTATCCATATTTTAACAGCAGTCCATGTCTAACCAAGAAAAAAAAAATAAAATAAAAACTTCATTAACTTTATTTTTTTTATTTCATTTTAAATGGGTCATTTGTTGTGTTTATATTTTTGTCTACTGGAAACTAGAAAGGCGCCTTGGTGATAAATGACAGATCTGTGTGGAGTTTGGTAGCAGGCTGGAATTGTGGTCAGGATTTGGATTTGGGTGAAAAGAAACTGGATATGCTTTTCATCCCTGATTTGTCAACCTGGTCCAGTTTCTTTTGGGCAGCACTTAGTTTACGAACCTGTAAAAAAAAAAAAAAAAAAAAAAAAAAAAAAAATCACAAAAATATGGACTTGTAAAGTCTGATCAAGTGGTAAAGGAGATAAATGAACATCAAAAATATATGAGGTTCCAATCTAAAACATGAGAAAGGAGTGTGTGTGTGTGTGTGTGTGTGTGTATACGTGTAAACACATGAGAGAGATAATGTCTGTTCTATGATTTGCAATCAAGGCAATACCTATAACTTTGGATCTTTGACCTTGTTCACAATACAATGAGGAAGGGGGGGGATTACCAACTGAAAACTGACCAGAAAACAAAAAATGCAAAATGCACAGACCATTTTAAATTATATATATATATATATATATAGTGTGTGTGTGTGTTTATTAAATTTATCTCTTCATATTTTTGTCACTCATTGTTCATTTTATTTTCTGGCATCTTACCCATAGTCAGTCTTTGTTAATATGCATATTAAGAACAATGTTATAAAAAGAAAAAAAAAAAATATTACTTTTGTAGATTCAACTGGCTTCTGCTTTTGGCTGTAATCTTCTGTAGGGCTAGATGATGGTTCAATTTTTATTTTCTGTCAAAGGGTAGGCAAAAAGGATAAGATTAAAAAAAACAAATAGCAAATGATTAAATGGAAGAGAGTAAAATTCTTCCATTTCTCTTGTCTAATTTTCTGTACTTTTCAAGAAGAAAAAAAAAACACTTACGAAATAATCAAAATTTAAAAAAAAAACAATAACTAACAAAAATAGTTTACAGAGTTTTATAACAATTGAAAACATCAATCAGTAACGAAGAGAACTAGTGGGTTTTTAAAAAACGGTGCTGGTACAAATAAGATAGTTATATCCAAGGGGAGATAATTTTAGTCGAGGGTATATCAGAAATTATTTTCTGACGTAGAAGATTGAAAGAGTACTCTGTGTTCTTCATGACAATTCTCAGAACAATAGGGGTGGTTTCCTGGTGCCGACTTCTCTTATTAACATGCAATAGTTAATACAATTATTACATAGTATCAGCTACAGAGAATAATACTTGACCTGATCTACTAAAAAAGTTGATTCATATATAAAGCAAAAAACAAACTACACATGTCAACCATCAATATATATTTGGAACTGTGGGGTTGACCTAATAGTTAATAGCACTACAAATGGAACCTGTGATTAGAGTTCAAATTCCAGATTTAAATTCTGGTCACTGGTTCTGTTTTTGATGCTATTACTCCTTCAGCCAATTCCACAATACATATTGATAGTTGTCATTTTAAACTTTTATAAACAGGATAATATTCTCTATATATTTATTCTTTTGATGCTAAAAGATATTCATTAGTGTAACAGTTATTGATGCAGAAAATGGAATCAGCATTCAAATCCCTTGACACTGCTATTATTTTAACTACCTTCACTCCTCAGCAATCTAATAGTGCTTAACATTTGTTGCAAATTCTTAAGAACAAAAAATGTATAAAATTAACTTTCATGTTTAGGTTTTATTACAATTCAAATCATTGCTTTTTAAAACAACAAACATTGCCGAGAAGTGAAAATAGTTAAAATAATAGCAACATCAAGGGGGAAAAGAAAAAAACTGTTCTTTTGACAAACCTTTTTTGCAGTTACAAAGGTTAAAGATTCTGCATGTTTTTAGTCATTGCTTGAAATACTAAACTGATTTGATCAAATTGTGTGTATGAACAATTCATGAGCCCAGTTTCCCAAATTGGTATTTTCAAAAGAATTTGATAAATTGAAGCACAACACTTAAGAAATCTGAATGAATAACTGAGATGGTTTTACATACATTTTATTTTTAACGTTAATATTTCTAATTTTGCTGATACAGATAAAACAAAAACATGTCCTAAACCTGGAAATTGCATTAGATAAGCACAGATACATCTTTCTCTGAGCCTCTTAAAAATAGACCCGTGTTCCTATGAAATATTTACTTGAAATAGCAGAAAACATATTAAGCATTACCAAAGTCAAGAAAAAACCTGGCATGAGATCTCTGCTACAATGATTACAGAAAAGTATGACTTTCATTTTGAAAAGGCATAAAGATTTTGTTTTGAAACCCTTCAAAGAATATGATATAAACTGCTTGAGGCTCAACAGTCAAGCATCCTGTTATATATCAAACCACAGCAGATAACTAATTTTGACCTTTGACATCAAGGTAGGCAAATATGGAAGAAGGTTATTTTGGGTGTTTAGAAAGGCTTAAAGTTTTTTCTCCATGTAAATTTAATGGAAACAACTTCTAGTGGGGAGAACCTATACTAATGCAGATCTTTCATAAAAGCAAAATGGTGTATAGGGAACTTTTTTAAAATTTAAAATTCTTTATACACTATAATTACACCTATCTAAGTAAAAGTTTAAAACACAATAAATGCATGTTGCTCAAGTATTAAGTTCAGCCCATACTGGGAGCCCAACTATTGTGACCCTGATCAGACAATAATCACAGTTTACCAATTAACAGGAGAAAACAGTCAGGAATTCTGAATAAGGATTCTTCATAAAGGAAACAAATGAAAATAATCAAATATTGAAAGAAGTTAGATATTGCAGATTTATAAAATATTCTTTATCTGAAATCTCTAATTGATTATCCCAAGTACTATTTTTTTTTAGAACACTATGAATTAACTCAAAATAATTTTGGAGTTTGGACTGAACAAAAAATATTTCAGCATCTTAAATTTTAATGCAAGAATGACTAACTGAAACTTCTGACAACACCAATTTCCAGGATCAAGAACAACAACCAGCAGTACAATTTTTTGCTATTTCTAAGCTAAATGAATAAATTTGATGAGGATTATAAAAAGGGAATGAATGCTTCTCCACTTTCTAAGATAAATTGTAATATTTTTATGAAACAGCATTCAAAATGCAGATAAATATTAGATTTAAAAATATTCGTTCTATATATTAAATAAAATTAAACGTTGTATGTTTATAGCAAAAAAAAAAAAAAAAAAAAAAAAAAAAAAAAAAAAAACGCTCCAAAAAGAAACACTAGATGGAAAAACAACTGATTTAGTAAAGAGTTAAGAGAGATAACTCCATTCAAAAAATTGAGGCAGTGTTAATTCTTACTCTTCTGTAAAGTAACCAAAAAGTAAAGATAAATCAATTGCAAACATCAGGAAAACAAGGTGCGGAAAAGTTCTCAGCCTGACGAAACGACTAAAATTATTATTTTTTTATTTTTTTTTTTAAATCCCTTTTCATCAAGCAGTTAAATTTTCAGCATCCTGTCTCGTACAAATTACCTTTTTGGGAGGTTCAGATCCAGAGGATTTAATTTTTGAGTCATCAGGTTTTTCCAAACTATAAAGAGTAGAAAGTTGAAAATATGTCAGTTATTGTCATCACATCAATGGTAAGGTGAAGCCTAATACTAGTTAAGACACTAATATTTATAATATTATATATAATTATAGTGTTTAAAATTTGCTTTAAGGGAAACAAGCACAGAATATTGGAATGAGAAGATATGTAGATATTAAGTGTGAACATAGAAATCAATGCAATCAACAGACTAGATGGTCTTAAAGTGTGAAACCACCAATTATTGTGCAGGTTTGGGTTTATTTGCACAACAATTTCTCATTTATCTCAAAGAATGATTTACTATTTGTAAAAAGTGTATTTAAATAAAAGTAGAAACAAGAATTCGATTTTTTTATTTTTTTTTAATTTTTTATTTACAGTCAGTCTAACATCATCCTCTTTGTTAACCATTATGTGTTCCAACCTTTTTCAAGCATCTGTTGATCTGGGAAACCTTCAGGAAATTTTAATCTGAACCCTTTATTTAATCTATGTTCTCATTCCACTGCCTATAGGATAACTGTTTTTTTTTTGTTTTTTTTAGTACTGCTCATTTCCATCGAGTTTTAACTACTCAGCTGAGGGATTGAACACACCAACACCAAATTCTCAAACCAATGTGATCCTCTATGCTAGAAACCGCATTTTAGAACTGAGATCTTTGAACCCAATGTTCTTCTACTGCTATCTTTATCTTTAGATCAAGACATTCTTAGTTCTATCTTCTATTAATAATCTGATATATTTTGTATGCTTAAAAAAAAAAAAAAAAAAAAAAAAAAAGGAAAAGAAAAAAAGATTGTATTTCGTTTTCTAAATAAAATCTTTAACATTAATATTTCAAAGTTTTTACAGCATATCAACATCTTGGTTATTCGAAAACACCTCTCTTCACTTGGTGTTTTGTTTCACAGCATCCCTTTTTTTTTCATTATTATTTTGGGGTGATATTGCCGCCTGCCACAAATACAGACTCAGTGGAAACAAGACCAGCAATCACTGAACGGTACTAAAATAGAACTAGACAAGATATAAGCTTGACATGGACAACAGCATGAGTGTACTACTTTAGTGTGTGGTCCACTGCAATTTCCATAGTCTACACTGTGAAATGACCTTTAGTGTGTTACTTTAGCATGCTGTCTACCAGGTCATTTTACAGTTTGGTGTGCAATCTACCTGCACTTTTACATTTCAATGTGCAGACAACCTCCACTACAGGACCTTTTAACAGTGGATAAGATGTGCTTTTTATATTGACCAGTCAGGAGCACTCAGGTCAAAATAAAATGAAGCCTTTCTTGTAAATAATGGCTTTCAATCCTTTTTTTTTTTTCATATATATTTTCTTCTTAGATAATATTCATTATGGGTGATAACTATTTTTAAAAAATTTTGATTTGTTATTCAGAATGAAAATGGCAAAAAATGATAAATAATAATCATTTTGATTCTGGACTTTAGTTCCTTTGAAAATACAGTTTTTTTTTAAGAAACAAGAAGCAATCTACTCACCCAACACTTTCCCTCAGTTTTTCACTGAGATCTGCACTGATGTAGTCACTAAGCAAACCATGAGCAAACATCAGGTATTCCTCTGCAAAAGATAAAATTAAAGAAAAAATAAAACACATTAATACTATTTGCTCATTTGGCAAAGAACTGCCAAATTTGTCCTGAAATGGTGATGGGAATAGGACACATATGGAAACCTACCAAACTGTCTGCAAACATACTCATGAAAAATACAAACATAATAGCCCCATCTGCATGTAAAAAAACGGTTAAAAATAAGGGAAGCATTAATAAGAAAAAGACAGCACTCGATAATATCAACTATGAACATGGTCACAACATTCTGGCCGCATTTGTAAAATTACAGAAAATATTCCCATCACTAGATACACACATATATAAATTAGGTACCGCCACTTTTTTTGCTGGAAAAAAAAAAAAAAAAAAAAAAAAAAAACAGCATCGCACAATAAAAAAAGCCCCAAATTTAGGTACCTCCATGAGATTGCTAAAAAGAGCATAGCATGAATAAAAAGGGCCTTAAACTTGATGAAAATAATTTTTTATTGTCTAAATGTTTGTTATTAAGAGGTAAGATCAAAGTATTTTTAGGGTATTTTTTTTTTTTTACATTTTTTAATCGTTCCTAGCACATCCAAAATTTTCATTAAAAATCTTTCCTTTGTTTTTTTTGAGTCAGCAAAATTGACAGATAATCAATCATGTCAACCATTTTTCTCCATTTTATAAACAACATGAAAATCTCTATTTCAAATTCCTTTAAAAAACAAATTATAATTTTTTCAAAATTTATTTTAGGAAAATTAGAAATTATAAAGTTTATTTAAAATATTTTAAAACAAATATTACTTTCTGCATCGAAAAATGTAGTTTAAAAATAAGACAAAGCAGGTCTTAACATTTGATGTCACTTGATAAATGATGATTTCATCACATATTGACAGCTTATGTACGGGTGAAGTTACCATACAGAAGGACAGAAGTGACATAATTATTTAGTTTTAAGTGAACCAACTTATTTACCTGATTACTTTTAAGGAAACTTTCAGTGCTCTATCTAATTTATGAAATTTTATCAGTGTAAATAAAATACTATAATTTTATGGACATTTATTATATTTTACTGTGTTATTTATAATTCTATTAATTTTATTATTAATCTTGATATTTCATTTATGGAAGATATAACTGAGATAATATAAAAATAAGATCATATAAATTTCATAAGATGATACTAATACTAGTAGGTACCCTTCTCAGTTGAAATTGAAAAATCAAATTAACTTCTCCACACGTGTTTCGCACATACAATTTGCAAAAATAAAGGCCGTAACAGCAGAGAATGATGCTTAACTCAAATAACGCAACTTTTTATTGTATTCTTGCTGGTCTTCTGTACATTTGAATTACAGCCATTTTATGAACACAAAAGCCATCTGAAATTAGTGTTTTATTTTAATACCGCGTGGCTCTTCTGATTGTTATAAGCTATACAACTTATAATGCTAGAAGATAGATCTACTTAACACCATTTTCACTAATTTTATAATATTTAACAACTTTAAATGTAAAAAATAATAAAATAATTTAAGAAATAACAAATAATTTTTGTAAAAATTCATTTTTCATCAAAAACGTTTTTTGCTTTCAGACAATATTATCCATATTCATAAAAACAACTAAAAGCATTTGAAATTAAATATTTGTTTTCTTGAGTTTTGTATGTTACAATTCAGAGCTGATTTTTGGAGGGTGGGGGGTGATTAAAAAAAAAAAAAAATCAACATGATTTCCTTTCCTCAAAGCCTTGTGGTTTTATCTATTAGGTTGGTGCAAAAATAATTTCGTTTTCTAACATATGTTACTATGTGAGAAAACGAAATTATTTTTGCACCAACCTAATAATATAATCACTAATCTGACCAGTATTGAATTTCTAGAGTTTTCATAAAATTAGTTATGGAGTAATAAATATTAAAAAAATATTTTTGCCATGACTTTAAAAAAAGAAAACATATTTATAATAATTTCCATCATTTGTGAATAGTTTCTGAAAGTTTCATTAACATCCAACAATTATTTTTATTTTTGTAAGATTTTCCAATTTTTGTCATACAGAAAAAAAAACGTGCTAACATTTTATGTTATTTAGTAGTTTGTTTTTTTTTTAATCAAAAGTTAAAATGTTCTAAAAAGGAAATTTTTTTAAAATACTTTATTCTTTCCTCTTAATGACAAACATTTAAATGATAAAATTGTTTTTGTTAAGATTGGCATCTTTTTCATCATGCTGTACTCTTTTTTTTAGCGATTTAATGGAGGTACCTACCCAAATATAATAAAAACAATGTTTTATTGTTAAGATGTTTATGTTATTATTAAGAGGAAAGATGAAAATTCTTGCAAAAATCAAATAATTGTCAGATTTTAATGAAACTTTCAGGACTTATTCACAAAAGAATGGAATTTTTTGAATTTTTTTTTTTACATATGTTACCCCCAACTTATTTAATTTAATGAAATTTTAAAATTAAATTTTCATCCCAAAATTTGTTTATAAAGGTAAAGGGAAGACTCCTTGGAGAATGTTTATACAATTTTTTTTTTCAAACTGCTACTCATTTACAAAAAATCTGCTCTGAATCATAAAATAAAAAATGCACTGACATTATTTAACTAGAAAAGATTTTAATTGCTTTTATAAATAAGATTTATTAGAAACACTATTGTCTTAAGAAAAAATTTGTTTTCAATGAATAATGAATTTTTACAAAAACCGTTTTTCATTTTTTTTAATTTTAATTACAATTTATAATAATTTTTTAAAAATCTTTTAAAATACTACATTAGTTTAATCTCATTGGGTGATATTGTTATTAAGTGAAAACTATATTTACTAATCAAAAATTGAAAAGCTTAATACAAATCATTTTGCACCAAGACTTTTTAAATTATTTCTAATTTTTTTATGTATATAAAATATTATGCAATGTGCCTATTTTTTAAAGTATTCTGACATTATCAGAAAAGAAGAGTGATGACTATAGCAAATTTAAAGTCAACATTCTCAAATTAAATTATGGAGAATATTTTCCAACATTTTTAAAATTACCAAGTACTTAAAAATTATATAAAAAAAGCGCTCAAGTCATTTACTTAAATTATGTTTCACAGATAAGTCTGCGTAGAACAACAATCAATCTGTCATCGCCTCATCAATTACAAAAGATGGCAATGTCAGTTAAAAACACAGCTACTATTTATTTTAAACTTAAAGTAAATAATATTGGTTTCAAATCAGATTAATTTGACTTTAAATCAGCTAATATTCCTCAAATGAAGCTTCAGAAAAGTATATTTCATTTTTGGAAGATTTTTTAATACAGAGAATTACATTGTAATAACAGATAACTAAAATAAGGGCTCTAATCAGCTATTTAAAAAAAAAAAAAAAAAAAAAAAAAAAAAAAAATGATTCCAATCAATATAATTTCAGTTTAAAATACACTAGAGTATTTTGCTTACTGGAAATAGTAAATTTAATCCTTTAGCTTTTAATTAAAGCTAAAATGTAAGCTTCAAGAAAGCTTCTCCATTTCTTTTTTTTTTTATAAGAATTCATAAAGAATTTATAAAGAAATAATATGAAAACAATTTTTTATTCACAAATTTATAAACATTTACTAATTAAAACGTGAACTATAAGGAAATCTATTTACCATTTTATAAAGTTTGAATCAATTGGTAATTAACCGACGTTTTACCAAACATTCCAATAAACAAGCTAAGTATTTATTATTTTTGTCAATTCTCAAGAACAAAGAAATATAAATTCACTTTAATGTTTAGGTTTTATTACAATTCTAATCATCATTTTTTGAAACAAACACTGCCGAGGAGTGAATGTAGTTAAAATAAGTGTTGTCAATGGAAAAAACTATCCTTTTGACACCCCCGTTTCTTTGTGGGCATGAAAATCCATGTTTGTCATTTGCATTTTATCTGTCAAAGTCACAGAAGTTTGCTTTTTTTCTAAAGTAACCAAATCTTTTAAAAAGCATTTTATTCCATATAATGATTAAAGTTTAACGTTTGCTCAAAATATGAACATACACTTCAAATAAATAGAGAAATATTTCTCATAAACTATCAGCAGATATTGCTTTCAGATTACTGTATCCCTCCCATTCACCATACATATACTTTTATCACCAAATGTTTTATTTAAAAAAAAAAAAAAAAAAAAAAAAAAATACATACCACCATCACTGAACCCACTAGAATATCACTCTGCACATTATGCTACGACGATGATTTGGAATAAAACTGATACAAACTGATAAATGTGGACATTTCTAGCCTAAAGACTCCTTAGATTGTAGCTATTATCAATCAATAAAATAAAAGAACATTTTTTTTCTAATATCCCTTGCAAAATTAGGCATGTATTCTTTGCCAAAGTCTTAATTATTAGGTTGGTGCAAAAATAATGACGTAATAATGTCGTTTTTTGACGTATTTTTTAACGTCATAAAACGACATTATTATGTCATTATTTTTGCACCAACCTAATACTTGGGTTGGGATATAAAAGTTGGAAGTAATGAGATTAAAAAACAATTTCTTACTTTGATTGGCATTAGAACCTTCTTTCTTGGATTTTACAAAATTTTTAGAACAGGCAATTCCTTCAGATACTTGGATGTTGTTATTGCATAAAACCTCTGCAACTCTATTCAACTGTTGAATTAGAAAAACAAAAAACAGAAGAAAAAGGTTATTTTTCAGAAGTCAGATATTGTTTCCTTTTAGCAATAAAAATATAACAAAGATTGTTCCTATATCACCTTATAAACATTCAAAGACTAATCTGTCCATGTACCCAACCAGAAAAAAGAAGACATAATATTTGGTATTTTTTACATTATGTAAAATTTCTTATTATTTTTAATGCATTTGTATATGAAACCAAGATAGAGGTCTTTAGTTATAGAGAAGGAAAAAAGAAAAAAAAAGGATTGATTTCTCATCTTATAATGTAAGGATATTTAAATCTTATTCTTATTTTAAGCTAATCTCACACTTATGACAATACAGTCAGTAGTAAATTACTTTAATTACTAAGAGAAAAGAAAGAATAAATGCAAGACAAAATGAAATGAAAGTGGCTAAGCCAAAACTAGACCATCACAAAAAAAAAAAAAAAAAAAAGAAAGAAAGAAAGAAGCCAGTTAAAATTCAACTATTATACAACTTTTTTTCAAAGTAACCTTGTCCTGTAGACAGTCTTAAAACTCTGAAAAAACATGCTTGTGGGTAAATATTAGAAGAAATTATCAGATGTGATATGACTAATCAATTGTGTTATCACAATGATTCAATCAATATGTTCTTAGGCTTTCCTCAGTTATATAGTTCATCCAACTGAGCTTCCTAGAAGTTTCCAGATATGGGAACCAAAGATTTCTGCAGACTTGTCACCAGTTTCTTTTTCAAACTGATTACAAGAAAACACTTGACCATTAGCTACTTCAGATTTAAAACTTCTATTAAAAAAAAAAAAAAAAGACAAAAGCATATGAACAAAAGTAATGTTTCAAGTCTGACCCAATAATGAGCTGCATTTTGATCTGAAATTTTTATTGTATAATGTTAAAGAGGTAGGTAATATCAAAGAGATTGTTGAAAAAACATTTGAGTAAAAAAATTTTTTTGTTAATCATTAAGTTACAAGTTACTTACATATACCATGAAATAGATTGCTTTAGCTGAAATATCGTGATTATAAACAGTATTTTATATTCTGCCAATGAATTCATACCCAAAAGAAATAGCTTATCTTTTAATAGAAGCATATGCTCATAATACTTTGTTAGCTGAAAAACAATGCCATACCAATGGATGGTTTTATTATTTTTTTAAAAAGAAATACAAAAACATTCAAAAGTTGGAAATCAAAATATTGTAGTTCATTTCTTGGAAACAACCAAAGGCGATTCATTTTTGTATAGTTACTGCTTTATTACCCATCACTTTGCTGACAGCAAGATGATCAAATTTAAAATCTAAATTTATTGTCTATTTAAAATACATTTATAGGAAAATATATCCAGTTTAAAGACAGGAGTTATAAAATGACATCAAGGGGTCACAGTTCCTGTTGCCTAGGGGGTTTTGCCAGACAGAAAGGGAAATTAGCCCTTGCAATACAGATGCCCATTTCAATTTTATTCCAATTGTCTATATGCATATTTGTATATACACATTTTAATTTAATGATAAACCTAAAAATACTTCTACAAAATGAAGGCGAAAAAAAAAGCTTAATGTTTTTTATTTATTTGCTGAATAGTTTCCAAAAAGGTCCATAAAATCTGATTTTTAAGAGCTTAAAAAAATAATGCTTTTTCTTGTTTCCAATTTTGATTTTATTGCTCAGCCCATGACAAGTTGTCCAGATTGAGTGGAAGGGGAATGTAGTATTCTAATTTCAAAGTCAAATAATGTGTGTGCATGTGTGTGTGTAAATTACATGGCACAAGCATACGTAAGTCACTCACACACAACATTACATATGCACATGCAAAGTCACATGCAGACAATCTGTGCTGAACAGAGAATCAGCTCTTTTTTCCTACCTTCTTTTTGTGGCAAAAGGAGTTAGTTAAAATTAGTTTACTAAATAATATTTATTTTTACTCAAGATAAATTTCTACCAGAAAACTCTGTTGTTGGTAGTACATTACAGCTTTATTTTTTATCTTTAAGTAACCGTTAAAATAAAAAAAAAAAAAAAATGAACAAAAGTTATCTTAAACTTTTGTTTAATTTTTTCTCTCCTCCAATGTAGGAGGGATAAAAAAAAAAAAAATCCTCCAATGAGATTTTTTTAAATTTTATTCTTTTAAAACAATCCTCATAAACAGATACAATGATGTTTAATAACTTTTCTAACATTATTTAAGTTCATTTTTTTTGCATTTCTCTTGCAATCTCAAATAAAATTACTATCACATGGAGAAAAACTCGTTTTTAAATATAAAAAGTGATCAAACCAATTATTATAATAATCCATATCTTACCTCTTCAAATAATTCCGAGAGTTTTGTATGTACACAATAATAAATCTAATATTTAAAAGGATCTGTAACTAAAAGTTAACATTAACTGATAAACTGAACTACTCACTTTCAATTGAAGCCACTGTAAAGTTTTCTCTTCAGAATAACGATATGCTTGGAAATCATTGCTATCTACAAAAGAAATGAGGAAAATGTCAAAAGATGTCGAGGTACACAAAAACAGAAATAAAATTGAAAGAAAATATTGTAATACTGACAAGAAAGTTAAGGGGATATAATTGGATATATTATCTCCCCTTATTTTTTATTTTGTAGAAAACTAAAAAATTAGGAATAGATTAGTTACAGAAAGTAATAAAATTAAAAATAAATTTACAGATTTATTGTCATTTTGGAATGTTTTCATGCTTTAGCTTCTCACCTTTGACATCTGCAACATGAGAAAGGTCTTTGACCCTAAGACTGTCATGCAAGCGCCGGCTTTCTGGAAATTCTTCATCTTCTACAATGTGATCAAGTGTCATATACTTGCCAGTCTGGAAACAAAAGTTCAAGTAAATATAATTTCTTGGCCCACTAACATCTATAGAGTACATAGTATAATTTTGTTTAGGCAAAAAGAATTACAGAATTATTAAGCAAACAAGATTGTCCTTGTTTTTTAAATTCCATATGCTCTAAAGGTTTCATACTTTCTCTATATGTCATGGGCATTCACAATTTTTCTCTCAAATATTTTTTCTCCTTCATGACACTTCAATTTGTGTTATTTGTTCTATTTGCTCAAACTGTCAAGTGAAATTCTTGTTGCTTTCCCCTGCGTCTCTTGCCATTGATGAGCCCCAGAAATATTAAATTCTCTAAACCTTCTTTCCTTAGCTGTTGCTTTCTGATTGCTAGCAACAATTTTTATGGTTCCTATTCTACTTAACACTTCCTTTATTTTATTATTGTGATATTTTTGAATTATATCAAGTATTAAGAATATAGTAACTATGCTCTGCAAATTTGAGGGGAGAGTTATCAATGATAATGTTCAGACTTCGAATCCACGGTTATCTCCCTTTAACCATCTGTTTTTTTGTTTTTTTTTTAAATGTACTTTTTATCACCTAAAATTTGGTGAGGCGCAAGCAAATTTCCATTCTGAAAATGTGGCCCAGAGAAAAAATTTATGAACAACTATATTAACCAACAGACAAATCAAGTTCAATGTCTATAGACAGATAAATAAAGATAAACAAAAACTATTCAAGAAGAAAGACTAAGCATTCAAGAGAAAAATAACTTTTTTCTACTTAAAAAAAAAAAAAAAAAAAAAAAAAAAAAAAAAAAAAAAGCATGTGTCATCATTACATAAAAAAGTTGTTTTTTTTTTTTAAACCCCAGCAGTGTTTCCTTTTGGATAAGGAAAAGCAAAATAAACTGTGGTCAAAAAAAACATCACATCAGATGATTGTAAATAACTGAATAAATAAGATTATCTGTCAAATGCTACTTTCAAATAAACAAGACTAGAGAAAGAGCCAGGTCAAGTGTGGGCTCAAAAAATAAATAAAATAAAAACTGACCTTACAAATCTTATGAAAACTTTGCAGAAGAATGTTTTCTGGTTTACATCTACACAGATTAATAAATACAGTTGGTATATTTTGCAAACAACAATATAAAAATCACGGTCAAATAAAAAACAAAAAAAAAACCTTCAAATACTAAATACTATACTAAAAATTCAAAACATAAAAAAGAAAAAGTGATGATGGCTCTATATAAATTCTATGAATTCATTGGCCTTTCTTGGTTTTATGTATACAGGCTGACCCTTGAGTTTTGAGAAGAAAAAAAACCCTAATTTGTAATAAGCATTGAGTAAAAGGTCAATTCCAGCTTTGGAAGGTAATAGAAGAAATTAGGGACAGAAAGCATCATATTTCATGGCATTTAAAACATTTCTGGAAACTTTCATTAAAAGTTTCCATGCTGTATCATAAAGCAGAGTCAGAATCTGAAACTGTCAGTTGCTGAACATTACAATGAAATGAAAGAAATTTTCAGTGAAACTTAATTTTCATTCAAATATTCAAGTCAATTATAAAATAGTAGAAATATCCATGAAAATTTCCATTTTCCTATTTTAAGTTTCTGATGAATCTTACTTCTTAATTATTCAATAAGCTAATGGTGAGTTCCACAATTATAAAACAGTAGATATTCCCCTATTACATTGTTAAATATTTGAGCTTAATGTTAACAAAATATTGCAATAACAACCATAAATATGAATGCAGGTCATTATTTAAAGAAGTAAGAGGATACAAATGAAAACATTCAAACTTGACAATTCTTTTCCTTTCACTGAAACAGATGTGAACACATAAGGATTATTGCTTCATCTATTCTTTCTTTTTCTCACTGAAACCAAACAGAGCCTCTGAGGTTTTTTCCATTTTTCCTCCCTCACTTATCAAAATGGAATAGCCCATTATTTAGGAAGTTTTGGCAGAGCACAACATATGTACTAACCAAGGAACAAACAGACTTACATTATGATTATTGCAATGTGACAAAATATATCCAATTTGAAGCTATGAAATTCTATATCCTTATTAATGTAGAAGTCAACTCTCATATTTTTTTACATAAAAATATCAGTTTTAAAAATCAAACTCAAACACTAGTATATAGACTAAACCAAAGCATGCAACTAAAAGGATAAAGAAAACCTAAATGAAAAATAACTGACCTTTTTCTCAGCACTTTGGAGATAAGGCAACACAAGGAATAAGGGATCCATAGGTGTGGTTATCAGGAAAGAGCCATCTGAAAACAAAATAAAACATTATCAAGTATCTAAAAAGACATGCACATAAAATCAAGTACTTGACCTATCAACACTGACAGGATAACATGAAGCATTCATTTTTGTGTTGGAAATGATTTCAGCAGAGTTGTGTAAAGTTGACTAAACCCCTTCCTAAACCCTATAAAAAGAGGAAAAAACAACTCAAAATTAAAAAGGGAATAAAATCTAAAAGGAAGGGAAAGAAAAGACTCAAGAGGGGACAATCAAAACTGGGTCAATTAGTTCAACCCTTTGTTTTCAGTTTGAAGACAATGCCTGGGCAGATCTTATGAAGAGGGAAATGGAACAAAGCTTAGCAAACACAAGAGTCCAACATTACCAATTGTCTCTAGACACTTATCCTCTAGGTCAGCATTTCATAACTGGATTCCATGAGAAATAGTAATAAATAGGCTAATTATATCCAACTGTATTTTTAAAAATTCATTTGATGTGCTTAATTTTGTATACATAATTTTTATTATAAATGCACGCGTTGTATTCACTAAAGGCAGTTCATGTGGTATGTCAGCAATGAAATGCAGCTAACAACAAAAATGATTCTTAAAATATCAGCACCTTTTGTTTCTTTTTGGATAAAAATAAAAGTAAAATATCTGGTGGTCATTGAAATTGTTTTCTCAGCCAGGAGAGACACTCAGACAAAAAAACAAATATAACAGATATTCATACTCTTCAATTGAATCAAGATTTTTCTTTTATATCAGTTAACATGACAATTGTTATTGTAATCTACTTTATTCATTTTATTTCTTATTAGCATCTTCCTTTTTATATTTTAATAAAAAGTTTGCTTATTTCTCCTTAATTTGCAATGTTGTATTAATTGTTTGCGAAAAGATAAATTTTAAAAAGCTATCTTATATTTTTTATGATAACAATTTAACAATACAAATGTTTAATCAATATTTTACTGATAGTGTATGAGTTATAATGTGGTACAGCTATTTTACTATTCCTTGGCCCATTAGAAAGAAAATAAATAAAATATGCCAGTAATAAGCAGTAAAAACAGTCTAAGAGGGACTGTTCTAAAATATTCATGGAGAAATATAAATATTCTACATGTGATTTTCAAAGGGAGAGAACAACAAGTTTTTTTCTTTAAAAGTGTAAACTAAGCTATATAAACAGCAGTAATTGATTTCATGATGCTACAAGAGAATCTATAGCGTTTATAGAACAGCTTTTAGATATCAATCTCATTTTCTACCCATAACCTAATCTTAAGTTGGAGCTTGTGCAAATGAAAACTTCTTTATCAGACCCCTTTAACAAGAAGTTTGATTTGTTATTTTAGTCTATAAACCTGAGAAAAAGTTTCAGTTAGCTATTGCTAAAACTAGTTATCAGAAAAGCACATTGTTTGCCTTTAAAAATTTAACTTATATAAAAAAAAAAAATGTTTATAATAAACATATATAATTATTTTTATGTGGAGAATTTCTGAGATATGGAGTTTACATCAAGGATTCCCAAAAGGTTAAAAAAAAAATAAAAATAAAATAAAATAGAAATGTTTCTCTAGATGATACAACCTCACTTGGAGTTATTTGGCATTTGGATTTGCCATTAGTCTGCTACAGATATTTATGTGAAGTCTCACAGTGAGAATTTGTTTCTGGTAAAGGAAATTTTGGAAATGAATTATTGTCTAATATGTACAGAAGACAGGTTCATTTAGTGTGGGTTAGAGAAAGAAAACTGTAGCCTTTAGCCTGGATACATACCTTGGACAACAGAATCATTTATCATCCATGATCGGAATTCTTCCTTGAAGTTGTGAACCTCAAAGACATTTGTGTTGGAATGGGTGAATAGAAAAATGCATTTCTTTTCTATGAAAAAAAAAAAATCAAAATATGAAGACAAATCAAATTATTATAAAGAGAAAAAAAAGTTTTACCAATTTAAAAAAAAAAAAAATCACACTTTTACAATGACTAATTCCTCGTCCTGACGCGAACAACTAGTTCGAACTTTCCTCCGTTCACTACCAGGGAACGTAGAGTTTTTTGAAACTGACAAATGATAAACTTCACATACACCTTTTGAACAGTTCTAAAACCAGTTCTAAAAAAAAAAAAAAAAAAAAAAAAAAAAAAAAAAAGATAACATTACACACACATTACAAAAATCTCGCAGTGAGTATTTTCCTTTGTTGCCTATGCATATACTTTTTGTATAAGACTCTATTGCAGAACTTTCTTTCTGAGGAAACTTTTCCCGCCTTAGCCATTTTGTTTTGACGCGGAACATTAACATTCTTTTACTGACTACTTATCACTACCTTATACAACTTGCCTACTTGCTAAGAACTAGCTTTACTTTTCTGATAGTCTCCACTGTTTGAGACAAAATACTTTTTATTAAATAAAGTTTTATATTTGTTTTCCACCAGACTCGTTTTAACCGTTCCTCCTGGCTACCTATTTTTACCTTTTTATGCACGTTGAATGACCCCTTTTTCCTTACTGAGGAGACTGTAATAACTCTACAGTTGAAAGATCACATTTTTGTCATTTTTTTTTTTTTTTTTTTTTTTTTACTTTGCTAGTGGATTCGTTAGTCGTGAGTAGTGTCTGGCACAAGGCCACCTTTTCGTAGGCCAGCACTGCATGCTACCGGGTCTGCTACAAGCTAAATAAGCTATTGCTTATGGCCACACATCCTCTGGGCCTAATTTTTGTAAAATATTTATATTTTATCTTTAGGTTTTATTCTTTAACACTAAATCAAATAAATATAAACACACACACACATATATATATATATAGATATAGATATAATCCTTACATTTGCCTTGATAAAGTCCCTCAGAGGATGAAACCCATCAGCTAAGTTTTCCTTTTGTCTTTATTCATATATATATATATATATATATATATATATATATATATATATATATATATTCATTACTTATTATCAATGCCTTCGAAGTTCAGTTATAGAGTAGAATTTACATTACATTTACATGATATTGCAAATCATTCGCCAATAAGTTTGTACTTGTTTGAAATTCTGCTGTTATAGTCTGATTATCTGTTCTAAACAAAACATTTAAAATCAATCTCTTCTGAACAAATAAGACCAGAGACAAACAACACAGTAGAAAAAGAGAAGAGATCGAATCAAAATGGATCCCTTCTTTTAGATGGTGAACTAAAAGGAAAAAAGAAATAATGAAATTTCAGAATGGCATTTTAACATGTTTTTCTACATTAAGTGCAATTTTTAAATGAAAAAAAAAAAAATAAAAAATAAAACAAAGAAGAAACCCTAGTCTTGAGCCACAGATTGGAGATGTGAAAACCAAGTACAAAAATTTAACTATCTGGAAAGTGGTTTAACAAACAACAGAAAATATGACACAGAAATCAGAAAGTGCATTGGGATGGTGAAAGATGCCTGCCAAAACAAAGTATTAAGAAATACGAACATTCAAGTTATTAGATCAACTTTGAATTTATTAAATAAGGCCATAGCATTCAAGACAATGCAATAAGAGTATTTTTGCTTTAAGCATTAAAAAAATCGTAACATTTCTAGGTTATCTTCAATAAAGAAGGTGTAAATTTGATGAAAAAAAATGTCAATTTTCTTTTTCAATTACTTCCCTTGAAGCTTTGGGCAATATCCACTGAATTCGAGGAGAAAAACATTTTTAACGCAAAGAGCTTTTTTTCTTCCATTGTGAATTATGTTATGATTATTCCATATACTTTCACTAACTGAATATATCTTCTAATCAAAATCTTTTGTAATAAAGTGGAGATCTGAATTTTTTTTTTTGTTTTTTTACAAAAATTGGTTTAGGATTATTTTAAGCGAGTATATCATGGATAAACTGATTGATAATATTATTATATAAGTAATTTCTCAATATAAACTTTTTAAACCTCTTAATTGCTGCTAAATAAAACGTTGGGGTGGGGATTTTATAAAGCGTTCTGCCAAATGAGAAAAAAAACAAAACAAAAAAAAAACCATGAAAATGAAAAGTGAAAATTATTATAAAATTGTATCTACCTGTGAGTGGATGTCGAAGACTGCAAAATGCAGGTTTATTTTCAACATTTTCATTTACAGTTAAGGCTGATTCTGGAAAAGAAAGGACAAAGATTTATCTTAAGTTCTAAGAGTTTTTGAGCTGGCATCTTCATTTCTATTGTTTTAATCACTAGATTTTAATGTGTGTATGCATTAGCTTTCCAGACATTATGTAAAATCATAAAACAAAAATAATCATTATTCTATAAATTACTTTAACTAGTATCACTATCTTTCTTGTTTTGATCATTATACAGGGTGAAACAAACACCTCCCACATGGTGGTAAGACATCAGTGGTAATGATGTTTTAATCTTGCTAATATCTTATTATGCGAGAGATATTTCTGCCACACTGTATTTTAATTCATGTGTTCTTTAACTTTATAAGGGTTATGTGAAATTTTGAAATTAAATTGTCTTTATTTAATCCAGTATCCCTATCTTTGTTGTTTTAGTGTATCATGATATATGAAATATTTGAATAGAATCTCTTACAATGCATTTTCTTAACCGTTATCTCCAAAATTCACACACCCATGCAAGAAAAATTTATCCTGCACTTCAAAACACATTGGCCTAAATATAGTTCAATGTAATTAAAAATATTAATCGGAATATTCAATTAAATTAAAAAAAAAAAAAAAAAAAACAAACCTTAGGGTGGCAGATTTGTGGAATTATTACCCCATCTTGTCTGGCCATTTTAAATTAAAGTCATCAAAATAATTATACATTTAATCATAAAACTATAAAGTAAGATTGACAGAACTTCCAGATTAAAAGAAAAAAATGGTAAATGAAGGTTACTTTTATTGTGAAATGGGTTTGAAAAAAAAAAAAAAAAAAAGATGTCAATACAGACAATTTACAGTACACCATGGTAGTGGACTCTTCTGGTGATGTAGAGAAAAGTGATACACATACAGACACACACATCAGTAAATATCGGGTTTTATAGATATGAATGTTTGGGATTTTTTTTTTTTTTTTAAAGCAATTCACCCCAAGCAAGGCAGGAGTGCCACTAGCATGCAAGGGGTTACAAAGGATTGAGAACAAGAGTAAAGAGGCGTGTTTGAGGAAAGGATACAGAGAAGGACATGGAACAAGCTCAGGGTGTCAGATGTCGATTGACATTACACTTGAATATCTGAAAATTATAGCCACTGGGAAGCAAGTAAAGGGAAGGGAGTTCCACAGATTGCGAATAGTTTCTGAAACTTTCATTAACATCCAACAATTTTTATTTTTGCAAAATTAATGTCTGTCATACAAAAAAAAAAAAAAAAAAAAAAAAAAAAAAAAAAAAAAAAAAAAAAATTGTTATTTTACTAGCACTCTTGTTAAATTCAAAATCTTTCCATTATTAAATGCACATCTTCAATAAATTCACTAGTGACTAATTAATATCCCATCTAGTTTGATGTCATTTAAAACCGAATTTGAAAAAAAAAAAAAAAAAAAAGTTTTTTCTTTATTCAAAAATACCATCAAAGTAACAATAATGTGTTTCTTTACCATTTTTTCTTGAATTTCATCTCATGAAAAAAGTTTCTTTAAAAGGTTTGTCCAACAAGTGAGTTAAAAAAACTTTGGTTTGACTAGTTTACCGGGCACATGATCCTGGATGTAGACGACTTGCCTTGAATAAAAAACAAGTGATTAAAAATGGAATAAGCCTAAAAATTGACTAAAGTCGTGATGCAATATGTTCATTATAATTTTTTACGAGTACACACGACCTTAAGCCTCATTGAACAATCATTTAACCATAAAAAAAAAAAAAAATAAAAAAAATGGTTTCTTTCTTTAGCTACTGTTTTAATCCAAATTCCAAATAAGTAATTTAGATTGAATTCTAAATATAATTGCTAATTGAAGGTTATCTTATTTAAATTATTAACTTTTATTTGAATTCATTCTTCACCATCATCATTATGAGCACTGTACGTGTGTTTATCAATTCCATTTATTTATTATTCAAGTGTTGTCTTCCTCCAGTATCGCGTGCCCGGTAAACATTAAAGAAACAATAGTCAAACCAAAATAAAATTTGACTAAAAATGAAATGAATCTTCTTATTTTTACCGGTAATAATACACACACAATATTATTCTAAAACTAAATGATGTTTTAATTACAACTATTAAACAGTGAAATATTTTTATTACAACGACAGAAAATAGTAGAACACTGGTAATTTTATTGCTGACGAATTGTGATTTACAAGTCAATTCCGCAGAGAATGAACGAGTTCGATTTCTTTTTCATTGAGTAAAAATCCAAACCATTATCGAGTTGTCAACATTAGCTTTACCGACACAGAAATAATTTATTTGGTTTAACTAAAAAAAAAAAAAAAAAAAAAAAAAAAAAAAAGCAATACTAGTGTAGTATTTATTTATTAATTGTATTTATTAGGTAAGCGTAGCAAAAATTTCTAGGAGTCAAATCGGGACAGTTTTTTTCAATTTTCATGTTTATCTTTACTTAAGTTTTCGTGACCCAACACCTAAACTTCAGAGCGGACACACATAGACAAACAAACAAAATTAAAAAGAATAGTATTTTTTTTTTTTAGTTTTTATATCCCCGAAACATACTCATAAAAAAAAAAGGTATGCGGTAAGCTTAAAGCTAAAAAATAAAAATCGTTGACGTTTAAAAATTATTTCAACTGAAAAACTAACATTGTTTTAAAACTAAAAAAGTAAAGAGAAGAAGAAAACGGTCATGAAATACTTTTTTAAAAACCACTAAAAATCATTAATTAAAAAAAAAGAAAGATTAATAATAATAAAAAAAATAAACAGTTACGAAAAATGCGCTCCTGCAAGAAGCAACAATAAGAAAATTAGTACCATGGAACATCCACAACAAGAAAAAAAATGTCACTTTCACCGTCGACAAAAAACCAAGATAAAAGTTAAAACCGCCACTAACAATAAAAACAATATTCACTTGATTTTTAAATAAATATAACAGAACGAAATCTATTTTTGTCGCATAAAATTCAATTTATGACCACCAGACATCGTAGATGTGTACACAGTGTACGTACTTACTTACTCAACCAAGTTAAATCTTTACATGTGCGTAATTCTTTTGGGTCGGGTACTGAACTGCATGCAAATATGGAGTAAGAAAATTGAGAAATACAATTGTAAACAGTAGAAAAGACGAGTGCATTTTGTTCTCTTACTGTCTATCAGCATAAAATATTGTTTCGGTCCATCATCAAGAAAAGCTTTCGTCTCTGCTTTGGGCATGTTTAATTTTTCTCTCTTCTGTAGTGTCAATTCGATCTGTATTCTGATTGGTCATATAATAACTAACGCGGGAAAATAAACTTTAACAAAACAAAAAATAAATCGTGTTTGCTGTTTCAAAACAAGCAACTTCTGATTTATTACCATTTTTACAAAATAAAAATGTCCCTCTGATAGATTTTCATCGAATTATTAATATTTTTAAAATGTTTTATTTCATTTTATTTATCATTAACCCTTCCGTAGTACTAGTAAGATTTATTTTTACTGCCAAGAATTGATAATGTTTTTTTTGTTTGATTTAGGAATTTAAAAGAATAAACCATTTATCTATATAATTAAAAAAAGTTGTAAAAACTTTTTAAATAATAGTTTATTTTTAGTAACATTTGACATTTTCTGTATTTTATACCTTTGGCTACAGTTTCATTCTTTTCATAATTCATGTACTTTACTAACTTACTTGGTATATGTAAAAAAAAAGAAAATGACAATATTTTTTATATATGAATTGACACTCCTGCCTTGGATATATATATATATATATATATATATATATATATATATATATATATATATATACTTAGAAAAATATGACAAATTGCAAAGGTTGCCACATGTACACGTGCGCTGGAAAACGACAGACGCCGGTACTTTCAAAATACTGTTTGTTAATATGCAAAATTATATTTCGTTATATCATATATATATATATATATGGGGGGGTGTTGTGAATGTGTGCAACCATTCTCAAATGGAGTACATAGGTAGAAGACAAAAAAATGTGTGTGTTCTAAAGTATAATGGATTTTCATTTATTAATCCAACAGATTTTATCACTTTAAACATCATTTTTAGTGGATATTTATATTTGAGTAGACACTCTGTTTATTTATTAAACAGTATATTCATTTATTTTCGTCTATAGGCCTGAATATTAGAGAAACCTTATTAAAGAAGAAATATGCTTTCTCTAACAGGATTTGAACCTACATGCCTCAGTGCAGAGTTAACCATCTTTAGATCTGATATGCTCTAGACTGACTGAGCTGCAGACAACTTAGCCAATTAGGCAATGTTGAATAATGCCTTTATATCTTACAGCCAATAAGTGAAACACAAAACAAGAGGTGCCTAAAAATAAATCTCACTAAATTCAGTAGATACGAGTAACTGTTTTACAATTCTATACAAATATGGCTCCAAATTAAATAAGTGGTTTCTGGAACCTGATTGGATATGACAAGTTACATGATGTGCTCTCTATTACATCCACGTGGTTGAACTCCAAATGACATGGAAATGGTCAGGGCCCGGGATACTGAGTACATTCCCATGCAAAACTCAAATAGTGATTCTGAACTAACCCAAAGCATTAAAAATGGCTCATCAGCAAGAGTCAGTGACCAAATCTACTATGACACAGTCGGTGAAGGATAGTTTTCAAAAGACAATAAACCAGACCAAGCCTCGATCAACAACCTAGACACATGTACCATGACAACATGTTTGTCCCCGATACTTTTTCTACATACAATGCCACAATGTTCACTGTGTTTTAAATTACTGCTATCGCATGCAGTCAGTCAGCAGTCACACAGGTTTCATTCGCATTTGCTTCACACACACACACACACACATATTGGCATACACTACTACTTGATTTCTTCACAAAAACACTTTGAAACTTTGCAGACACACTTGCAATAAATCATTTCGAACAATCAAACTATTGGTCCCTTCATGACCACAACAAAGCATATTGATATTTAATATATGTATCTGGGTGTATAAATGTTACTGTCATATTAAGCTTGGTCTTCCTCCTTTTCTGCAAAGATCATTTCTTCGTGTTGTTTATAATTTTACGCTGTATTTGTGTACATGACATTTGGATTTCATTTCCCTTCTAAAATCCAGGTAAACTGACCCCACACCTTTAAGCAAAATTCCTTGCTTGATAGACATCTCAAAATTTTCATGTCTGAACAATTTTATATCCAAACGTAAACAAAGCAATTTTCTAAAGAAGTAATGGATTTTTATTTATTAATCCAACTGATTTTATTACTTAAATGTTATTTTTAGTGGATACTCATATTTGAGTAGACAATATTTATTAAACAGTATATTTATTTATTTTCATTTACCAGCCTGAATATTCAAAAAATGGTATTAAAGGAAAACATGTGCTTTCAATATATATATGTGTGTGTGTGTGTGTGTGTGTACAGTAGTAGCTTCCTACCAGTTTACATGAGCCAATACTTAAAATTATAAAGCTTAGCAAACTGGTTGTTGGATTATCTGAAAATAATCTTATATATTAATAGCTGATATATAATAGCTAAAAATATAATTAACATCAATACTGTATGTTTTGCAGAGGCTGAAAGAGGGTTTTCTGTGATGAACATAATTTATTCTTACAAAAGAAATCTAAAAGTTAAAAATGTGGCAAATCTTCTAGTCATAAATTTGATATGTCCTCCAGTGGATATTTGGGACTTCAGCGATTCAGTTCGAACGTGGTTGTGAAACCATAACACACCTGATCACACTAAAAGTCAAAAAGCATCATACTTCTGAATAGAAAAATGATGAGAACAAAATTTCAATCTGAAAATATATTAATAAATTTATGTTTTCTATTAAATTATCAAAATGGTTTAATTCTTTTTGATACTATGAAGTGATTTGTTTCCATTCTTACATTAAAAAGAAAATAAGTAGAATAGGTTCCTAAAGATTACCTCCCTTTATAGAACCAGATCATGAAAATTTGGGATGCCATTATTGTGTATATATATATATGTATATTTATTTAAGACATTTTTTTATGTTTAACGTTCTTTTTAAAAAATGTCTTAAATAAATAAATTGTCGGACTTTGTCCATTTCGTAATATATATGTATATATATATACATTTTTCTTTTTTGTGGCTTGATTCAAATCCACAACAGAGTGATATGAAAAACTAGCTAAGTATTAAATCGATAATGCATGATTAGCACATTCTCCACACAAATATTGGCCTCAGTATATAATTTTTGTGAAGAAATATAACCTTAGCTTAATAATATAAGAGAAGAATTATTAATAAAAGAAATGTTTTATAACAATAAGTGTTCATTTCAACAAAGCATTTTTAATTCATACACAATAATAAAAAACAAATGCCAAGGATTTCAATTCTAACTAATTCTTCCGACTAATAGTAAGTAGTCTACTTATAAAAACTATTATTCAAGTAGTATTAATAATTGTTATCTTTGTAGATACTTTATAAGAAACCCTTTATGATGAGACATGGAATTTTTCAATTAATTATTCTTTTATTAATCCATATTAATTCAAGCAGAACTGGCTCTAGGGTTGCTGGCACCCCAAGTAAGCTGAACATTAGCACACCTACAAGTTTAATTTTTTAAATTTTCACAAGGTGTAAAACAGAAAATGTAGAATAATGCCTGCTCATTCATTTTTTTCTCTCTTATGTTCTCTGATCATGACACCATAACAGAAAGAATTAATAATCAAATTCAGAAAAATTTTTCTCCACTCAAGAAATTTAATATTTTGTTTTTTATTTCATTTTATTTATTATTTTTCACATTTTTTTCCTTTTTGTTTGGAAGATCCCAAACACATGACATGGCAGTATGATGTCACGCTTGGCCTTGATGATGCCCTGGGTGACTGCTCAAGTTGTCAGTATCTTGAGCTAGCCCAGCATTCAAGTATAGCCACACTCTTGGTTGAAAGTGAAAAAGCACAGATACCTCAAGGACACATGGCACAGTGGATAAAGGCATTGGTTAGATCCAGTGACAGGACCCAAAGAGTGCAAGTTCAATACCTGGCTAAGGCTGTGGAGAACTTGCAGAGGGAAATTAACAGGAGATACCTGACATCCATTAAACATGGCACATGGAACTAGAATAGTCTACCCCAGTGAGTGAAATAAAGGGTTCAGTTCGACATTCCAACCACCTGAAGAAGACCAGAATGTACAATGGCCAAAATGTTGTAATAAATATGGTGACAAAGATGAAAACAATAGTCCAATTAATGTAAATAGAACATAGATACCTGTTTTTGATCATTCAGTGATGTGCAGTATTCATTAAAAACTGACTTTGCTTGTGATTTTATTTAATAATCAGTGGGAAAATGAAAAAAAAACAATAAATAAAATAATAATTTTCAAATAAAAAAAATTCATTTTCCCAAGATGCAACTTATAAAGAAACCAGAAAGAGTTTTTGGTCATACGTGCAATTTTATGACACCCACTTCCGGAAAGGACATAATCTCTCTCTCTTTCAACTTCCCAATTTGGACATGTCTTGGTAACTATAAAGAAGTAGAGATTTGGTCATACCAATTCAGTGTAAAGTTGACTTGATCTTTACCTATTCTTATTCTTACTCTCATAAATTATTTCTGAATCAAAAAGGAAAACAGACAAACTCAATAGACATTTAACTTTGTTTCAATACAGTCAACATAAAAAGAACAAACGTCTGTAGCAGAAGCTCATGTTTTTTTGTATGCTTCTTTTATCTTCTTTGTTTATATATTAAACACACACCTTCACCTAAAAATACACACAAAACCTACAACCTTGTTAACTTCCACAAATCTATACTCAACTAATTTACTGTAAGGATACAAACTAAGAATATATTTGAGTCTCTTACAACCACATTTGTTATAAAATTTTAACTCATTACCAAATCTAAATTCTTGTGCCAAACACAAAAACCTAGTTAGTAGGAATAGAAAGTTGTATGAGGTACAATCAAGACTGAAACCACTGCATAAAATTTTAAAGAACAAACATTTATTACAGTATAGAGAAAAAGGAAAGAATACAAAAATTTACATATAAGACTGTTGCATCCACCGATTTAGCAACCAGAAATGGATTAGCTCCCTTGACTGACAAAGATTTTGTTATGTCTCTTCACATACCAGTGTTTCTCAATTCTACCAAAACTTTCAGTGTTTTGAAAATTATGTACATACAACACATAAAAACTTGATGAACAGTTTCTGAATACTAGTAGGAACCTTTGCTTAAAGAAAAGATATTTTCCAAATGTCTATTTAATTTATTAGGCAAAGAAATAGGAAAGACAAACCAAGTTATGTTATCATAACAACCTTATATATACAAAGCTTTCATGGCCCCATCCCCCTCTCCGGGTTACTACGGCTATGACTAGCTTAGACCGACTCTGGCCTGGACCAGCTATGACAAGCCAAGACCAGCTATGACTAGCTTGGACCAGCGGCCCAAGTGAAAACACTCAGGTGCCCACATTAAAAACCGACCTTGTGTCACAACCTGACTCAGTGGGGGATCAAGTAAATATCTACTAGTAATCTTGTTATTATGACAGTACTGATCACTTCTCTGACTGGAAGGGTTTCCTGAAGAAAGTAAAAGTGACTTCTACCTTTTGGTGATGCACTTCTTCTTCCTGTTTGTTCATGTTTACTTTTTTAGGACCCTGCTGCCACTTTTTTTTATCAATGTCAATTTTTGTGCAATTCTGTGCAAAAAGCGGATCACAGAGCTTATCCAGCTTCATACATATTTTCAGAAAACCTCAACTTCTAATTGGTCAATAAACACACAAGTGGACATTGCAATCCACCCATGAAGAAGTCTTTTTCCAGTGTGTGACCAAGTCAAAATTTCCTCCTTGTTTCTTCAGAGCTGATCATGTGATTACATTGATTATAAATACCAGACACAAGTTCGTTCTTTCTCTTCTTCTCTTTTTGATTTCACTTGCTTACTAAAATGTAGCTGTTAAAGAAATCATGTCTTAAACCCCTGCGGGCAGACATTATGAAAACATATTCACACACATATACATGCACATACATACAAAACTTAATTACAAACATTATGAACATTACAAACTAATATATTACGAATATTCAACTCCAAGCAAGGGAAACTAATTAAACATTATGGAACATTCACTCCTTCAACTCTTCTGAAGCTAAAAGTTCATCAACATATTTTCAACTTTAGAGAATTCTTTCAACTCTCTTACAGTGAACATTTTGAGCGGCAAATTCAATCAACTTCCTATGAGCTCAAATAAAAATATAAATTACTTTATAAAAACTTTAATTCCAGTTAAAGGGAAGTAACCCCTATGCTTGTACATCATTACAGACATATGAATATTCTTTGTTATAAAAACCGTTTTGTGCTTCTTATTGTTTCCTATTTTGTGGTATTTTGCGGTAAATATAAATTTGAGTGGTCACACCAACTAACTGGCTTCTACACTTTCTTTTCCTCTTTTCACCTCTTCCTTCTTTTTCTTCTAGTTGCAATTTGGATTTTAAAACTTTAAAAAATTACTTGTGTGATAGTGGTGTCAAGAGAAAACCTGTCTTTTCACACAACATTTTTTTGGAAGCATATATGTTAAACTTGTCCATTTTCATTTAACTTTCATTAAAAGTATGCAAAATATATATGGCTATTTTATTTGAATTACAATTTTCTACATACAACATGTGAAAGCATGTGCAATAACCTGCCCTCATCAGCTGCCAACCAGGGGAGGTAACACAGTTTCAGTAGCTCACTGAAACTGTGTTACCTCCCCTGGTTGGCAGCTGATGAGGGCAGGGTATTGTTTTTGTGTAGATGTGCAGTCTCTTGTAATTTTGTTTTCACAACTGCAAAGTCAAATTTTCAATGTCGTGTTAAAACATTTGCTTTTGATTGTTAACCAATAGACAACACACTCATAATAGCCATTATCAATGATGTAGAATGGAAGATAGTCAGCTGTGTTTCACATTGGAGATAGTATTGTGTTGTGAGCTTGGTTTTACTTAACTTTGTTGATTTTGGATCTTGACCAGATCCAACTCAATGCCTGTTCAGCTGTGGTCTGAAGACAATGTGAATCGTGCTTCAGGCTTAGGCCAGTGATACCCACTTTCAAAAGGAAGGAAACGATTGACTGTCCAAGGAATCCATGCCACCTAACCTCAAAAGGTAGCACATGACATGTCCACCCCTTTTCCACACAATTGAATCACAGCGATTCGTAGTGGTGAAATCACACACACCATCATGATGCCAACCTCAAGGTCTTGCCACTTGGTGGTATGGTTACCAACGGAGAACTGCATAAACACTGCTCTGAAATATTTCATTATAATTTCCGCAACTTTAGTAGGGAAATTGAAAAATTCAAAGCACATTTGAATTAGCTCAAGAGGACCTGATCTATGCACATTCATTAGATCAGGACAAATTACATGAAACTCAGTTTTATTTTGTTTGTTTGATAGGATTGAGTTCCATATCATGTGTGAATGCTTCAGACAGCTGGGGAAGCCAGGTATCCTAACCTTCTGGACAGTAATGGTTACCTATCAAGAAGTTCATCATATGATGAACAAGGACCCCCAAAAATATTTTCCCCTCTACATTCAAATACTAAATCCGTGTTTAAAACAGCTTATTTTATCAATAAGTTCAAATATAGCTTAAATACAACACTATGATGAGTTATTCCATTAAGAAACTGAATATTTAACAGTTGGATATGTCTGGTATTATATTGCCTGATACAATGCCTGATGTCACAAAAAATATTGGTGATTTAGTGATGTAGAAATATGCCTTTGGGAAAAGTATGAATTTATCCCTTTCCCCCTCCTCCAACTATGGATTAAATAGTAGTGTAGATTTGGATCTCTAGTGTTGTGTGACAACTAGTCTAGGAGAATGAAAACTCTGAATTCCAAATTATAGAAAAGGCAATTGGAATCCACTCTACTACCTTTCCCAAGAATGTATGGAAATTCACAGATAATAATGAAAAAAATTAATGGAGGGTAATGATTACTTACATCCTGAAGGGACATGGCATTTAAAATAAAAGACAACTGGAACCTACTCCTCTATCTTTCTCAAGAATCCATGGAATTTCACAGGTAATAAAAAAGATGAATCTGTAGAAAGTCATGACTGACTCCATCCTGAATGGACATGGCACTTGAAAAACTTGTGATACTAATTGATATTTTTAACAGATAATTTAGAATATTCTTATACAGTAATGATTATATTATGGTATCTAGAAGTTGTATAAAAAATGTTGGTCTTTTTTGTTAGATTTGTAGTGAAAAGACTGAAATAGAACACAAGGCTTTTTTTTATGTCTTTGAATAAAACTTGGAGATTAGAACAAAAATTGGGCCTGTCTGTATCTGTTTTATTTATGTTAAGAAACTAAGACTTGGAGAAAAAGCAAAAAGAAAACTCTTGCATCTGGAATTCCAATGAAATGGAGAAAAACCCAAAATAATAGAAATGATTGCTGTTTTTGTTCCTGCAAGTTTCAAAGATACAAAAAAAGAATTGGAAAGAAATCATTTATCCTTATCTTCCATCGGCAATGAGGCCTGAACCCCCTGGATTTGATCTGCCAGTTCTTACTCCAACTATTAATCTTGATTGAGTAGAAATGCGGGGCAAGCAACTCCACCTCATAAAAACCTAGTTGCTACAGAAAGAACAGCAGTAACACCCAATGTGGGGAGTTTGTAGTCTTTACTCCACAGGAAAGTCTACAGGGTTAACACACACACACATATATATAAATATATATATATATATATATATGGTTTGAAATTGTCGTTAGAATTTACACATTTAGTTAAAAGAATTTGTTTAAAACTGCTAAATTACAATTCAAACCAGAACTTGAAATCAAATTGAAGAACCCTAATGGCAGATCCACAAATTAATAGTAGTATATTCAAAATTTACTGGCCTATAGGAATTGTTGAAACACAGAATGCTTGTAACAGAGTCAGGTTACCAGCTTGTTATGAGAGTTATCAGTTTGTCAAAGAGGAACATTTTCATGTGTTGGAGGGATATTTATATTTATATGATAGTTTGTAATGGAGATATTATTGTGGTTGCATGAGATTCTTTTGAAAAGTCCTCCAGAGAGGAAAAGAGACATGTCTTGTCCATATGTAATCCAATGGCAGAAGAGCAATGAAAGAGAGTTTCTGCCTTTACCTTTTATATAGTTTTATACAATGCCAGTGTCCTAGGTACAGCAGTAAACTACATCTAGCAACAAGGCCTTGTTGCTAGATGTAGTTTACTGCTGTACCTAGGACAGGTGATTAAAGGTTTTAAAGAGTGTGGAACCACCTCTTAATTGCTGTTGTTCTCAGTTCCACCCTGACCCGGGGTGGTAGTACTTGTTAGGGTCCAAGTTATGGGCAAGTAAGGAACTCCCCCCACAAATTAATGGTACATTTTTATAATAAAATTATCAACAGTACATATTTATAGCAAAATGACAATTCAACACTAAAAAAGTATAAAAATAATTTTTATAGTAAAATTACCAGCAATACATTTTTATAATAAAATGACCAAAAATACATTTTTATAATTAAATAACTAACAATATATTTTTATAATTAAATGACCAGCAATACATTTTATAATTAAATGATGAAAAATACATTTTTATAATAAAATAACCAACAATGCATTTTTATAGCAAAATGACACTCAATACATCACTAAAGTATAATATTACATTTTCATAGTAAAATTATGGGCAATACATTTTTATAAAAAAAATTGCTATCAATACATTTTTATTTCTTACAAACTAAAAAAGACATACCTTTACCCTGAAAAATAAAATTAGATGCTAAATATTTAGATTTCGGCATTAAATAACACATAGAGGTTGATATGCCGCTAAACAAAATCAACCATTATACAATGCCACCTAATGGGTATCAGAAGAAGTCTGCTGCCAGACAAGGTGAAGTAATCCCACATGATGGATCAGAGAGCAAATAATTTCTATAGTAACCAATAGCTAAGGATGGCTATTTTATTGTTATCATTAATTTTGAGCAACCTTTGTTACCCACTGTCTTTTGGTCCTCATATATCAGCAAGCTTGTCTCAGTACCTGATGTCTCAGACAGGTACAATGTTTCTGACTCAATGAGGAGTTTTGTTGCCCTGATTTCTGGGTAGATGAGACATGTACACTCAGGTATCTTCTGTATCTTCTTTCCTAGATTATTTGTCCCTTCATTAAGGGTGATGTAATGAATATGCATACACCTGGGTCCCCACTCACAATAAGATGATTGGCTAGTGTCAGCCATAAATACAGACTGATGTGGAGGTACAGGATGACGCCTATTGGCTACACCTATTGCCTACCACTACGACCAGGACCAGTCCATTACGGTTACCTGTTAGTTTGTCCTATTCGGTTACAATAGTCCAAAACCACTTTGCTACTTCAAACAAATATATCCCTTTCCGGGACATATCAAAGGGTGCTGGAGGTAAATGTTTTCTGGGTTTTGGTGTTATCCGCCTGTTAGAGATACAAACCTTTGAGTAACTTCAAAGGAGACTACCCTATCAGCAGTTGTATAATATCAGGGTTATTGTACTGCCATTTTGTGAATGTGTCTTGAACTGTGCAGTAGTCTCCAGTGGGGCCTCTCAATGCCATGATGAAGGATACTGTTACAGCTGTACCTCCAGACAATTCAATCCAGGTTATGCATCACCTGTGGGTGTGACAGACTCACAACGTAGTCTTCTACCAAATACACTGCTATCTATGCATGAACACAAACAAAAATGAAAAAAATTATCAAACCCAACCTCAAAAAAATAAAAGTAAACCCCTAGTTCACTATCTCTTACACCAATGTGAGGGGTCTGTATTCCAACTTTCCAGAGGTTGAACTCCATCTTCTTGAGGCCCAAACCAACCTATTTCTGTTTGAAACTTGTATTCATAACTCTATCCAACTACAGAAACTTGAAATCTTGGACTAGTTGCCCCTAACAACTAAACATGACCACTAATATTGCCATGGTTATGGGCTCTTTGCCTATATTAAAGACGTGTCTCTCTGTGACAGAGATGCAAAAAAAAAGGACCCTGATCTCCTGTATATATGCCTCCATGTACCACTTATCCACAGTACCACATTCATTTTCACTCTCTATCATCCACAGGACAATGGGACTAATTTTCAACTGAATATCTGAGAGGATTGATAATATCTTCATTGAATTTCCTTCAGCAAGTTTTCATATCTGTGTTGACTTCAATATTCATCACAAAGAGTGGTTAGTCCACTTGATCAAAACTGATGAAAAAAGCAGATACTAAAGACACTTCTCTATTACGTATGAATTAACACAGATCATTGAAGAACCCACCTGTGTTCCTGATATGACAGGACATCAGGTAAACCTCCTTGACCTCTTCCTCACATCCTACCCTGAGAAATGTTTTCTGGAAGTTTGAAATCACCCTGGGCACATCATACCATTTACTAGTCAGTGTCAGTTGATACTAAACAAAAGCCATCCCCTGATATGCCATTCCATGGGATGATTTTGGCTACACAAAGGCAAACTGGGACAGTATCAGATCTTATATGGTAGAAGCTCCTCTCTCAACCTTCAAACATACCTCCATCAAAACTGCTGCTCTCATCTCAGAATGGATCTTTCTGGAATGGAGAGTTTTATACTTGATGTGATGCAATAACCTGCCACGTCCATGAGTGGTGGCACTATAGGTGGTATCCACCTATAAGTGTCCATTAGGACAGTGGACAGCAGAGTAGAGCTGGGATCTACGAGTAGAGCTGGGATCTACGAGTAGAGCTGGGATCTGTACTGACTTGTGACGACCGTGTGCATAACTATTACTTCCTTGCTTGTTGTACTGGTTTCTACAATAAACCTCTTACTATTTATCCACCATGTTTGTCCATTCCATATTCCTATGAGCACGGAATATAACAATACTCAAAAAAAATTCCAGTAAAAAGCAAACAAAAATCTCCAACCAAATTCTGAATATTGTCAAAGTGTCAGTGTCCACTATTATAAATGGCCTGAGGTCATCTCATCCTCATCAGATAAGGTGAAGCTCTTCATTTTGATCTTTGCCTCTAACTCAACATTAGATGACATAGGCTATCCACTTCCTGGCTTGCTCATCTCATTGAGTGCAATCTCTGTATTATTTTATTTACAGCCCAGAAACTCTTAAAACTTATCAAAAGTCTTGACCCTAAGAAAGCCACTGGCCCAGACAAAATCCCAGTGGTTTGTCTTAAGAATATGAACCCAGAATTATCCCCAATCTTAGTGAAATTATTTAACTGTTGCTTGAAGGAGAAATCCTTCCCAAGTCTGTGGAATGTGTCAAGCATATGGTCAGTTTTCAAGAACACAGGTGAACACTCTTTCTCCTCTCAGTACAGACCCATCAGTCTCTTTTTGAAGCTATAATCAACAAGAAGGTTGTTGATCACCTAAATAGGAACAACCTTTTGAGCGACAAGAAGTACAGGTTTTGATTGGCCCAATCCACAGCTGATGTCCTAACTGCCATTACACAGAATCAATTAGACACTAGACAACAAATACATCTCAAGGATATTAAACATTTCAAAGGCCTTTGACAAGGTGTGCTATAAAGGCTTACTGCACAAGTTTTCTAGCTATAGAATCACTGGAAGAGTCTTCTCAATATAAAGTCCATCCTGAAGCCAGTTGTTAATGGCCAGTCCTCCAGAGCCCTAGCAATCAACAGTCATCCTTGTTTCTACTTTACATAAATGATCTGCCTAAAAGTATACTCTGATCATATAAAAATATCTATGCTGATGATATAACAGTGTAGGGGTGCACCTCCAAAATTCTAGATGACCAGAGATTGGCAGCTGATCTCTCCTCTGATCTAGCTCTAACAGCTCAATGTGGGAAAAACTGTCTGGTTACATTCAATGCCTTGAAAACCACACTAACATTCCATAATCGCTGATCAGACCCAGAACTATCACCAATCACAATAAATGGATGTTCCCTCATGGAGGGCCCATGCTTTGAGCACCTATTGGGCCTTAAACTGAATCCTGACACCAAGTGGAACTTGTACATATGATCAATCAAGATACTGGAAAAATGGTTGGTTGCCTGCAGGGTCAGTGAAAGGGTCTTGTGCCCTTCTTCCCAATCTCTATTATATCTCAATTTTTATAAGGTAGTATTTATATAAAGTACAAATTTTATTGTAATCTAATCATGTACAATAATGGAACATATGTAAAACAGGTGAACAATTCAACTAGAAAATTTAAAAATAAATTTAACATATTTAAATACAAATTAGAGACATTATAACAAATCATTCCATCTTAAATAAATAAACAATGTTTTACAGCAATTTTTAACATGAACTTGAGATTTTTCTTTTTTCAACGTTGTATAATTTTAACACCATCAACATTATTCATAAAAAATAGTGAATTTTGTAGTGTTTTTCAAGACTTAGCATGAGCAAAACAAATTCAAGGATTTAGACAAAAAACAGAATGATTAAAAGATTAAAAGTTTTCATGAATTTTATTCATGAAAACTTTTAATCTTTAATAGTCAGTTGTGCTTAGTTTAATTTGTAAATGTGGGTAGAAAAAAGCAAATGTTGATAAGATAGCAAGGGTCACAAAATACTGCATGGCCCCCCCAATCAGGCTTGGGCCCTGCCGATTGGAAGGTTCAGGGATAGTACACACCAGTCCTCTACATTTTTAAGAGTTAGATCAGGACGAAAATGGAGTAGTGTTGCCATATATGATCTGCCTAAGAGTATACTCCAATCATTTTTAGGATATTGAGAATCTTAACCTGAACAAGTCTAGGGTTAACCATTAACTCTACATTGTGTGGCTCTTGGGTCATATACAGGGTGAACAACAATGTAAAAAAAAAATTTACCACCTTTACCATAAGTATATATGGTCTTCACTTTGTTAAATTTTTTTTAATAGATAATAACTTGAACCTGCACTTGCATTCCTTGTATGGTAGATGGGATAAACATCTGACTATTTGTAATTAGTATGTTTACCAACTCTCTAAAATGAAAATGTAAAATGGGGTTGAGGTGCCGTGAAGCTATGAATTCTGTGGATAGGTTCTCAACCATAAGATTTGTGAACTCCTTTAAGATCAGGTTCCAAACTAGGAGTCCACAGACTAACAAAGCTGAATTAAATTAGTTTGGCATTTTTATAAGAATTTTGAAAATCAGAGGGAGAGAGTACAGGAGTGACAAGATTTTGCATGTATGCCAACCATTCATGTTTATTAAGTACATCTTTTCTTAAAATCAAAATTTACATGTAATTTTTTTAAAAAAGAATAATCAGTTCTCAAAATGCAGGACAAAATCATGTCCTACATGTTAAAACGAAAATGTGGAACAATCCTACATTTTGTGGAACTGTTGGCAAAACTAATAGCCAGATACCTATAAAATATGTATGAAAGCTGTTTCTTGGAGACCCACTTTTCAGGCAGAACCTCCTTTTTAAGATTAGGGGTAGATCTTGATGCCTGCTGCAAAAGCCAATGGAACTAAGTAATACCTTGACAGATCTATCATGCCAAACATTATATCAATTGCTACACAAAAAAATATAATTGGTGTCACAATTTGCCTATGTTGGAAGATAAAAAGATCCTGTTAAGTACCTATCCAGAAACACTCATTCCATATTCTTGATTTTGGTTTTGCCTCTTTCATTTTGCTAGTTGAAATAGTCTTGGCAACCATTAGTTTTAGAGACTTAGTAATGTCTATAGAAAGAAGTATGGATTTCCCGTCTTCACAGTCATCAAACTATATACAGAGTATTCTAAGTCACAAAACAATTGGCAGTAAACATATACTTGTGAAATAGCAACCAGGGAAAATCTGCATGATCATCTTTCATAATTCGACCAATAAAATTTCTTATTTGTGATTGTCACATGCAGAAACATGATTCCATTTTGTAAATAATTATAAAATTTACAAGATTACCAAAGGTAATGCGACTTTTGGAACACCCTGTAGATTCACCTTTGTAACTAGTATTATGTATGAGTTCTCTTCATAAATTGTGCAGTGTGTACTACTGTAAAGTGTAACCCGAACCGTAACCGAACGAAACTTAAAAACAAACGGAAGTTATTTCTAAATGAATATTGCAAATTTAGAACTTATTATAAATGAAGCTTTTTATGCAGAGCAAGTAAAATATTACAACATGATAATGAATCTAATACAGTTTAGGCAAAACGTTATATTAACATTTTTAACCGTAAAAGTATATACATTAACAGCGAGAAGTTCCTTAGTGTCTTCCATACTTGTGTATCTCCCACATTCCTGGATATCTTTGGTGGTCAGCAAAGAAGGAGTCGGCGGTAAATGTCATTGTTAATGCTGATTGGTTGAAATTATTTTTGCCGGCAGAACTTTGCATGCCGGGAGACAGCCATATTGCATCAGCATGGGTGACGACCAGAATTCTACCAAAAAGATCTTGCAACCTCATTTATCTAAGCAGGATGTAGACACACTTGTAAGTCCAATATATTAAACAGCATTTGTGTTATCTTTCTAGAATTTAACCGGTTCTTATGTAATTATAAAACATTGCATTTTAAAGGAAATCCTATACTGTGTTGCCTGCCGCCTTCCATAAAGCCGGTGTATCTGGTTTATGCTTCTTTTTTTTTGTGTCATCTTTTTTTCAGTCTTATTTGGAAATATTTGTCATATGATTTAACTTAATTCATTTTAGGTTACTTCTCTTTTTAATATAAACTCCATCATATCTAAAACTTAAACCTTTTTCTATATCATTTGTTCGTCGGTTGCCGAAATGACTAATTTCGTGTTGTACTTTAAGAAGAATTTGTAATATTAGGTTCTGATTGTCTTATATTCTATAAAATATGGGTTGATAATAAAACTTGGATGTTGTAAATATCAGGTCAATTGTGGTCCATATTCTCTAAACCATAATTAAATGGACATGATTTTAAGGACCCGGACTAAGTCAGCTTTTTTTTTCTTTCTTCTTTTAAACCAACTGGCCATCTGGTTTCATTTTTCCTTTAAAAAAACATGGAAACGATTTACTTACTTACATGATTAAAAAATACTCTAGACATGCTAGCAAAGTGAAGTTTAATTGATTGGAATTTATTTTTAAGCAAGAATTTTTACATGGCTTGTACCAAATAGAATTTATTTAGATAGCTGATATTGTTTCGGTTATCTTTGAAAAGTATTGCAAAACCTTTCAAGCTTTGTGGCAGTTTTCTTTTTAACTTTTTTAATTAAAAACATGTTTATTTTTAATTTATAAAGTCTAATTCTTACTGTAAGTACACTGACCGGATGTTCGGATAACGTAACAATCTTGCAGAAAAGTAAAAATCGACGAGTCGAGTTCAAATTCTTTTTAGTTTTCACACACACATATAATTATTTATTCGAAAATTATAGCATAAAAACATGTTATAAAATCACTACAAAAATAGCCATTTTGGCTCTTTCTGTATGTTCATAGTTATAATTTTCAAATAAATAATTATTTGCTCTCCCTGTATTGAGCACTCTTTTAAGAATAGTATTTGTTGGTTATTGAAATTTATTCCGTACACCCACACCAATCCTAAAAAGCATGAATCCATCACTTCTTTCCCTCTTCCTCAGCTACCAGAATAGATTTGCCTTTCTAATTCTAGAACAGCCAGTTTTTAGCAGAACTTACTCTTAAATTTAAAATCCTGAAAAATGCAAAAAATGAAACCAATTCACTATATGTCCCAAGAACCCATAGCAATTCACAGATAAATAAAAACTAAAAAGAATATAGAAGCAGAAAGCCGACGTCTTGAAGGGACATAAAAAAAAATTTTTTTCTTCTAATCTAAACACTTTCGTTATTTTGAGTGGAATAATAATACTCACCTGTTCCTTTTTAATGGCTTTCCTTTGTATAACCTGGAATTAAGTTTTCACCTAACATTTTTTTTTTAACATGGTACCCCCCCTCAACTCAAAATTTTAAACTTAAAACCTAATAAAAAATCAGTAAAATTTTATCCTTGTAAAATTTTAACAAACGTTATCCGCGGTTCTTTAGTTAGATTTAAATCTAAGATCGATTGTTGTATGAATTAAAATCATTTACAATTCATACAACAAGCGATCTTTCCTTTTTTATTTATTTTTTATTTTTTTTTTTCTGTGATCGGAAAAATTGTAACTAAGAAAGTTAGGGAAAAGCAATCGAAAAAATATAAACAAGTCATTTAATGAAATAATTTTGATAAACTAAATGTTAAATCTTGTTTTAATCATTTTACTACAATAGTTTATTAAAAGATTCTTTATTACTGCCGCTTTTTAATTTCGTATTTAAAACAAAGTGTCAGTTTTTCTACTTTCTTTCACTTAGTCTTTGTATCTGGTCTTTAAAGACAACAAATTTTGCTCAATTCTTATTCTCATCTAGCCAGTATTCAATGTTGCAATCTCATGTTATGTTTATAGTTTATTTATTGAAATTTTATTTTGTTTGATTCTGGTGTTATTTTCATTAAAAAGTCAACACCTAGTTTTAAAAGTATATCGAATAAAAACTTCAGAAAAACTACCGATATAACTTGTTTCACCTACGAAATTAAATTCTTAAATAAAAATTGAGAATGATACAAATTTTTCGTTTTATGAAAAACGAAAGTATGTATCTTCGGTTTGGTCTTCAATCTTCATTTATTTTAAAATTAAAATATGCAAGTTCCCATTTTTTGCAAGGAAACTTTATTTGAGCCAAAGATGACGTAATTGAACGTTACGAATAATAAAATGATCAAATTATTTTTTTGCTTCAAATCGGGAGTAATCATTAAGAAAACATATTTCCTCATGACAAGTTCTCTCACTGCTACTGTTAAAAAAAAATAAAATAGGTCTCTCTTATTGAAAGTGGAGGTACCACATATCAAAATCCCTTATTTTTAAAATGATTTATCGTTTTTGTCAGTTCTTTTAAAAACCAAAATCTTTTTTTGTACCTATTCCGTTTGTTTTGTTTTTGTTTTTTGTTTTTTTTTAACTAAAAGCCCTTTTAAATATATTTTTAATCCTCAGTATGAAATACTGGAAATGCTACCGATCTTTCCTTTTTTTTTTTTTTTTTTTTTTTTTTTTTTTTTTTAAAGCTAGTTTGACTACATCTCTTGTTCATTTTGAGAAAATTAGGCCAGCAGCTGAGATTTCTCGTCACTAATTTTACACCTTACCACGTGCTGGTGTCCGTCTAAAACACTATTGCCGGTTGTGTGTTCCAATTAGTTTTGAATTTGATTTATTCTAGAAACCATCGTATACTTACTAAAAGTAAAAAACTATTATTTTCATAAACAATACAGCTAAATGATTCTATGGGCGAAAATAAAGCCTCCCCCCCCCTGTTTAGCTTTATCGACATTAAGACAGATTTTTATGCATCCACTTGTGACTTGTAAAACAAAAACAGCTATGATCTTCAGCCGATCTTTAATATGTCAATTCAATTTAGAATTTAGCATTATAAGAAATATTATTTGAAATTTTTGCGAGTAGTGTAACAATTATCGGCACAGACCATAGTTCAAATTTTGGCCTAGTTTGCGTTCACTTTCGCACTAGTCGTTTGGAAAGGCATGAATCCATCGTTCCCTCTAGGTTAAATTAAATTGTAGGATAGACTGGGCACTCTCTCCTTAGGTGGCAACGAGGATTCCACTATCCCAAAAAATAGTAGCAATTCAGATAACAAAGAAAACGGTATTTGTGGAGAGCCATGATCACTTGTGTCCTGATAGGTAATAATGACAAAAAAAAAAAAAAATTGACTGAGTCATTTTACTTGAACCTGAAATTTCATTTCACGTAAATAACATTTTAGAGCATTACTATGATGCCTATTAAAAGAAAACTGCTTTTTTTAATTTTTATTTTTTTTAAGAAACAATATAGTCAGTTATTTTTTTTAATTTTTTTGCATTTTCAAAATCAATGTCTGAACAAAATCTACATTAGGTGAACTTGTTAAGTGTTCTTTTATTTAAATGTTAGGATTATTTACTCAGTGTTAATTAGTTAAAGTGCTTTAAAAATGAAAATTAAAAACGCATCCACCTATTATATATAGTCATTATTCACCTTATTCTTATATTTTCTTAATGAATTTCTCACCTTTTTTTTACTGTACCAAGTTAAAGGTTTCAATAGATACAATTTCTATTGTGTATTTTAGGCTTTTGTGTGTGGTTGCTCTACAAGTACTATTAGTATAACCTAGGTAAATCCACGAAATCGCTAAAAAATAGAGCATAGTCTGATGAAAAAGATGCCAAACTTTATGAAAACAAAATTTTATCGTCTAAATGCTTGTTTTTATGAAGAGAAAAGACCAAAGTTTTTTTTTAATTATTTAAAAAAATTTTTGCTTCTTTTTAGAACATTCTAAATTTTGATTGAAAAAAAAACCTTGTTTCTCTTTGTACCAACAGGGGCTAGTAAATAACAGATAATTTTTAGCACGTTTTTTTTTTTTTTTGTATTACACACATTGATTTGGAAAATCTTTGCAAAAATAAAAATAATTGTCAGATGTTAATGAAACTTTCAGAAATTATTCACAGATGATCGAAATTATTATAAATGTTTTTTTTTTTTTTTTTTTTTTAATTAGCTCCACAGTACCTAAAATCAGCTCTGAATTGTAATATACAAAACTTAATAAAACAAATATATTATTTAATTTCAAATGCTTTTATTTGTTTTTAGTTGTTTTTATGAATATGAAAGCAAAAAAACTTTTCAATGAAAATTGAATTTTTAATACAATTATTTGTTATTTCTTTAATTATAATAGATTTTTACATTAAGTTTTTTAAAAATATTATAACACTAGTTAAAAGCACCATCAATCTTTCAAAGTGTCCATATGACATTGTCATTGTCTAGCGCTTTGAAAATTGTATCATTTGGACCAATCAGAAGACCCGCAGTAATTAAAAAATGTAACTTTTGTGCTTATAATCGGGTGGTAATTATAAAGTACGGAAGACCAACCAGGATACAATTTAGTTGCATTATTTGAGTTCAGCATTGTTCTCCACTGTTAAGGCCTTTACTTTTGCGAAACACGCATGGAGAAGTTAATTTGATTTTTCAATTTCAACTGAGAAGGGTACCTATAAGTATCATCTTATGAAATTTAACTACTGCTAAACTTTAATTTATATGATCTTATTTTGATTTTAATCTCAGTTATGTCATTTTTCCATAAATGAAATATCAATTAATAATAAAATGAATGGAAATACAAATAACACAGTAAAATGTATTAAATGTACATAAAATTATAGTATTTTATGTACACTTCTGATAAAATTTCATAAGAAAGGTACCTATAAATTAATTAGATACCTTTTTCTTATGAAATTTAATCTCACTCTTAACAGTTTTATTTTTTAATTTCTATATATTTTCCATAAAGTATCGTAAACGTAAAGATGAAAGCTAAAGTACAAAAAAAAAAAATTAAAAATTTAGAGCGCTGAAAGTTTTCCTTAAAAGTAACGAGGTAAATAATTTGTTCACTTAAATCTAAATAATTTCACTTCCTTCCATCCGTAGAAAGAATTATCCTCCCATAAGTTATCTAAACGTCATGAATCTGTCTTTCGTCACTTGTCAAATGACGTGAAAGGTTATGACCTGCTTTGTTTTATTTTCAAATTACATTTTTTCAGCGCAGAAGCTAAGTTAAGCTTGGTTCAAAATATTTTAAATAAACATTATAATTTCTGATTTTATTAAAATCAGTTTTGGAAAAATGATAATTGATTTTTAAAAGAATATCAAAGTCAGATTTTCATCTTTTTTTTTATCAAATGATTGATCATCTGTCCTTTTTTTTTTTTTCTTTTTCTTATTTTGACAAAAATTTTGGACGTGCTAGGAACGATCAAAAAATGTAAAAAAAATACCCCCAAAATACTTTGATCTCTCCTCTTTAACAATAATATGAACATTAGATGATAAAAACTTGTTTTCGTCAAGTTTGGCGTCTTTTTCATCATCCTATGCTCTGTTTGTTTACATTTCGTGGAGGTACCTAATATGACACAGTACATCTTACCACATGGCTGGGTCATTCGCGACTCTTTTCTGGTGAGGAGGGTAGCTTGGTACTCAATAGGATTAAAAAAGATCTGTCAAAGGACAGATGATTCTTTTTGAATAGTCAATGGCAATCTAGCACAATGTAGTCTGACCTCCAAAACTGTGTACAGCCATTGTGGTGATGACATGATATTGCAAGGTGGAGAGTTTCCTAGGCTGAAGTCGGTGGCCAGGATGAAGGGTTCTCTTTGAATTAACCGCCATGCATCCATGACTAAGCCAGTCCTTTAAGTTGGAGGACATCAGCTGTGATTTGACCTTGATGGTGGGTGGGGGGTGCTATGTCAGGTCTACTTACCCAAGGCATGCTACACATGAATGAACCTCTCCAGCTTGCAGCCGAGATATGTGGAGGAATCTGGTCAGCTGCACATTGACCCTATGACCACACCTGGTCACACAACTGATGCTGCTTTATGCAGAAATAATTAAAATCATTTCATCATTGTTTTTGATGATACATTAATAATACTCTGATCACAACAAATTTTAGATTCAGAATTTGGTGCTAAGCTTTTATGGTTATTTACATGCAGACTATTGTCACCAACTTTGTTGTTTTTATCACAACTAGGTTATTGTCCCATAGATTGTACTAGTGGATTAAAGTTCATGAATTTGGTGGCAGAGTAATTGTGAGTTGAATCCCTGGGCCAGATAGTCTGTACTTGGACTCTGTGAAAATGGAGAAGTAATAACTGAACAGTAGGAAAAGAACTAAATGAATTTAATCCTAGAAAATGGACAGTGCAATAAGAACAATCTATCCCCATAGGTTAAATAAAGGGTTAAATTCGGAATTTCCTGTAGATTACTTGGATTGACATGCACCTGATGAAAACCAAAGGGTACAATGACTGAAACATAGTGATAATTTTTAAGAAAAAGTGGGGGGGGGCAATAGTTTACATGTAAATAACTCATCACAGAAATTAAGTTTCATGGTCTTTCACACCTAAACTAATTCAAGTTTTTAAACTTGAAAAAAAATTTTTTTTTTTTTTTTTTTTTTTTTTTATCTTTTAAAGACACCTTTTCTTCAATCACTAAGAGTTTAAATTTTGGACATAGACTTCCTTGTTCTTTTTGGCTGACCAATATTGTCTTTTTTATCAAACATTTTAATAGTTAATTGATTATTCCTTAGAATATCTATTTTTTTCACCTGTAGACATTTTTTTTTTTTTTTTTTTTTTTTTTTTTTTTTTTTTTGCTTGTTTCATATTAAAAATGTTAAGATTGCTAAGAAAATTAAACACACCAAGAATAGATAGAACTATACTTGAAATTATTGATAAATTTTTGAATTTGTAATTTATTTTAAGTACTTTCCAAAGAATTATTTTTGGGGAGGTTTGCTTTCTTTCTTGTCATTCTCTTCTACTGGGCAGGAATAACATATTTGGCAGTTAATTTGAAACCAGTATTTAAAAAAAAAAAACACAAGAAATTCAGAGCTTATCAATTTCATATAATGCTGGAATTTTTTTACTTTTTTGATACAAACTTGTATCAACTTGAAATTATTCATTTTTTTAACTTCATGCATCAGTGATTTTTTTTTTTTTTTTTTTTTTTTTTTCCCTCTCTTTTCTCTTTAATTGACTAAATCTCTTATACTCTTGTCACTAAATGCCACTACTACCAATTGAAAAATTTTTGTTCTGGTTACCACCACTTTTACAGTTTCAGTTGTAGTAGTAGTAGTAATACTAGTACTCTGGTGACTACCACTGTCACTGCTGCTGTACAGTTCTCATTTTAGCTACAGTCTTTCTTTATTAAAGACTTTAGTTTTATATTTAAATTCACATTAGGTAAAAAAAGCTATAATCTCTGAAATTCAAATTTTTAGTTCCTTTTTGCCTTCTAAATAGTTGGGAATATTTAAAATTGTGATCCTTATTCTTTACAGAATGTGAAGACATTAACACCTCTTTTACATGAGGTTATCAGTCGACAAGCAACTATAAATATTGGTAAGTTAATTCATTCCAAGTTCTGGGTTTATTTCCTAATGTTCAGTTTATCACATGGTAGCATGCATCTGTGTGCCTGATTTTTATAAAAATCAGGTCCATAAATTCATTTTTCCTTTTTGAAAAAAAAAATCCTTCATATCTAGAATAAATATCATGTCTTTTTTTTTTTTTTTTTTTTTTTTTAATAATTTCAGCAAAATATAACGTGGAAAACAGTTAACTCTGCTTAGAGAATTAAGAGTAAAAAAAATATGGTTTAAGCTTTTGTCTCAAGTTTTTATATCATCCAAACAGAAAATGTTATATTGAGTAAGTGTGCTGCGTAATAAAGAAAACAGGAGATTCTGTAACTTGTGGTAATTGTATACACGTATTTATCTTATTTGTATTTCCAGGTACCATTGGTCATGTAGCCCACGGAAAATCAACAGCTGTAAAGGCTATATCAGGTGTTCAGGTTGGTAATAGCATGTACCTTTTGAATGTCCTTTCACATCAAAATAAGATCCTTATATTATTTGTAAGCCTTAATGATTATAACACTCCCCACTTCCATTCACGTTATAGCATGTCTTTTGTTACTGTGAACTTGGGTGATGGAATTTTGAAGTTACATTGCACAGTAGATGACAACTGATTATAATGTTTGGTAATATATACTATTATTGTGTATTCTTGGAGGCCTAATACTAGGGGAAGGTGGTCTTATATAATTAGAGGTGGGCAGAAGTTTTCTACTTAGACTTGCCCACTGAAAAAATAGGGAGAAATTTGTTTGGAAATTATTTTCGCAGATTAGCATTTAAGCGATGACATTTGTCCGAATCGTAAAAAATTTCTTCTCCAATGTAGAGGGGTCCTGTTTATAATATTGATACAATGTAAAATCAATCCCTGAGTTTTACAGAGTTATCTGGAATTACTTTTTTATTTACAAATTACATGTTTGAAACTGCTTACATCATTTCTATCGGTACAAAAACAGCTGACTCCACATTTTTTAAAAAGATTTATCATTAAAGTGCAAATGAAGAGATATATAAAAAGTCCAGATAACTTTGTAAAAGTTGGGATTATCTATATTATAAACAAAACTACCATTTTTAAACCCATTTTTTAAAAAAAAAGAGAGAGAGAGAGAGAAATCAATGGCCATTCCATCTCAAATAAACCATCAGTCACAGGTGACACTTGTGAAAATCTGGGAAAGTTCCCAGGTGTTCCTTGATTAACTTATTGGTAAATCCCAAATATTAGATTTCGATCTTTTTAATAATTTTTGAATCTGAGTATCTTGAAATGTCATTGCATTTTTTTTTTTTTTTTTTTTTTTTTTTGCTATAAAGCTTTTAATGAAATTTTGACATTTGTAGTTCCAAGGGTATTGCATGTACAGATTTGAAACTTGTTGCCAATAATTAATATTTATTGTAGATTACAAGAGTATAAACAGTTCAGGTGTGTGTTATGTATTTTTATAAGGGCCTGAAAATAGCAAAATTGCTAAAAGATGCTGTCCACTTGAAAGATTCTCATTTACAAAGTATGTTATTAGGTTGGTGCAAAAATAATGACGTAATGTCGTTTTTTGGCGTTAAAAAATACGTCAAAAAACGACGTTATTACGTCATTATTTTTGCACCAACTTAATAGATACAGCATCCAAATCAGTTGTCATTTATGACCAAATAAATCATTTTTATGCAGTAGTTATATTCATTCGTTATAGAAATGTCAGTATTACTGTTTGAAAATTATTAGCATTTTTAACATCCTTAAAATTGTCTATTTTCATAACATCAGCACGTAGGCAGTTTAAAAAAAATATATTTTTACCACATCTTCTTGTCTGAAGATCATGTGACAAAGTTTCATTTTATAGGTAAACTTCTGTCTAGAGTTAAAACATTTTTCTAGAACAACTTGTAATGCCGATATCAGATATTTTTAATTTTTTAACAACTCCTGAATTTGATACTTAAGAAAATCTGAAGCTGTAAGTTGGTATCCCTCCCCTATAATTTTATATAAAAAAAAAAATATTTTTGGCTTCATTTTACCTCTGTTCCACAAATCTTATATGCTATGGCCCTTAAAAATGGTTTACAAAATTTTTAACTGAACAAAGGAACTCAAACAAAGACATTAAAAGGAGGATTCTATTAGATTTTAAATACAAGTCAAAATAATAAAAAATGCATCACAATTTGTTCATGTGAAGCAATTTTATTGATACTCAAAACTATACATAAAATAAAAAATCACATTAAGGATATTTTTAAAGGAAATAAACAAATAGGTTTATTGATAATAGTCCATACTTTCAGTGATAAGTCAGCATTTTAACAAGCAACTTTTAAAATTACAATTTATTTAAAATTCTAATACCTTGATTCTGGATTTTATCCTTTAAAAAATTAAAATTTTATGTGTTAAATTCATTTGATGTATCATTTTGTATTTAAAAAAAACGAAGATAAAAAGTCCCCCTCTTCTATTAAGCATTTGAGAGTAAACCTAAAATAACATTCCATGAAAACAATTTACTAAATTATAGAAATTGTATCAATGCTTTAAGTCAGAAACAGTGATAATCATATGGAATTTTTTCTTATTTTGTTAATGATGTGCTTCATTTTTCTCAAAATAGTTTGAACTGTTTAATTTCATTTGGATTTATTTTAGGAAAACATTATTACTGAAATATTTGTTGAAACAAATCTGCACTGATCCATTAATAGAAAATAAAATTTTTCTGAAGCGTTTGGTTGGAAAAATAAAGTTTAAGTAATTTTTGAAAAAAAAAATTTTGTTGTTTTATCAAATTTTATATTGTTTCTTATTTCAGACTGTTCGTTTCAAAAATGAACTTGAAAGAAATATTACTATCAAACTTGGATATGCTAATGCTAAGGTATGAGAAAAACTTAGATTACTAAAATTCTGGCTTCTTTCAATTAATCTAGGTAACTTCATGAGATCACTAAAAACAGCATAGCATGATGAAAAAGACGCCAAAGTTGATGAAAACAAAATTTTAACGTCTAAATGCTTGTTATTATTGAGAGGAAAGATCAAAGTATTTTTTAAATATTTAAAAATTTTCCTTCTTTTTAGAACATTGTAAATTTTGGTTAAATAAACCTTGTTTCTCTTTTTATCAACCAAACCAATAAAATAACATAAAATTTTAGCACGTTTTTTTCCTGTATGTGACACATTAATTTGGAAAATCTTGCAAAAATAAAAATAATTGTTGGATTTTAGTGAAACTTTCAGAAACTATTCACAAATGATGGAACTTATTATAAATATCTTTTATTTTTAGTAAAGTCATGGCAGAAATTTTTTTTTTTTTCATATGTATTACCCCCTCTAATTGTACAAAAACTCTATAATTTCAATTTTGAGGAGATTAATGATTATATTAGTTAAAAGCACAATGCTTTGAGGAAACCAAATCATGTTTTTTTTGTTTTTGTTTTTTGTTGGAACCCTCCTATCTGAAAATCGTCTCTGAAGTGTAACATACAAAACTCAATAAAACAAAAATATTATTTAATTTCAAAAGCTTTTAATAGCTTTTATTTATTTCAATGAACATGGGCAATATTGTCTGAAAGCAAAAAGATATTTCGATGAAAAATGAATTTTTAAAACAATTGTTATTTCTGAAATATTTTTCTTTATTTTTACATTATGTTGCTAATTCTTCTAAAATTAGGGAAAAGTTTGTAGAACTTAACGAATGTTGTTATTAAGTAGATATATATATTTACAGATTATAATTTCCAAAGCTTATTAAAAACTAACAACAGCACGTATATTAAAAAAATTAATTTAGTCAATTTTGGTCAATAATTTTTACCAAATGAAATCTACGGAAGCCGGAAGTATCGTGCGTGCAATAAATAAAAAACGTCAGCAGTGCAGCACTTGTATCTATTTTTTTTTTTTTTTTTTTTTTTTTATAGTATTTATAATTTCTCCAGATAGTATCAACAAACTTATGGTACAGTACTTAAAAAAAAAAAAAAAAAAAAAAACGGAATGGCGAAAGTTTTTTTACTTTAATTATTACAAGGTAGTACTTAAGCAGGTCCGCTTAAAAAAAAAAAAAAAAAAAAATGTCCATTCTGTCCGTCCATAGGGGGACTTGAATCTCATGTCAGCTGTCAATAATTTATAGACGGCATCAATTCGCACGAGGTTGACATCGGCTCTCTTTTATCTTAAAAAACTTTTTTCTACGAAGAAAGTAAGTAAAAGTTTCTTTTAAATTATTTTAAATAAACTTCAAATGTTCTAAATTTTTTCTAATAAATTTTGAAATACGTATAATTAATGTCTAAACGAAGAATTTAACTTATTTTTAAAAATTAAAAAAAAATGGCTTAAATCAAGTTTTTTTTTTTTTTTTTTTTTTTTTTTTTTTTTGTTATTTGGTAAACAAGATTTGTAACTAAAATTTTGGACATGCTAAGTATGAGTAAAAAATTTCAAAAAATACTTTAGTGTTTCTTCTCAATAATGAAATATACATTTAACACAAATTTTTTTCATTAATTTTCAGACCGTTCTTGTCATGCTATCGATTTTCATGAAGGTGCCTAAATTAATCTGTAATCAGATTCTTGATTAAATATAAGTGGTCTCAAGTCGTGTTTTGTAAAAAAAAAAAAAAATTAACAATTTGGGTGAATGACATTTAGGGAAATATTTAGCCATGTTATATATATATATATATATATATATATATATATATATATATATATATATATATATGATAGCTGTACTGAAGCTCCAAGCATTTGTGGGGGGAGGACTTTTGCACATGCCTGATAACAACTTTTTGCTCAAACATATTGAGATAATAGATAAGTTCAGATGGCTTTTGCTATAAGTTGGAAAAAAATCTATTTGAATAATGGGATTAATAGATTTTTAAGCTTGACAGGATGGTATCTGCAAAATTTGTTATAAAAATATAAGTCATTTGAATTTTTATTAGTTATTTGTTGATTTATTTTTTTATTTAATTTATTTGTAAAATCTCACCTCAAATTCTAACCAGAAGTAATTTCTTGGCTGACATGTATCATTTTGCAATTTAAACATTTATTAAACTTTCATGGATATGTGCATCTTGTTTCTTCAGATCTACAAATGTGATTCTGAAGCCTGTCCACGTCCTGGTAATTACCGATCTTGTGGTAGTGCCAAAGAAGATGTCTTTCCTTGTGACCGTGCAGGATGCACTGGAAAATTCAGATTATTAAGGTAAGCCAGTTAACTTTTTTTTCCGAATTTTGGGCTTCAATAACTACCTTCATTATTCTGCTTAGGGGGTAAGTTCCTCTTTTTTTTTATTTTCTTTTTTTGTTGTTTAAAAAAATTGCCTAATTTTAAATGCAGATTTCACTTTGACGAATTTATAGCACTCAAAAGTTTTAACATATTTTGCAAAAACTAAACTTTGCTGAAATGACTCACAGCACTGGCTTTTATTTTACTGCTCTAAACAAAACAGGATAACTTTCTTAAGAAGGCCATCTTTTTAAAAAAAAATGATAATGATACTTCTTCCCTAACAATTTTTAACAATGCACAGGTCACTTGATAATTGTTGAAATATTAAGTTTCTGAAGAAAATAATACAGGAAAATTTTGCTAACTAAAAGAAAAAAAAAACAAATCATGATTTTTGTTATGTCACTTTGTTTGCAGGCATGTATCTTTTGTGGATTGTCCTGGTCACGACATTCTTATGGCCACTATGTTGAACGGTGCCGCTGTCATGGATGCTGCTCTCCTCCTGATTGGTCAGTTTTTAATTTTTTTTTTTTTTCTAACCAAAATAGCTGATTTTAGTAATATGAATTTTACTAGCATACCAGAATTATCTGGGTTTTGTTTTTATAATTGTCTATTGAGAAGCAAAAAATATTTGATTAGAATAAATTGAATTAGCACTTGGAATTGTCTAGGTTTGAACTCCTGATTTTAAGTTTTCACTAGCAAAATCAAGCCAAACCAGGAATATTTACTTACCACTAGAAAAACCTGTCTATGTGTGCTGGAATCTTGTTTAAAATTCAGTAAAAAAAAATTTTTTTTTTTTTTTTTTTTTTTTTATACTATTCCACATTGATTGTTTATAAAGTTAAAAATTCGTTATGTAATTTAGAGGATGAAATCAGTAAACCACTTCCACAAGTCTTATTATGCAAAGTGAATTATAACCAGACACTTGAAAGAAACTGTCTCCTCATAAACACACACTTGCCAACTGCAGCTATAAGTAAGACTTGTCGAGTTACATGGGCAGTAAGGTAGTAGTCAGGAAAAAATATAGTAAATAATCAAATGGCTGACATCACAGCTCCCCTGCAAGTCACTTCCTTCTTTATTTTTGTTATAATTTGCCCCCTTTTATTTCTGAGGAATTTACAACCAGTTTTGCATAAGACTTGCTCAGATCAAAAGCTTAAACTCATTATTAGTGGGGAAAGGAATTCTAGTTATGTACAAGTAATGTAAAAATTAATTTTGTGTTTGATCTCTGATGCTTTCATAAATAATTTTGCTGTCTAATCTAAAGTATTGAATTGGATGAAATTTGCAGTTACATTCAACATGACCTTGCAAGCAGTAGAGGCTACAGAGCTTCTGTTTAAACAAAGGCCCAGTTTTGCATTATATACAATGTAAAACTTACAAAAAAAAATTTCAGAAATGAAAGTCATATGCAGCAAATCAGATCAATTCTATATTTTGGGTAAGGCCAGGCCAGTAAATTTTGATTTAAAAATATTCATCAATATTTAACCTTTGTGCATGCAAAAAGAAAAAAGGGGTGTAAAAAGGACAGTTATTTCCTTTATATTATTATTATATACTTTTGACTCCCTCAGCAATGACTCGCATTTCAAAAAGTGATGATTCAAATTTAAATAAAACTCGAACATGGAAGTGAATTTATTCTTTTTCTTTATTGAGAATTGACAACAGACATTAAACACTATTAGATTGAAGAAAAAAAACAAACTTGTTATCATAGTTTGATATAACAATGTATAATTTTATATATCAACAAACAGTATTTAGAAAAATAGTATGACATTGGGGGAAAAAATGTGATTAGTTTCATCAGATGGATGAAACGCATAAAATTGTAAATAATATTGCTTTGTAGTCAGTTTATATATTTTGATATTTTTTTTATAAATTTTGAATAAAAAGATTTCTTTATAAAAGGTAAATAATAAATATCATTGTACTTGGTTCACATATTTTTATGATCTTGTAAATAAACATTGCTGAGGGAGTCAAAAAGGTATACAGTAATAGCGGTGACAAGGGAATGATGATCCTTTTAAAACTTTTTTTTTTTTTCTTCAGGCACAAAAGTTAAACATTGCCAAATATTGTGGTTTTGTGCAGCCTCCATAATATATTTTAACATTGAAGGACATAACTTCTGCTGCTACTATGACAGCTGATTCAGATACACCTAGATATGTTGATTTTTATATAAAAGCAGATTGTGACACAGTTGTTTAAATACTTGTTGCCATATTGAACATTGAAATAAATGAAGAAAAAAAATTTCTAGAATTTTGTCAAAAATGAAATTAATACATGGTCTGTCTCAATGTATTTTAAGAAGCAGTGGAACTGATTCTATATTTTCTGTTTTTGAATAAATGAATAATTAAGCAATAAGTTTCATATTTTTCTAAATTATTTTTCCTCACTAAGTAAAAAGTTATCAATACTAAGATATTTTGTAAATTAGCCAAGTGATGTTTAGGCTATGCACTTGATTGTGTTATGCTATGTTAAATGTCATGCTTTGACAATACATCTCTATTAATGTTGTTGATGCATTTATTTTTTTTCTTTGAAGTTTGCCAAATATTTTCTTTGTTATACCAAATTTTAATACTTTATCCACTATACTATGAGTTATTTGTTAATTGAACCCTTTTTTTTTTTTGTGTGTGTGTGTGTATCTAATGTATAAATAGTTTTCATATCAATATATTTAATATCATTTAGTTAAATTTTTAACAAGTGAATAAAAGGGAGCAAAACAAAACCTCACTTTGATTCTGTAATACGTAATTGCTTTGTCTTTTTCAGCCGGCAATGAACCTTGTCCACAGCCCCAAACCTCAGAACATTTGGCAGCCATAGAAATAATGAAATTAAAACACATAATTATATTGCAAAATAAAATAGATCTGGTCAAGGAAAGTCAGGCAAAAGAGCAATACGAGCAAATATTAGCTTTTGTCAAAGGTGAGCATTCCCATCTACTCGTTTCTTTTTCTTTTTTTGTTTCTTGCAAGTCTTTTTAGACTGCTTTGATAGCTCATAAGGAAAGGGTTGTGCTATTTCTAGTATGTAAATAAAATAAAATTGATTTTTACATTGAATTTTTTTTTTTTTTTTCCTTGAAAAAAAAAAAAAATTTACTGTAAATAAATTCTTTAAGTTTCACTTTATACAATTAATCATATTAGCCCTTTTTTTTTTTTCTTTTTTTAAACACATTGAAAATTTTTTATATTAAAGTTTTTATCTCATGATTAGAACATTTCTGAAGTTGGCATTCAAAATTTGTGATATTAAGAAAGTGGTTTAATTTGACTTTTCTTTCTTCCTTCATTTGCCAGGTACGATAGCTGAAGGTGCTCCCATTATTCCTGTGTCAGCACAGCTGAAATACAATATTGATGTAGTTTGTGAATATATACATAAGAAAATTCCAGTACCTATCAGGGATTTCATATCAGAACCAAGACTCATTGGTAATTAGAACATTTTTTTATGTATTTTTCTATGCTTTTCTCTTCTCTTTTGCCACTGTCACAATTGTATCAGGTCTCACTTTTTCTTTTTTATCACAAGTATTTACCAAATGTTTGTTTTTACTTTTCTTTTTTCAAAATGTTTTGGTAAAATAAGATTCTAGTAAATTTTATTTATTTAGTTTACAAATAACATTAATCGTTATTAATAAATTCATTTAGTCAATTAAATCTCTATCAAATGATTAGGCCCTGAATCATTTGATTGGCTAATTGAACTTATTGAAGTTTAAATGAAATATTTAATAGAAAAAAATAAATATTTTAAAAGAATCATCTTTTGTCTGGTAGATGATTTTTAAATTTCATTTCTTTGAATAGACTAAGAAATTCCTAAAACATAAAACAATTTCCAATGACTGTGACTACTTTGTAAAACCCCTGATCAATAAATTTCTTTGCTCTTGAATGATAAATCTTAGCTTGTTTGGTCTCTTTCATAACATCATTTTGAGGGAGGAGAAAAAAAAAAAAAAAAATCGAAATTATCTTATTGGGCTAAACAGCTTCTAAGGAAGGAGTGTCTATTTAACATTGAATATAAAAACAAAAAAAAAATACACCACTGATATCATAGTGGCATAATGGACAGTCTGGAATGATTTTAATGCTCCTTATTAATAAAAACTTCTGTTTATTCTTTGAGCTGGATTTTTTTTTTTTTTTTTTTTTTTTTTAATCTCTTTAGTGATCCGGTCTTTTGATGTGAACAAGCCAGGCTGTGAAGTGAATGAAGTCAAAGGTGGTGTGGCTGGTGGCAGTATCTTAAAAGGAGTTCTGAAGGTTGGTTGCAGACTCTTTGCCTTGTAGTTTCATGTTCTTATATTGTCAAGTGGAAAGAGGAGCCTGCATTGAGACTGGTTGGATTTAGTTTTATTTAAAAAAAAATTACACTGCCCCCCCCCCCCCCGCCTCCTGATGACCACAGATGAGGGCAATGACAAAATCACAAACACTTGTCAACTCAACTACAGATTTATTACGATGATACATGCATATAGGAGTATGTAACGTTATTTAACTTGTGTGTATTACATTCTACTCGACGGAAGAGCAACTTGAGGCAGTGATATTTATTTTGATAGGCTATAAATAGTAGTCCTATGGGGGAACGTATCAGAAGTTCCCTACCTTTTGTATAGGTTTTGTTGCTAAAAGCTGTGTGTGCTTGTCAAAAGCTTAACAGTGGCATGGATTCTGACTACAATCGAACAAGAATCCAGACAAAACAGATTTTCATCTAGTTTCATAAAGACTCCGGCCATTTCCATCAATAGGAGTCACTGGCCCCTAGCCAGCAAAAATCATCCACCTAGTGACTTAGACCAGACTGAAATGTTTGTCATTCTCTAGCAATGAAATAGTGTAACTTGCAGAATGACATTAACCCAGAAACAATCCCAGCTGGGTAATTTTTGAGAACAGACTTGATCAATACGTCTCTTTGTAGATGTGTAAGCCTAGGAATATCTAAGTTTTACTGCTTTTTTTTAAGTTTTCCCAGATTCCAATTATCTCAGGGCCCCATATCTTGTTCTTAATATATCAAATCCGCTTCCAGTTGTCACATGCACTAAGAAACATTGATCCTGTGACTTCACCATTATATAATGAATAAAACTGTAATGGTTGTTTTGGAAATAAAGCCAGTAAATCCAATCTGACAGGTGGAGACCACAAATTTTGTTATAACAGATTTTTTTTTTTTTTCTCTCTTTCCAGGTTGGGCAGGAAATAGAAGTACGACCTGGAATTGTAAGTAAAGAGGAAGATGGACAATTGTCTTGTAAACCAATCCTATCTAGGATCCTATCTCTCTTTGCTGAACAGAACGATTTACAATATGCTGTCCCTGGAGGATTGATTGGTATGTACTTCATTTTGTGCCCATTACCATTAAAACTTTCATCTTGAAATAATTGAAATCTATTCATTTAGAAAGTAAAGTTTTTGCTTTGTACTTTAAAAAGGCAAACAAACAAACTTGGGTTGCTAGTTCTAATACTACTGTACAACTGTTGATATAAAATTCAAAAAAAAAAAAAAAGCCCATTTTCTTTCTGATCACACGTACCATTTCAGAAAAAAATGCTTAAATCATAAGCTAATAAAATTGATTCTCCCCCTCCCCAAACATTCTTACTGATCTTTTTACACTGCAGGTGTTGGTACAAAGATGGACCCTACGTTATGCCGTGCTGACAGAATGGTTGGTCATGTACTGGGAGCTGTTAAAATCCTCCCAGAAATTTACACAGAATTGGAAATTTCCTATTTCTTGTTGAGAAGATTGTTAGGAGTGAAGACAGAAGGAGACAAAAAGGGAGCCAAAGTAAGAAAATAAATGTTGGGAATTTCAAAAGTTCTGTAATTTTGTTTTGGTTGGAAAATGATTTTCTCCAAACAATTATTCTTATGTATAAGAAACAAACTTTCTGTAGTTCAAAACAGATTCAGTTATGTGATATTTTTTTTTTTTTTCCTTCATAGGTACAGAAACTTGCCAAGAATGAGACATTGATGGTCAACATTGGTTCCTTGTCCACTGGTGGCCGTGTTCTGGCAGTGAAGGCTGATTTGGCCAAAATTGTACTGACTTCTCCAGTTTGCACTGAAATTGGTGAGAAGATTGCACTCAGCCGAAGAGTTGAGAAACATTGGCGGTAAGTTGAAACTGATTTTATTAATGAACCAAAATATTTGTAAATTTTTTCTTTTTTTACACATGCTAAAATTAGTTTTATAACAAGGGAATATATTTAGATAAGTGGACATGTTAAAATTGTAGTTTTAACTTTCTTGACTACATGTAATGCTCTCCTCACAGAAAGAGGGCCACTTTTCTTTTCATCTCTGAAGTTAAAATCCTCTACTCCACAGTAAAGCTGGATATAAATTTAGTTATTAATTAAGGCACTGTTGTATATGAACCATATTTTATTTTATCTTTTTTTTTTTTAGGTTGATTGGGTGGGGTCAGATTCGTCGTGGTCTGACTGTTAAACCTTTGGGTCCTGATGAATAATTTCTACTGGAACCTGCAACCTTTCCGTCTTTGGATGCAAAAATTTGAAGATAGTGTCAGCCTGACTGGTAAATATGCGTGAATGCTTCTGAACTGTGAGATATCTCCTAGCAAAAGGTCAGGACCTCCTTACTGTATACATGACCAACTGAAATGTGGGGAGTTGACATTGATTTCAATAAATGATATTTCTTGAAAAAAAATTCTTTTTCTAACTTATTTCTATCAAATTCTTTATTTCCCTGAACAATGTTTACTTTGTCTTATCAGAAAATTATATTTAAGCTTTTGTGACTTTTATCCCATAAAGAGGAAACCTTATTTCAAATTATGAAAAATATTAATATTTAAAGAAAGTTTCAAGCATAGACAAAAGGCTTTTTGCCAATTATTGTAACTTGTTTACACAGAAACATTTCTGAGGCATTGGTTTAGTATTGCATGAATGTCAAAATGATACAATCTTAAGAAAACAGCCCTTATCAAAAAATATGCAGATTTATTCTTTAAATTCCTCTTATCTTTGTAGAGAGATGAGAAATAATTTATTTGGAGTTGACATAATGGTGAATGTAAACCACTTATGATGTGAGTTTGTGATCCAATGGGAGAACAGGATGATGTTCCTTAATACCAAGTAGGCACTGCCACACAACTCCAAGATATGTCCATAGATGAGTTGTAGGGGAGTAAATTCCCTACCCACAAATTTCTGATCCAAGACTTGCTCTAATAGACTTGACTCTTTACTCCACACATCCAAGACTTGCTCTAATAGACTTGACTCTTTACTCCACACATGAAGCAAAACATTTCTTGACAGCATCTCTGAAAAAAAAAAAAATTTAAAAAAGTTTAAAATGTTTTTCCAATTACTAGAAAACAGGTTTAAATATTTTGTGCCCTTCCAGCCCAAACATGCACTTAGTAATTGTTTTATGGCAAAAAAAAAAATTCACGTATGTATATTGATGTAGAAAGTCCTAACACTCAGCCCCAAGTAAATAAATAAATCTACTTCTATGGGACATTGAGAAGTTTGAATGTGTTTAAAAGATTACTATTTTATTCTTAAGTTAATGATTGGCATGTTCTGTGATAAAATATTCATAGAAATTTCTCCGTAGTATCTGTCTTTTCCATCATTCTGTGCAATGAAAACTGAATAGTTCATTATTTATAAGGTATTGGCTGGGTAAAACTGTCGTGCTGAGGGTATGACAAGAAAAATTATAAGATAAGGAGCCGAATTTATTTGATTGTAAATGGCACTAAATTTAAACAGGAAAGAAAGATTAACATTTATTTTGTTTCCTATTTGGGGTAAATTTCAAGAATTTGTTATCACAAGGACAACTGAAGTTACAAAAAGAAACAGACTTACCTTGCAAATGGAATGTAAGACAATGAATACCAAGTGAGGGCCAAGAACTGAAGAATGCAACACAAAATAGCCAACCCAGAGTTTTTAATCTGGAAAATAAATTATAGCATTTAAATTATATCTGTAGTAGGATTTTTTTTTCTTTTATGTAGTCTGTATATAAGCTCTAATGCTTAAAATGTATACTTATGGTAAATACAGAGTACCCTCCCTTATTTGCTTAGTTATTCCCACCTAAATGTTTTACTATCTCCCCTTTTGCACAGAAGGTAATTTCTAGAAATTTTTTTTTTCTTTACTGTAAATTACAGGTGATAGTAGGGAGTGCGTGTTATAGATTTAAACAAAAATATTTTTTCATTGATTTATAATAATAAATACGTACTTGTTCTAAAATAAAGATATCCCAATTTTCATTTTAAATCCATTTATCAGTAATTGCATTTATTTATTTCCAATACAGCTTAAAGGATTGTGTTGTGCTTTTTTTTTTTTTTTTTTTAACTGAATAACAAAACCTTGTCTTCACAGTCATCAGGCAAACACTGGGCTATATAGGTATATCAAACCTCTTGAAAAAAAAGGCACCAGTTTAAATGTATTTCCATAAGTTTCTTTGCTTTACTTCCTATTTCTGCTAATTCTATTACTTTTTGTTTAAAATTTGCACTATAACTCGCGTTTTGATGACATTTTGGCAGTAAAATAAAATGTTATAGTGGGAAAACTACATGGTAATTTTCAACATTATTTTAGCCACTTATTTATTCTTAATGTCATGGTCCACAAAGTCTCTTCATTTTTTTTTTTTTTTTTTTTTTTTTGACAATTTATAGATGCATATTATACTTAGTGATAGATATATTTAATTTTGGATCATTTGTTCGTGTGTATTATTTTTGAGAAATTGCGGTAATCTGAGGAATTAATTTAATCATTTTCTCGATAATCTGAAAACTTTATACCTTTTAATTGTAATACACACTAAGGTGAATCAAAATTCAGTCTTTTATCACTTTAGAATGTTTCTTCCAGAGGTTGATATCACTTTAATTTTATTCTTTTAAAGCTTCATTTATATTGCTTAAAAAAAAAAAAAAATTAAAAAAAATGAAAGTAAATATTCCATTTTACCAACAAAAACCACTAGTTCTCAATAAAACATGATCAAGATTCATTTTTGCATTAAAATTTAACTGTTTTATCCTTTTGCACCGAGAATGTTATTGCTAATGATCTTAAAACACTGCAGATTTGAGATAAGGTGAATTATTGCACCAAGCAATACTTACTGCAAAAGCCGAAACGAGTGTCAAAATGAACATCACCTGCCAAAATCAAGGAAAAAAAAAAATAGATTTAATATCTTGTGCCACTTTATTGCTGTTAAAAAAACAACTGCAATTTCATTCAGATATGCTGCTATAAAATGCAACTCTAAGGAAGACTGTGTATGGGTATTTTTTTTTTTTTTTCTTCCTTATATATTCGGGTGGGTTGCCAATAATGAGCTAAATTGAGGAAAGTGTTCAAAATATAGTGGAGATTATTTTTCAACTATTTTCTATTTAAAATATATGCATTTGTTACCTTAACAGAATTGTTAACACACCTTTTGATAGATTTCATTAACAATAGTCAATTTTATTTTTTTTTCCTTATAAACAAGAAAAGCTATATATGTTGGGGTCCAATGAGGGAAGATATTGCACATTAGAATCCCTTATCTGTCACTTTTAATGGACAATATCTAATCCTTTGTAAACAAGTTCAAATTAAAAACAAACCTTGTCTGTCAGTTTTTATGAAACATCCATCACTGCAGCCATGAAAATATTAATTTTTATAAAATAAATAACAGCCTTGGTTAGAAATTGAATTCAACCGGCTACACTGATGTTTGTTACACAACATCCATCGAGTGGTAAATACCCAAAATAAAATTACAGAAATGGATGAAATGACAAGTAGAGCAATGTTTGTGATTATAAAATCAAAGAATTTGCCTCTTGAAACAGTCATTGTATCCAAATCTTATTTCATATTAAAAAAAAAAAAAAAAATGTTCTTCAAAAACAGCAAAAAGTGAAGTAAATAATTTTAATTTAAGCAAAACTTGCAAAAATGACACCAAAATAAATCGTGCTACTTACAAAGACCAACACTGTTGCTATAACCCGTGTCTTGGCAAACATTTTCTTTAATTGGTTCATTGGTCCCATCAAAAAGCAAGTGCTGAAGACAAGATTATTCTTTTGTTAGACAAAGTATAAATATGTACATGAAGCAGTTCCATGGGTTTTAGAGATAGAAATAGGAGTTGGATAGTGAGCAGTTGAGATTTCTTAACATGAAAATGTATTTAAAAAAAATTCTAATTGGCAGGAGGGGGTCAAGTGAATTATTTCAATGTATCAATGGTGGAGCAGGTAAAAATGTGTCACTTTCTCTTGAATAAGATGGATGGCAGATTATATTTAGTTATGCTGAGGAATTAGTATCCCAGTATATTTTAGTGCCTGAAATCATGAGCACATTTAAAAAAAGGTTTCTTCTAATAACTGGGATATGCTTGCAATACCATGCAAGTTGAATTTCTTATGTGAAGAAAATCCTTCATCACTAAACTGCTGTATTTTATGGATTATTTTCAAAGTTGGGCACTGCAATCTTTTTCTGAAGCCTGACTTGTTATGTGAACTTGATTCTGTTTCTGCCTTCATTTGTGCCGTCCATGGCACAAATGAAGGCAGAAACAGAATCTATCTACATGACTTTTGAGAATGCAATTTTTTTTTTTTTTTTTTTTTTTTTTTTTGTTACAATTTGCTCAGCTTATTACTCAATCTGAAATACTACTATATTCAAAATCAGACTTTTTTTATATATCTATATATATATATATATATTGATTGGAGATTTCTTTTTAAAAACAGAAATTGATAACTTGTAATTCAAACTGCCGACAGGTTTTTAAAAAAAAAACACTAATGAATTTATTACAAATGAGAAAAAATTAAAAGTTTTTATATACATTTAAATTGTTATAGTGCACTGTGTGGGGGTAAGTTTGGGTAAAGATCAGCCAAAGTTCTTTGTTTGAGATTTTTTGTTTACTTTTTTTTTTCTATATTTTGGATATTTTCCTGGTTTCTGGTACATATTTAAATATAAATTTCCCAATCCCACCATCAAAGAATTCTTGTTTTTTTGTTTTGTTTTTTTTTGTTATCTCAGTATCATTTTTAAATATGGCTGCTTGCTCTTGCATATTTTATTTTAGTTATACTTTAAGCAAATTTGAGAACATTTTACAGATGTTGGGTTATGGTACCATAAACAAAAAACCTTAAAATTTCAACTTCCTTCATCTCTTAGTTCAGGAGTTACAGCCTCTTGAAATTTGCTGTCGATTTTTACTGATTTCAAAATATCGCAATTTACCAAATTTAGTACTTCATAACTGAATTCTTAGATACGAAGTTGATATTTGTTCATCCTCTCATCTAATATAGGAAGGAAATAATTGTTTTGATTTGATTTTATTCCATGAAACATTAGCAATAAAATTTTTAAAAAATTGATTCTAATCATTTGATGATTTGCCTTATGAAATACATTGAAATATTGGCTTACAAGAAAAACATTATTCCTAATAAACAGAAGATTCTTAAATACCCACTCCTTTTGTGAGACATTATTTAATTGCTCATGAGGAATCCCTTTCTCTTGAATAGGGTGATTGATGGCATCAAAATGTTGGTATTTCACTGTGCTTGTTCACTATGCAAGAGTTGTATGGATTGGTTTCAGACATGAAGAATTCCTTGTTTTGTCCCAGTCACCAAACTCCCCAGATCTCAATCTCATTGTAGTAGTTATGGAATGTGTTTGACAAAACCAGTTCACTCTGCAGAACCTCCATGTAACTTGTGAGTTTCAGCAGTTTAACCTTAAACACTCTGCATTATTCACTACTTTCTCTTCTACTGTACTACTTAATTTTAGTCATGGTCATTTTCTGTTTCCATAGCAGGATATGACAACACAACTGTAAAATTCAAACCTGCTATTCATTCATCTGAGTTACTTGAGTGACAGGGTAAAATTTTTACTTTGCAAGCAAAATTACCTCCAGTATGTTCAAGATTTAAAAAAAAAAAAAAAAATTCTGAGTCTATTCCTGACTTGTTAAAAGCTGTTTTTAGTGTGTAATATAATAACGGCTGACTGCTATTTTCCAAGTATGCCTCTCTGCTAGGACAGCTAGTCAATCTGTTTTAGACATCTGCTCAGTCACATTTGTGTTTGTTCAACACAGACAGCCCACCTGCAGTTTATACTGCAACTATTCTGAGCAGACCTTAATTATAATTTCCAAGAGAAAATCTATCCTCTGACATGATCAACATTTTGAACAAAGCCAGTATGCTCAAGCCCTCAGTCACTATGACTTGTACTTTGTGCAAACACAACCATCAATGAACAATTCCATTGACTTAGTTTCAATCAGAAGGCTTGCATTAATCCAGGTTATAATTTTCAGGCACTTTATAACATAACTGCACACTGAGAATACCTCCACAGACTGATAAAATCAAGAATTCATTTTCCTGACAAATAGAGATCCAAGTGAGATTCAAACCAGGGTCTCATGGCCAGAAAGCAAACATTATAAAGACTTGGCCATATGCTCATTATATATTTAAAACTCCTGTGACAAAATAAAGCAGAAACTGCTTCTGTTTTGACTACCAAGGTTAATGATTATGATACTTATACCCTGAAACCAAGCGTAACCCTGGTTACCAACTAAAGAAAACAGAGCAGTTATGTATAGGATTAATATATATATATATATATATATATATATATATATTTCAAATTTTTATAAGTAGAATAGTTTTTTGTTTTTTTTTTTTTTTTAACACAGCAAGCAATACCAAAGCCAGGAGGGAAAGAAGAAAAATAAAATAAAGTAACAATCATTATTTACACTATTCAGACTATTGTCCTCATCTTTGTTGTCATCACAAAGTCTCAGGTGTTGTGTCCTCTGGCTTTCATCAGGTGTATATCAACCCAGGTAACCTTCAGAATTCAGAACTGAACCTTTTATTTAATCCCAGAATGGTACTGTTCTTATTCCACTGCCCATGTATAGGATATCTCATCTAGTTCTTATTTTTAGTGCTTATTTAGATAATGAAGGCCAGAGGATACAACAGCTGAAACATTGGAATGACAAAAACAAAAATGAAGGCAATAGTCCTTATGTAAATAAGGATAACTTCTAATCCCAGACATTTAGACAGAAAATACAATCAGGTTTTTGTTGTTGGAGACTTACAGCAACCACACAACATTAGTAACAAATTATTTGAAGATCAACCTGTCAGACGATACAATCAGCAAAAATGATTTAAGGAAAGGCATGTGCTGTATCATATTCACTGACATGGGTACAGAAATGAAGTCAATTGCAGTGGATAATCTATAAATATTGCAATTTTACAATATTGATAAACATGTTTAACTGAAATTGAATATGGTGTGGCGAATAAAAAGAAAACGGCAACCAGCGAATAAATTCAAGCTCTCCCAGCTGGTATTCCAACCTCGAGTCATTCCTTCTGGAGTTCTGTCTCAAATTGCACTAACAGACTTTTCTAGCCGCCAACCGTGAACGTCACTCAAAGCACCCTCCGCACTGAGAAAAATTAGTTGCTTTTATATTTATCCATATACCCATAATCCCTTGCGTCTTCATGCGATCCATAATTCATTGCGTCCATGTCCCATAATGCATTGCATCTTTATTGTATAAAAATGCAATGCAAGTCCCCCCTCATTCTTTTATGTTATCTGGCCGAGGACGGATTGCGGCAGAGCGGCAAGTGCTTTTTTTCTCCCTCATTTCAACTGCAGTAGCTTTACGTGCTAAGCAAATATGGGCTCTTTTTTGGCGGGGACAAGGCAAGTCGCAACCAGTTGTGCTCGTCCCAGGTTCTGTCTCATCATGTCTGCCACAGTTCAATTGGATTAAACCTATTGCCTTGTTTATTCAAAATATTGAACTCATTCTGTGTTGCCTATATTCCAATCACAATTTCAGATGACAAGTGTTAACTAATCACAATATTCATTTATCAAAATATATGGCTAAACTCAAAATCTTACATTTTGCTGTTTAACTGCTTCCACTTGGAACAAAGAATTTTGAATTAGGATTTTAGGCAGACTTAAAATTTAAATCTACTAGCCCATAATTATCTGACATTGAAAACTTGTGAAAGAGAGGAACAATGAAATTGGTATACAAGAAAAAAGAAAATATCTTACCTTGAAAGTGAAAGAATATTTCCTAGGGTATAAAAAACAGCAAAAAGAACTAATCCTTTCTTACTCACAAATAGCAAACTAGATCCCTGTAAATGAAATGGAGATATGCTTGTAGTTATCATCTATAGTGTTCATGACAAAGCCACAAATATTTTTAAAATAAAAAAAAAAAAAAAAAAGTCAAATTTCGGTATGAGACCAAAGTCAACAAATCCCTGACCCAAACAATTTTTCACATAATTGAATAGTTTTCTATGTTAGCTAATTTAGTCAGGTTTTCCATCAGTATATGGCTCAATTTTTTTTTTTTTTTTTTTTTTTTTTATTATTATTATTATTAATTAAAAAAAATATTTTCAAATTCAAAAGAATTTGAAATAATTTGTTCCATTATTTTCAGAGTGAGTTACGTTTTTGTGCATATATCTAATCAAATATAACAATTTTTGTTTTTAATTGAAGAAATACAGATCTTTATTTAAATAATTCAACCCAAGAGCTGTTACACCAATATCACCAGCTGGATAAATATTTAAACTTGTAAACCCTACAAGTGCTGCTTATGTATGTATGTATGTAGCTATTTATCAATCCTCCCATGGGGATATGGGATGCAATAGAGCATAAGGTCATGGAAACCCATACACACATATCTGTGCCCAATTGGGTACAAAAATAAATATACCTAGTTACATCAATATTTGCAGCAAACATCAGAGTCTATTGAACCTACCTCTTTTAGTACAATGAGAAGGTACTACTTGGTAGACTGACCTTTATGATCTGGGTATTACTAAATTACACTTTTTTTCACCAGTGTGTTATATGATTATATGCATGCATGAGGAGACACATTTATGATGTTAAAACATAATTGCCATTATGTAGCATGTTTTAATATGCTAAAATAAATAATATTTAGTTCTACTTTGTATTGAACCCTCTTAAATTAAATGTTATGTACAGTGGAATTATACTCCATTTGTTCTTGTTTTATCTGGGGAGATATATAAATAAAATAAAATAGATGTCTGTGTGTGTCTCTGTTATGCATTTACACATTTTTCAATCGATCTATCAAACTTGACACACTTATAGCTTGTACTCCAAGGGTGGTAAAGACCAACTTTATTTTTTTTCTGGACCCTGTGCATAATGAAAAACCACAAAAAAAAACTGTTTAGAAAAACAGTCCCCACCCCCATAACATCCTAATTTTCCAAACAATTTCCTCCAAATCTTTTACATGATCATTACTTATGACACAACAAAGACGTTGATCCAATTTTTTTAATGTCATTCTCATTAATTACGAAACAACTGAATAGCTGCATAAAATTTGTTTTTGCCATTAACCCTCCACCACCACCACCACCAGTTTCCAAGTGATTTGCTCCAAATTTTGCAAAATTACTTGTTTCCAGGAATGTTTTGAACTAATTTTGTATAAAGTTAATCTGCTTTAAATTTGCTATTTATTTCATTAAATTGATTAAACTTTACTCTGCCGATGGTGTGATAACATGGAGTGAATTGTGAGCATGACTTTTGTGGGCATGAACACTATTAATGTATCCCTCACCACTTCAGCCTCTTATTTGGTATAAACTACTGCTTTAACCACATCCTTAATGTTTACTTACTTCCTCTCCCCACTTATTACCGCCCATGAGGATAATGCCCCTCTTTTCACCACCATATTCCTTAATACATTTCGTGCATTGTCTGATAGGAAGAGGATGACTGCAAACACAACCTTTGACCTGTGCATGTAAACACTAATAATGCCCCTCCACTTTCAGCCCCTTAATTTGTGTGAAGGTCTGTTTATACCACATCCTTAGAGAGATTAAGTAAGTAAACACTATGTCCATGGCCTGACAATAAGGGGGTGAACTGCAAACATGACCTGTAACCTGCTCACATAAACATTACTAATTATCCAATCAATTCTTGGACAGAATTTCATTGGTTCAGACTCTTCTATACCCTCAAATACCATCATACTACACTTGGAAAGACAACGGATGGACACAAAGAAAGGTAGGAGAAACAGTTCATGGACATCCAGGCATCAAGTTTGACCATTACCATGACAGAATATATACAGTCCACCCCAGCCAACAGGAGTGCTTCTGACTGGCTTCTATTACATGAGGTAAGTGGTCCAAAGTGTTTTAACAACTTAAAAAAGTTTAATGGACACATTTGCAGCACATACCACAAAGCTTACTTCAAACTGGAAGATGGTGCCCAGTGGGATGCAACTCTTGCAGAAGCTGCTTCAATGCAAACTGCAAATCTCCAACAATTCTTTGCTGCATTTACATTATTCAGACTTATCTTCATTGCCATATTCACGTTTTAGCCATTGTACACTCTGGTCTTCAAGTGATTGGAATTTTATACTGAAACCTTTATTTTGTCCACTGGTGTAGATTGTTCTAGTTTCATGTGCCAAGCCTCTTCCGGATGTTTCAGTAGTTCACCAAGGTACCCACGGAGGAGGCACTCTTAGTAGTCAGAGACAGACTGGCCTTGAACTAATCCCTAAGAGAACGGACCAGTATACCAATAGATAACCTGATGGAGATGCTAGCTTTCTGTATGCAAACAACACACTTTGGAATGGGATCAGACATCGACAAGATGAGGGTTTGCCATTATCACAGCAATGGAAAGCCTATATATGGAATAATTTGAGGAAATGGCATTAGAAACTACATCACTAACACCAACCCTATGGCTGATATACATAGATGACACATTTGTACTCTGGCCCCACCAGGAAGAAGTCCAGCTACTACTGAACCAATGGAGAGAGAAAACAACAAACTAGTGTTCATGGATGTACTAATATCTCAAACAGAGCATGGGTTCAAAACATCCATATATCGTAAGCCTACATTCACCAGACAATACCTCAACTTCAACTCCCACCACTATACAGTGTAAAAAAAAAAAAGAAATCATCCACTGCTTACAATCAAGCAAAAGTCACGAGTAGCAACCCAGAGACATGTGAACAAGAAATGGTCAATAGGAAAGCCTATCTACTCCTATTAAAAAAAAAAAAAAAAAAAAAAAAAAAAAAATGGATATACTAAGTTTTAACTTCATTCAGGTTGAGATGTCCATTAGAAATTCAACAAAGAGTCAAAAATGGCAGATATCTACCTTAGAAAGAACTTTACAAGAAGTCAATCAGTCCTGGATGAGACTTCAAGTTATATCAATGAATGGACACTCAACTTATTTGGAAAGTCAAACTGTGATCCACAGAACTTTTAGACTATGCCATGTTTTCTGACATGCTAGTAAATTAAGAGGGAGATGTGGAAACAGGTAGTAAGGAGTGGGGTTTGTCCCTAGAATCATGAGCAAGTGGTCAGTAGCAGCATGGTAAAAAAAAAACAAAAAAAACAATGGCTGTTAAATATTAAGATTAATTGTAGTCAGGAGGATAAATGATTCAAACGTGAAATTTAACTCAAATACTACAGAAATTAGAAAAAGTAAAAAAAAAAAAAAAAAAAAAAAAAAAAATTAAAAAGAGAAGATCAGATGGAATAGTTACTTCAAGGGAGAGACAAAGAAAGAAAAAAAAATCAAATGACTAATTCAAACAAGAATTAACCACCTCCTACCAACAGAATTTATCGACAAGTGGATTAGGACTCGTTCCATGATTTTCTTCACTACTTCCCTTGGAATGTAGTTTTCAATTTTCTGTTCAAAAATGCGTATATGAGGTCTACTGGGTGAAAATCATTCATTCCAGCAAGAAAATACCAAGTTAAATCACATTCATCTCCTTGGTTCTCACCTACATGCTTGGTCGCTATAGCCCACAGGAATCACTTCTGGCTGTACCAGACACGTCTGATTGCAAGAGACGTCTCCTTGTGTATAATGAGTGCAAGTGTGTCCTCAAAGAAGCAAAGTTGCTTTTTGCTTATAGAATGAACCAACATATAGCATCTCACAAGTTCAGTTCTAGAGATTATTGGCAGCTTTGCTAGAGTGTGATGAACAACAGCAACTCCTTTATTGAATAAATTCAAAGTCATGAATTCTACAGCAGATAAGGTTGAATGCTTTGCTCAGAAATTCTGTTCCAACTCAACACTTGACTGATTTCCCCAATAGGACACAGATTTTGAGTGATATGTGCATAATCCTATCACTGGTCTCAGACAATTTCTAAATTAGAAGTCAAGTTGAGGTAACGAGATGCCAGCCATCATCCTAAAGAAATGTGCCCGAGCTGGCTCCAGTTCTCTCCAAACTCTACAACTATTTCCTGGCTACTTCCTGCTTTTTGGCTTGCTGGAAGTCATCCTCTGTAGTTCTTATTTTTAGAAACTCTGGAGAACCTTCTGACCCCACTATTGCCCTATTAGTCTCCTACTGCTTTTCAAAGTATTTTAGGTTTTAATCAATGCTGAAGTGGTTAAGCATCTTACTTCTCACAACCTACTCTGACAAAAAATATGGCTTCCATTTTGCCAGCTCTACTGCTGATGTACTAACAGCCATCACTGAATATGTATATCAAGCTCTTGATAATAACAGTGAAGCTTGAGCTGTGGCTCTAGATATCTCAAAAGGTGTTTGACACGCTGATCTTCTATGTAAGTTCCAGGGTTACAACTGCATGATTGTTTCATTTAATCCTATTCTTATCAAATCATGAAATGAAGGTCATTTTGAACAGGCTCACTTCCAGATCCTTTCACACAAATATGGGTGTCCCTCAACGCTCTATCCTGGATTCTATGCTGTTTCTGATCTTCATCAATGATCTTCCTGATGTCATCAGTTCCCAAGTAAGCATTTATGCTGATGACACTACTATTTACTCGTGTCTCAATAGCAAATCCATCACAGCTGACAAGGTTAAAAGGACCTCCAATCTGTGGTTAACTGAGACAGGAAATGACTCCTAAATTTTAATAGCTCCAAAACTAAATTGCTCTCATTTAACCAAGATAGAGAAACTTTCTTGCCAGCCATCAGGCTTCCCCCCCCCCACACCCTGGGGCCTGGACTACATGAGCATGCTACTAGATTGACATGTAGGTTCCATCCTTTTGCCATTTTATTAGTTAAATGCAACCACCACTTCCTCTCTACTCCAACAGTTTCTTATATTGCACTTCCCTACAGTGGAACTCCCTTCTGTTTCCTTGCTTCCCTGATAACTACTATCTTTAAAAATTTAAATGCAACATCAATCTCCATTTACTATCTTCTTGAACCCTGTTCAGCTTTTATCCTTTCCTCGCCCCCCACCAACCAGTCTTTTCTTTCACCTTCACTCTGTAACCTTCTGCATACCAGTGGCATTCCCACCTTGCTTGAAGTGAAATGTTTAAAAAAAATGTTGGAGGTTTAAATATTTTATTGTGGCCAATAACATCAGAACAACATATGTGGAAAAATTTAAGAACATTGGAAAAACGAAATAAAAGATGAATTAAATTTTCCTTGTCTGCCACATTTAATGAAAGATGCTTAAAATAAAAGGTTGCAGCCCAAATATATATATTCTATACACACACTTATTATTATTTATTTTATCAAAGGAATCCTGTACACTAGTTTTAATCCTGTAAAACCAAGATTCATTTCTTTTTTTCATCAACACTGATTTTTTTTTTTTTTTTTTTCATGTTGTAAAATGTTGGTTGGTTGTTTTTGTTTAGGGGCATATCAACATCTCTATGGGTTATTTAATGCCAAAATTTAAATATTTTCTATGCAATTTTATTTTATTTTTGTAAATAATGGTTTAGTGATACAAGTTTTACTATTTAACTCATAGCTGGAGGGAGAAGAGGTGCATTCATACCGTTTCCCAAAGGTATTTGCACGTAAGTGAATATAACAAATCCAATGAGAATTGGAACTCTGCTATCCAGTACACCACCACACAACCAAGCTTACACCATCAGTTATCCCCAAGGCAGCCGCCCAGCTAGGTACTAACCAGGCTCAATGTTGCTTAACTTTGGGGATCATATGGGAACCAGTGTTTTAACATGATGTGACCATAAGCACTTGTAAAAGGCAAATGCCCAATGTTTAATGATTTTATAGACAATACAAAACTAATTAAAGCAATAAGTAACAGAAACAATAATGTTAATTGAAAGAAAAGTTCAAGACTTAAAAAAAAAAAAATGCTTACCAGAATTGAAAAAGTTGCTCCAAGGACAAAGCATATCACAAACCCTTTAATTCTTGTGGACCAACTGAGTGTAGAAGCATCAGAAATCTACAGGAGGGGAGGGAAAAAAAAAGAAGCAGAGATCACATGACAAGGTAGCCATTGTTTGCAGTAAATGTGTGAAAACTTATGGTTGATCAACTAGCATAAATAAATTGTATTATGGCCTAGAATTTTACACATGGGCATTAAAGAAGAATTTTATTTGTACTGGTTTACAAAATTTTAGAAGTGTTCCATATCAAACAATAATCATTCTTTTTTTTTTTTTTTTTTTGAAAGAACCATGAACTTTAGGACCCAAAACTAATCTCAGAAATTCTTCAATATAACGCACACACACATTTTATATATATATATATATATGAAATAAAGGCTTGAAAATTACAAGAATTTAAAGCATTTTTCAGGCTAGCAGAACTTCTACCAAAAAGCACTCACTAGTTTAACTACAGGGTGTCCAGTAAAAATAGACAGCAAATTTATTCTTTGAGAAACAAAACCAGCTCTAATTGGTCCATCTCAGTGACCCTCTAAAAAGCCCAGATCTAAAGGTTATGGGTTACTGTATCTGGAGTATACTCCTAACTCACAAAACCATCATCATGACATCATTAATATTGATTCATTGAAATGGAACTTAACTGAGGCTTGGAATGAAATTCCTCTTGACACTATCTGCAAAGTTACTGCCTCCTGATTACCACGCTTACAACTTTGTGTTGAACATTCAGGCAAACATTTCGAACATCTATGATGATTGTTCAGTTTGTGCATGAATCATGATTGCTAAATAAATTTCTTTTTGAATTTTTATTTTGTTTTTTTACTGATCATAAACTGTGGAGGAGAAGTAATGCAATACTTACAGATGATGAATATACAACTCTATAGCATTATGAAAAAAAAACAAACAAGATGCCAGAAACAAACATTTCTATAAGTCAAACCTGAATTCTATGGTGGTTTTGATCAAATACAATAATTGGACTGTATTGGAATCCAGCATTTTACCCATGGCCATAAAAGAGAATTCTTCATTATTAGATTAGAATCTTTTTAAGGTCCATAAAAAGTAACCACTCATCTGTGTGAATATGGTGGATAAATAATTATCGAGTCCTATTCCCACAATTTTCATATTCATAATCTCAGCAAATTTTTAACAAATTTTAAACTGGTTGAGCTTTCACTCTTCAAAAACTTACAAGATTAAATTTAGATGGTGTGATGGAAGGTGCTAATTGGCTGGAGGTGAAAATTAGCCAGAGACTGTGGGGATAGAAGAGGAATTTAGGTCTGACACAACAAAGAACATAAAAAGGCTTTCTATTTGAGTAGATCAAACCCAAAATCAAGAAGGGATATGGATTAGGAACATGACACCTGCTAGAGGTCAAGTTTGTCATCTATGTAACATTTTCCAACAGATCACTCCAGTATCCGTCTTATCCAAAATAAGTGAGGGAGTGATTCTAATGGTTTACAGGCATAAGATTTGTTGGATATTCCTTGATGGAATTATGTTGCTGAATACCAAACCTAAATATTCATCATGGTAAATCCCAACAATTGCCATAATTCTAATATCTACCTATTGTTTCATGACCTCCAGATCTTGACAATTCATTCAGCTTAAGGAATCATCATGACAGTTTAACCTATGGTTATTGAGCTTAACTATTTGCTTGATAGCAGGATAATAACAATAGTAACAATTAACAAAGACCAATTTTTAATTCCAGATCTTGAGAATATAAAAAAAATTTTTAAAGGCTACAAGTTGTGGTTTATTATTTACATTATTTGGACTATTGTCCCCATCTTTGTTGCCACATTTATTACAACACTCCAGCCTTCTTCAGGTGGTTGGAATGTCAAACTGAACCCTTTATTTTGCTCACTGGGGTAGACTACTCTAGTTCCATGTGCCATGTTTAATGGATGTCAGTTATCAGTTATCTCCTGTTAATTTCCCTCTGAAAGTTCTCCATTTCTTCTCTTATATTATCCAGGTATTGAACTCACACACTTTGGGTCCTGTCACTGGATCTAACTAATGCCTTTATCCACTGTGCCATGTGTCCTTGAGGACATCTGTGTATGAATTTCTGGGTATTATAAATCTAATGTCTTCAGCAACCGTTTTTTTTTACCAGTGCTCATATTGCAATTTTTGCTGTTATCCAGTGTGAGTTCAATACCTGGCTAAGGCAGTGGAGAACTTTCAGAGGGAAATTAACAAGAGATAACCGATATCCATTAAGGAACTAGAACAGTATACACCAGTGAGCGAAATAAAGGGTTCAGTTCAGCATTACAACCACCTGAAGAAGGCCGGAGTGTACAACGGCCGAAATGTTGTAATAAATATGGCGACAAAGATGAGGACAATAGTCCGAATAAAGTACATAATACCTCATCTCAAAAATATAGACAGATACTGAAGTTGTGGTTTGATAAATTTTTTTATTCATTGAAAACATTTACTTTTTAATATTGCGTTGACCAAAATATTTCTATTTTAGTGCTAGACAACATTAGATGTATTTAACTAAATTAGAAAATACTATATAAATAAGTATATTATTAAACTTAGTGTAAATTGACCGAGAATAAAAACAATAACCATAGACGACAATTCAGAAAAGAAAATTGGGAGGGGAGCAGAAAACAGTAGAGTCAATGATGTGTAGTTTTTATCCTTAATCTCAACCCTCCTTTTTTTTTTTCTTTTTTTTTTTTTTTTTTTTTTCAAAGTTGTGATCAGCAACGAAGAGAGAGGAACAAGGACTGGTTAATTTATTTTTCCTCCCCACTTTCTTTTTATTAATATTACGTTTCTGAATGGCCATTCATGATGATTGCATTTTTCTCCAAGTCAATTTCCTCTCCTTTTAATAAATGTTTGTTTTTAAATTATGTATCACAATAAGATGTTTATATTAAAAAACAAAATTTGCTTCTTGTGTTGTAAAAATTGTCAACTAGTATTTTAAGGTTTTTTTTTCTTTATTTACATAAATTCTCTTCTGGTTTAAAGATGGTATGTGGGGTAGCAGCTTTTTCAGCATATTCTGTTTTTCATTTTTTTGATTATTAAAAAAAAAAAAAAAAAAAAGTAGTATAAATATACCTCAAATACAAAACGAATAAAAATGTGCACTTTATAGAGAAAGTATTATAAATATTTGAATGTCTCTACATTGGGTTGTAAAGTTTTATGTTACGTTTTTGCTTCTATATAATGGACATACTCATACACTTGTCTTAAATAATCAATAATACGATTAATAATATCAATTTAAATATTACTACCTCTGTCCTATAAAAGCCATTTATATAGATATTTTGTATGTTAAATGTAACTATTATGGAACAAAGGTAATATTATTATAAATAGGTTAGTATTCATGACAAATGGAAATTGACTGGAGAAAATGACTGAACATTTCAAAGTGACAATCAACTTGACAGAATCTTGCTTACTTAATTGAGAGTTTGGTTTAAAGGTTTTGTTTTCAATCAATCATGTCTGTCAAGAGAAATTAAATAATCAATGGTCTTATCAAAAGATGAATTTGATCTATACAAAAGATTTAATTTATGGGGTAATTTTTTATTCACTTGTCCCAAGAGAGGAGTAAAACTCTGGAACTCTGGCTTTCTATTGCATTATAAAGAGATGCTCTAACTAGATCAATTTATTTGCTCTCTCATGATGATCATAGCAGATTCATTTTTAGGTTTTGTTTTTTTTTGCATGTCATCACATAACTCAACAACACAAAGAGTCATGGCTACGAATAATGCTTCCATGACCATGGTCATAGCATATTAGTTTGCGAAAATACTAAAACTTTTTTTTAATAAGTTACAAATTCAAATTATAATGTAAGTATTATGTTAAACTGGCCTCCAACTATGTCAATCACATTAACTAAACCAAATCTTTATCTTTTGAACTGCATACAGAAACATCTAGCTGAAAATTTCCTAGACTAAAAGTAGGACTATACATTTTCTGGTCATCAGAAAAATTGAAACTTAAAAGCAAGAGCTTACTTAAAATCTCATGCAAAATCCCTCCCCCAAAACCATGATTTAAGATTTCATGATGGTGCTGATTTTGAAATGTCCAAGTCAATAAATACATCAAAACCACAGAAATGAGCTTAAAATCCAGTTTTCTTAATTAGTTAGCAACTGCAACTTTCCACTTTTTGTTTTTTGAGACATGTTATGCCACAACCAAACTTTTCTAAGATCTATGCCTGTCCTATATAATATATATATATATATATATATATATATATATATAGATATATATATATATATAAAAGACATGTCTCATTAAATAATTTAGACAAGTTTTGTCTACTTTTTCTTAATAGAATCCTCTCATATTTATGGACAAGTTTCTTAGTATCCTTATTAAAGGAAGAAAAACACAGTTACCATGTTGATGCATATTCATTTTATGCATGGTACTTTCAACAGATAGATAGAGAGAAAAAAAATGTTTCCTATAATCAAAATGGACTCCCTATCCCTGCGTCCGAGAACTTCTTTTGGGTGCTATTTTTCATTTGCGATGCCTGATTTCTCAAATCCAAAAGGAAGGATTTTTTTAATATTTATTTTACACATTTTTAGACTTACTGGTTACAAATATTGAATTATATTTAAGGAAAAAAATACTTGAAATAAATTATACAGCATTTTTTAACACTATTTTTCATTTTTATTTCTGTTGCATGACTTTTCTAAATATGAGGCTACATGAAAAAAGTAATTATAAGATGTAAGACATTAGATGAAAAAAAATAAATTTTTGTTTTTAATATCTATTTATCATTATTTAGAATTAATCTTATTTCTTTATCAAGATATTTACAAATTTCAATTATGCATTGCTCATGTCGCGGTGGGTGTCAAGCCCCTTAGATCTATTGTTTACTTATAGCTTTAATTGAAATATATTACTGTCATTTCATTTGGATGACCAACAATGTTAATATTAGCCATAATAAATACTAAGTGACAAATGAATAACATCAGTTATAACAGGCAAATGTGTGCAACAGATTTGCATCTAACAGTTATATATAATTGAGATGTTATTTCAAGACATCACAAAACCTTTTCATGTACAACCCTCAAATTTGGTATGCAAACTTATTTGATGCAGGGAAAGTTTTATTGTAAAAAAATCTTTTTCTTTATAGGAGAAGGAAGCATCTATCTTTTCTGTTATAGGGATTTATTTTTCATAGTAACAATCACCATTCTCAAACATTCTGTTTAAGACTATGATTTCTGTTATTGACAAAAATGCATCATAAAAAAAAAAAAAAAAAAAACACTGAATAATTTTCCCCATCATTTTCTACTTTTCACAGCATTTTTTTTTTTTCACTTATAAACTAAAGACAAATGGAATATATTTTGTTTTTCATTTAGGCCATTAATTTTAAGTAGATAAATATCAGAGAAGAAAAAAAAAGCATAAATCTTAAACTCACTGAATTTTGTATTATACTTCAACTATTACATTCTAAAATGTAAAGAATCAAAATATCTATAAAATAAATAAAAATACCCTCAACTTCAGAATTAATTTTATAGGCCCAACTGAGATAAAAGCCTTTTAAATTCAAATTAACATCTGCCTACAAATATGAATTAATCCAAGTCAGATGTGTTTTCTGAATACAAAAGTTTTGTATAATCTTAAAATGCTTGTCTGGACACCATTGTTTGAGATAACTGACAAACTAGTTGTTCTTTCTTACCCATTTTTATACATACTTATTATTTCAATCATCTTTCAATGTAAGTATTTCTAGCAAAGAATTGTTTTACTTTGTAACCAGAGGTTAATTTCACTTTCTTCATACACTGTCAAAATGTTTAAGGGAACAAGAAACATGACTATATAGAAGCAGTATAAATCATGTTTTAGCTTATATGATGCACTTTAAACATTTGTTCATCAAAAAACAATAAAAATTTATTTTCAGTAATTAATATATGCTTTTTGTGGAACAAAGATTGACAATGACTGTTTTAGCCTCTTTAAATATTTGTGCATATACAATACATATACCTGTGTATATGCAGGTGTGCTAGCATACATACACAGTCTGCAGTCAGTTTCAAAAGTAGAAAAGTTCAGAAAGTAAGATACATGAAAGACAAAAACAATTCAAGAAAGAAACAGGAATCTTAATAGTTTCATTAGAAGGAAATGAAATTCCTTTTATGACAGAAAAACAACTTGTTATTCTAAATTACAGATCTGCAGAAGCAGGTGATGATTGCAACAAAAATGATAAAGAATAAAGAAAAAGAAAAAAGAAAGCCATTCAAATTAAGTCTTCACTTAACATGCAGAAAAGAAATTCGAATGAAAGCCAAACAAAATGATGGGATTTAAATCCCCACCTACCCAGATTAAAAGTCAGTGGTTAGCATACAACATTCAAAGAATCTGCAATGTTATCAGCCCTGACCTGGCATCTTTACTTCAATCATTTTCACCACCACCATAACAGTTTCCCAGTTTTCCCTTTGCTATAAATATTTTCATGACCATGGTTTTGATAATACCCAGACTTCATGAACTTAGTATTAGATCAGGAATTGTCTCATAATTTTACTATAACCATAAGTTCTTTTGCAATAGTTTCTTCTCTCACACTTCTTGCCTGTGGAACTCTCTTCCAACTTTTGGCTGTCCTTTCAACTATGATCTTCATAAATTTAAATGCAACATGAATCCTCATCTTCCATTCTCTAGAATCCTGGTTAATTATTGTCCTTTCTTCTCAGTTACCTTTTTCTCAATCCCTTTTTGATTTGCCCAAAGTGAAATGATGAAAAGTAAAATTACCCCCTCCCCTTTATTCAGGCCTGGAAATAAAAACAAATGAAATCTGGATCCCATGAAACCTTTAAAAATAGTAAAGTCTGACACAATGTTTTAGATATTGCCAAAGGAAATTTCTTAGGGACACACAATAAAATTTTATTTTGAATTATATGGAGCATCTGATGGGTATGATCTTCCATTACAAAAAAAAAAAAAAAAAAAAAAAAAAAAAAAATCACTATCATTTTGAGATGTGGAATAAGTCTTATCCGGTGGCTTCCAGACTACTAATAACCTTGACCTAATTTGGTGGTTTGTAAGTAAACCACTTCCTCCCAAACAATTTCCTGCTGTCTTTTTCTTTCTGTTTCCCACATTCCCATTGACTACTAATCTAGCAATGGAAATAAATCCTAAAACCAATGACAGTAGACAAAGTTTTTTCTCTAATCAAAAACAAGTTCATAAGAACAAAAAACTAGTGAACTTGATATATTGTAATTATATTATGTTGGTAAGCCATATTTAAAAGTCTTTATAAAGATTATCAACTCTGAGGTTTCAAATTTTATTGGGGAATAAATAAGTCAAATTATTTTCTGTGTTTTATTTTTAAAGTGACATGGGAAAGAAGTATGCAAAGGTAATGGTAGGTAGGGCTACAATACTTTGACATCATAAAAATGTTCAAATCTGTATCAGTTGTGCTTCAACCTCTGGTGAGTCAGTGTGAACACTGAGTTATTCCCACTTGGTTTTGCCTGGTTAACCGAAATGCTGTTGTTAAATAGCTATAAAATGAGATACTCCCCAGTTCTTTCATTTTTCCTTTTAGTATGCAATAGAAGTAACACATGACTGTTCCCAGCATAGATATCTCCCCCCCCCCCGAGAGACTGAACTCTTCACACACAGACACCCACAATTCGTAATTGCTAAATTTTAGTGTCTTCTTTCTTTTCAGTTATATTTGCATGCATACTAGTGTATTTTCTTTGATAATCAGTTAATAGTTATATAAAAACTCATGAAAGTATTACTTTATTGAACATTTTTTCCATCTCCTTTCAGCTCTATTAACAATGACAACCCCCATTATTTACATGTGTAAATTTTGTTTACCACTGCTTTTAGTCCAGCTAGAAGCAGTACTGCAACAATAGAGGCTAGGTCAATCATAAAAAGACTGAATTATCAGAGTTCAAACAATGATAAGACATCAGTTTCCAAAATTCTGGAGACATCCCTTGATGGATGGAGCTACTATGTATTGGAATATGTGATGGAAGGCATTACTACCCATTGTGAATAGTGCTGTGGTTAGCCATGAGTCCTTAGCCTTTATCACTCTGTATCTGACCTCATAAAAAAAAAAAGTTTATCTTGCCACAGAAGGTGATTCTGATCCCTGAACAATAGGGTGTTTGAATTTCATAGTTGTGTTGTCATATCCAGCTATGACAACAGAAAACAACTTTGACTGAAAGTAACAATTAGGATACTGCAATTAATAGGCCTTGTAAAAGAATGCAGTAGAAAAGTAATTAACATTAATAATGCAGAGTGATAAAGGTTTTAAAGATTGTTACCAGGTGTTTGGTTAGAATTGTCTATGGTTAATGTTCAAATCACATCAATATCCAATGCAGGAGATATGGAAAACATATTTAGCAGGTCCATTCAATGTTTTATCAAAAAACTAAAGCAAAAGACTGACCAGGTTGTACTATGATAGTACCTTACGTGGATTCAAGACATCATTAATTGGGCCCTTAAGGTTTGGCAATGTGGTATGGTCAAGTGAGTCACAGCTACCATGGTTTCATGCTGATGGTAGTTAAGGTATTGCATAGACCCTCACAAGGTGCCATGCAGCTTGATGGAGATTACATAATGATGTGGAGTGAGTTCTCATGACATGGGTTGAATCTGCCTAAATACATTAACCAAAGACTGCCACATTGTACTGCTTTATATGTACATCCATTCACGAACTTCAACAATGATGGAGTAATCCAGCAGGATTAAGAACTGTTATCAGTCCCAAGATGACCAGAATTTTGGAAATGTCTAATGAATAACATGCAATGAAAGAGCTGTGGACATGTGATTGCATGTCTCAACATATGTTCAGGTTTTGCAATCTCTTACAGAATCAATACTATATTGGGTTGGTATACTTCAATGAGTTAGAGGAGGTCCCTACACAATACAATTTCTCATGATTTTTGGTACATCAGCATACATCTTTCATTTGTAATTATATTCAAACAAACTCACATTCAAATATTTGATCTTTGTTAAAATCTTTATAAAAAGAAAAAAATACATCCAACTAGATTTCATAAGATGAATCCCACATTTTGATATTAAATAAAATCAATAATGGATTGAGTTTATAAAGGCAACAATATAAAGTATTAAAAGGAAACAAGTGAATGAAGACATGATTGAGACACTGTGAGAGGGGGGGGGGGTCAAATTCATTTTTTTTTTTTTTTTTTTTAGTCCAAAGATATGTAAATAGTAATATAAGGAATTAAATCTTGAACTATTCTCTCACAGCCTCCATTTTCAAAGCTTCAACTATGTTCACACCCATTTAAGGCAAAAAAGATAAAATATCTATCAAGAAATTATGTGAACATTATTTGTCTGATGCTAAAGTGAATTTTTTTTTGTTATAATAATTTAAGCCAGTTAAATTAATGAATTTGTTTTGGGGAAAAAATATAATTTATTTTATGGCACTGGTAATATTAAATGTTCCTGATCATGACTGAAGATGGTCAAAATTAGTTGGACAGAAACATTATGGATTTTGGACAGATATGAAACAACTTTATATGCAAAACTGGAAAAATATAAAATATTAGAAAGATCTAGTTTGTCAATTTTAAGAAAACTTTTTCTATAAGAATTTTTGGAATTAGAAGTTATTTACCTTATTTATATTTGGACTAATATCCTCATCACAGTTTTAGCCATTGTGCTTTTCAATCTCCTTGTAACCTTCAAGGAATTTCAAACCAACCTCTTTATTCAACTGTAGATCGAATAAAAGATTTCAGTTTGAAAGTCCCTGATGGCTACACAGATCAACAAATATCAACTGTAAATAATGGTAATTCCTCATTTCAGAAATACAAACAGAAAAGATTAATTTAGAAAAACATGTAGTGAACTTTTGGTCATCAGAGATGCTGAAGAGAATTTAAATAAAAATATTTAAAAAATATCTGATGATTTCAATCAAATATTAATTACATATCGTTAAGAAAATACATCATTCTTTATATTCTAAAGTTGTCCATTTCATATAATTTGTCAATAAATTTCTCTTTGAAAGTATAGAACAGTAAAATATTAATTACTATAATTAGATAATTATTTGAATTTATAATTTAACAAGACTAAGAAAAACATGTGGCTTTTTTTTTTTTTTTTAAATATGAAACTAGAAAAGAATATTAAAAAAATTTTGATACAGATATATATTGACTCGGTTATGGATAACTGTGGTTCAGTTTAGGATTTCATATACAATCATTTATAATCGACTTTGTAAATTTAAGTGCAGAACTAGATTGGCAGCTAGATCTCATCATTTTACAGTTGAAATTGCTAGATGTAAACATAAGTTCTATGTTAACAGTTTCTTCTATCACACTTCTCACTTGTCTTCTGGTTTCTGGCTTTCAAACGAACTTTGATCTTCAAAAAATTTAAATGCAATGTCAATTCTTATCTTCTCTCTTCATAATTCCTGTTTTTATTTTTCTCTTCTTAATATTTTATTTTTTCTCATACTTTCATATTCAGTAAGCATCTTAGTGGCTTTATTGCTTTGCTTGGGGTAAAATGATAAAAAAAAATTTTTTTTAATTATTTCTATTTTTCTACAAAATGAAATTTAGTACAAAAAAGTTAAAATTTAAAAGTCTGCAAGCAATTAAATATAAACAAACTACAATAAAACCAAAAAGATCACTTCTAATTAAAAGAAAAAAAAAAAAAAAGAAGAAATTCGATTAAGGATGATGGTGCATAATGAAAATTATTCTGATTATGAATTTTGGAAAGAACCCAAGATTACAAAGGGGCTGAATAGCAAGAATCCAAATCAGTTAAAAATAAATCTATAAGAATAGAATCTATAGAAAGAGAAAGAAAAAAAAATGAGGTCAAAGTAGACAAGAGTTCAAATCAGATTGAAATCATGCAATAAGACTAAAAGTGCTGTGAAAGAAGAAAAAGGAAAAAGTAAGGCATAGATACCCCACTTCTCTCGGATGGTGACAGCAAGGCCTAGAAAAAGAAGTAGACATCTTAACATGATTCTCAATCCATTACCCAGAAAGAAAAAGAATAAGAGAAGAAAAAAAGAGCTTTTGAGAAATTTCAGAAGCCATTTGGATACAGCAATAGAATATAGCTTTTTCACGATTTTATTAAATTGTAAAACATTTCAATTATAAGCAAGCAACATTAATGAGAGACATTCAAGAGAGTCAACAGATCACATGCCTTTATTTTAAGCTGGTAAGAAAATATACCTAAAAGATTTAGTAGTAGTGAAAGCAATTCATTAAGAAGCTTGATTCACATATCGGTTATCTCTTGTATTTATATACAAACACCAGATTTTCCCATAAACAGGATTATATTATATATATATATATATATATATATAAAATAAAATCTCAATAGTTATCAAATACTAAAAAAAAAAAAAAAAAAAAGAAAAAAAAAGGAAATTGAGTCAAATGATAAAAAGAATCAGAACAATCTTTTCTTCTGTATATAGTCAGATTATCAACTACATTAGCCATGCAAAAAAAACAAAAAAAAAAAACATTTTCATTATTCTGATCATTGTCATCATCTTTGTTATTATGAATACATTTGGGCCAATACATTCTTCAGCTTCCTTTAAGTTTATCTGGATCTACTGGGCTTTAAAAGGTAGCTTCATATCTCTTCTTCCTTTTGAGTGTAATACTCCAAATGAACCAAACAATTTAGGGTTCAAACAAAACAAAAAAAAAAAAAAAAAATCAGGTCAATACTTCCCACAACAGGGATCAACCATAAAAATTGCAGTGCTACTATAGCATGCGGTCTACCACACTATCTAACACCATAGTGTATCTAGCAGATTGTTCTCTTGTAAAAATGCAACTGCATTTTCCTTGGTAAAGATAACATGTCTATAAAAATCTTTCAGCAACATTTTAATCTGAAGTCAGTTATTCAGCTGATGTTAATGGTTTCCTTCCTTTTATGTGGACAGGACACACGAGAGGTGAGGTAATGGTAGAATTCATCTTTGTAGATTGCAGGTGGATGGCATGAGAGGTGAGGTTACGGTATAATTCATAGCACAGTAGACCACATACTATAGATGTAAATGAGGTAGACTGCATACTATAGTAGCACCAAAATATCAATCATCTCTTCAAATTAATTTTCTTTCATTCTTCCTATGAACACAAAAACCTTAACACCCAGTCATGTGGTTCTGTTGAATTGATATTTTCCAGTTTAAAAAGAGAAACAAGAATTAACAAATTAATTGTAAAAAGGCCAGAGATAACAATAAAAAGTTCAAGAATGCATTAACCAAAACATTGTGTTTATTACAAAGATGAAAACAAAAGACATAATAATAAAGGCAACAATAAACAGCTTTAGTAAAGAAATATGTCAATGTGCAGATTTTTATAACAGCACAATACTGTCAAAAAATATCCTAGGGTTTCCAAACCTAATAACCAACTAACAAGATATGCATTATAAATTCTTTTTATGAAGCAAAAATTATTTACATGCATCAATGTGTGTGTGTGTGTGTGTGTGTGTGTGTGTGTGTGTGTGTGTGTATTTAACAAAAGAGTAATACCTCAGAAGTTTACGAATTTTCTCACTAACATTTTTAAACAGGAACATAAGACAATAATAGCAGCTGTCACATGAGAGGATAAATCAAGCTTCAGCTAACAATAGACCTTCATTAGCTTGCTCAGTCACATGTTATAACATAGATCATATAAAATGTTCTGTTGTCAACTCACAAATTGTTAACATGCTTAAAGAAAAATATCTCCTCCTAAGTATTAAAAACCAACACAGGAAAACTAAGACTACCAAAGATAAAAGGAACATTCCTAGTATTAGTAAAACAATTTCATATAAAAAATAAATAAATAAAAACTTTAAATGAGGACACAAATGTTTCATGGCTTAAAATTTAAGCTGCTTGATTTTTAATATAAACAATCTTAACTAATTGGTTCTATTCAGTTTTATCTAAACCTTTATGCTGACATGAAAGAACAGACAAAAAAAAAAATATATATGCATGTACTTCAGTATCAGCATTACCTCAAATTTTTAGATTTTCACAACCACTTTTAAAGTAACATAAAAATAGACCAACGGCCTCACCAACAAGATGCATGAATCCATCTCACCTCCCGTCAGCTATGGGTTAAATAGCAGATCAGACATGGCTCTCTAGCCATGGTTGGCAATCAGTCTAGGAGAAGGACAACTCTGAATTTGAAACGGTAATTGGCCTCGCTGCCGCAATTGAGATATCTTAAGCAATATCTAAGTTTCGACCAAAGTGCTTCATCAAAAACAATTCATTAAACAAGAATTGTGTAAAGATGCATGTAATGAATTATGAAACTGTTGCATTTAATGTTGCATTCACCAACATTAAACTAGTCATCAACAATGACAGGATTTTTTCTCATTGCCTTTCTTTGGCTCAATTGCAGAGAATAGAACTTTGTTGTTAAATTTATTTTGTTTATAATCAATACATATAAACATGTCAAAATTGGTCTTTTATAAATAATAAAATATAAACTTTGAAATTTATAAAGATAAAATTCCAAAGTTAAAAATGTGAAGTTAATGAGGCATTATTTATAGGGAAAAAATACAAACAGAAGAGTAGAAAAACAGCTTAACTCCTGTCCAGCTCAAAAGCAGCAAAATCTTTTCTAGTTTGTGCCTTTTGGTAGGCTGATACTCTAAAATGATCACAAGCCCAACCCATCCAGACATCAGGGGTTTGAATTTAGACTGGATGACACAGAAGGCTCAAGGTTGCTCTGGTGTTTAACTTACAGTTGAGAGTGTTGGGGGGAGGCAGGGGAGCAGAGATGAACCCATGTCTTTCCCAAAGGCATCAGTGCAAAGTGAATGATGGGCTTGGCAAGAATTGGAACTCTACATGCTGATTACATATTTTTCCTACCAATTAATGTTACACTACACACATATCCAAAGATACCCCATCATATTAAAAAAAAAAAAAAAAAAAAAAAAAATAAATAAAAAAACTTCATAGTTAAACATTTGACTGTCATCTAAGCAAGGTAACTCTTTTCATTAACAGCACATCATCCCCCTGAATAAACATATTTCAAATTGATTTGTTTCAACAATTATTTTAAGTTTTCAGATGAAGTTTTTCTTTTTTTCAAATTTTTTTTTTTTTTTTTTAACAGTGTTTCAACCAATATTCTCTTCTGTCTTCTTCAGGTATGTATAGCATTAGACTGTCTTAAAATTTGCTTAGACTTTTTTTTATTTAACATAAAAATTAAATTTTAAAAAGGTCACATGACTGGATGCCAGTGTCTTTATTAATGAAAATATGTGAGATTGAAGAAAAGAGTTCTCAAAGAACTGACATCTGATATGAAAGACATTAATGAATTCATATTGCCAAAATTTTTTTTTAGTTACCTTACAATAATCATATTGGAGAATTCAAAGACCAAAATTATTTTCCTTGACCATTAGTTTCCATATATAGTTATACATGGTAAAAAAGAAAAAGAACTCGTATATGCAGCATTGGACACTTTAGGTTTTCCATGATGGATTTTTGCTCATTTTTTTCTTTTTTTAATTATCTTGGCCCAATGGGTGAGGTGCTCTCAGAGTCCTAAAAAATATGGAGTTCACTAGACAAAATTGAAAACAAACATTTGAATTGCCAAACCAATTCATTCATGTGGGATTATATTTAATAATATTTTCATATAAGTTTCTAACAGTCAATGATGCTGTAGATACAAGAGACGCATAGTTAGTAGGTCAGAGATAGATTATTGAAATGTTATATGACTTCTGTTGGTCTGAAAAAGGGATAATCCAGTATGGCTCAAAGAGAGAAAATAAATAAATCAGTGATGTACTTCTATTTGAGAACATATCATTTAGCAGGCCATGAATGGAAGACAAATTCATGTAAACGTTAAGTGGTATGCACCATCTTTTAGCATTCTCATTTCTTTCAGATATATTGGGGGCATTAACACAACTTCTAATCTGACAAAGAAATGAAAAAGTGTACCAGGTTTATGACACTTGCCATCAACTACAATGACTTGAAGATCGTCAGCTTCTTGAAAGTAATCAAGAGGAAAGACAAGTGCCAACCCTACAGTTGTACTCCTAGTGATGTACAACAAATTCATGTCTGATCATCCCTGGAGTAGAGAGGGATATGTCATGCTACTCCATTTATTTCCACAGAAGAAAAAAAAGAAAAGTTCAAATAATTCTAAATATTTTTTATATTATATCAGAAATATCTAGAAATAAATATCTACAAAAATCAAAAAACAAAGCAACCAATTTTCACAGGTATACACATCAAAACTAAAATTATTTATGTTGAATAATCATTTATTTTTTTTTATTTTTTTAACAACTTATCAACCTTTTAAAGGTTATTTAAAGCCAGAAAATTTCTTTATATTATAAAACTTTTGTTGGAAATAATGATTTACTGATATAAGTCCTACTAATTAACCCATAGCTGGGGGGGATTCATACCTTTTCTCAAGTATGTAAGTGAATATAACAATCCTGACTGGAATTGGAAGTTGGCTCTTCAAGTTGTCATCCATGACACTACTTGTACATCCAAGCTGATATACCAAAATGGTCACAGATCTAGGTATTGATCAGGCTCAATGTTGCTTAACTTTGGTGATCGTACAAGAACCAATGTTTCAACATGATATGGCCTTAATTTATTTAAATTTAAAGTGACTAATACAGATAGCAAGAGCTAAACCATCAAGTGAATAAATATGACTGAATAATGATTCAATTTAAAAAGATAATTTAAATCCAGGACAATTTGATTCATTTTTTTATGTCTTATCAACTCTGCAGGTTATTTAAAGAAAATATTTTTTAGATTGTAAGTATTTTTTGTTTTTAGAGATAATGATTTAATGATAAAAGTTTTACTAATTAACCCATAGCTGGAGGGAAATGAGGTGAATTCATACCTTCCCCCCAGGGTATTTGTATATAAGTGAATACAACTGGAAGTGTAACTTGGCTCTCTGATTTTGAATTTCAGACCATTATTCATTACACCACCTGCATATCCAAGCTTACAACACTTGGTATTCCCAAACAGTCACCCATCCAAGTACTGACCAGGCTCAACATTGCTTAACTTTGATGATTGTACAAGAACTGGCATTTCTATTTTATATGGCTGTATGCCAAAATTATCTATAACAAAATATTTAAATTTAAAGTGACTAATACAGATAGCAAGAACTAAACCATCAAGTAGATAAATATGAATTTAGATTCTGGCCACAGTCTGAGAAATCAAAATAAAAGTAATAGTCAATTTATTGACTATAAAAACTACTAACTCTTCCACAAGTACAATGTTGGTACATGTATATCTACAAGTTAGCAAAAAATGTTTCCCTATCTTAGCAATGTTAAAACAACACTCAAAAATACTAATAAAATTCTCTTTACAATAGTAAAATTATAGCAATGCTATTTATTAGAATTCATTGCATTTTTGTCCCCCCCCTCAAAATAGTAGGTAAACAATTACTTCACAGTTTTACTGTTTGACTGTTCATAAACGTCATATTTTTACTGACCAGAATTTACACACAAAAAAAAAAAAATGTACATCTTTTCCAGCCTAAAATAGTGTGGCAAGATATGGTTTCCGCAGTTATTTAATTTTAAAATCACTTTGATTAAATAAACAACTTTCATTTATCAGTAGTTGATATTATTTTCTACTTGTTAGAAATAAACAAAGTTCAATCTAGAACTATCCACAGATTAGTAAACTCTTTCATGATTAATCACTCAGTATAGTCATCACATGAAAAAAAAACTTGAATGGCTGACATGTTCTAAAGATGGCATCACAGATTTGGTTTTGTTAATTCATGAAGCAAACTGCAAACTGCAAAGAGCTCCTATAACTTAAAAGTTTGTCATCTTGCATGCTTGACATAGAAAAGAAAAAGCTATTTACTGACAACACTGAAAGATCTGGCAATCAGATATCACCAATGAAAACAGTGCATCATGAACTGACAGTTAACAGCAACAACCAGCAATGGCCAAATGGATGAATATCCTTACTTTTGTTGTTGAGCACTATTTTAGTCAGTAGATTCTGGCCTTCCTTGCCAGCCGATAATTTTCAAATATTTTTCCCTGCTTCCTTTTAGTGGTCAAATGACAAAAATGTTTCTGTCACTTCAAAGCTTTAGTGAAAATAAACAAAAGTTGACACTTACATATTTATTACTTGACCAGTGACAAAGTAAAAATTAGAGAGAACAGAATTTAAAATTACCAAAAACACTGACTGATAAACAAGTGATCAAAACAATGATGTGAATACTAGTTGAAACTATTCATCAAATAATGACAGAACTCCAGACAACATTAATCATTAGTTCTTAATACATTTTAGAGGATAATTTTAATATTAAAACTAATTCAAGTTTGACTGGTGAATTAGCTTCACCTGTATAATATCAAATTAGGAATTACTTAAAAAAAAAAAAATTATATATATATATATATATATATATATATATATATTATGGGATGTCAATGAAGAATTAGCCTGTCGCCATCAAAAGATTGAAATACTATCAGATTATTTTTTCCCCCCTCTGCTGATAAAAAAGCCAAAGGTCAACTCTGGTGGGATATAATTCAATTACCCCAGAGATTTAAAATGAACCACTTATTGTTTGCTGTTAACTTCCAATTAAAAAATTGGAAATAATTACAGTGCTGCCAAACTTGAAATATCTTCTGAATTTAGCTATTAAATTTTCTTGTGTATTTTATTGTCATCCACATTTAATAAAAATTAAATGCTACTTTGTGTCCCAGAAACAGGAATGAATATCACATTTCTAGACACTTTCCACTTTGTTATAGATTTTCCTAAAATTGTTCTTGATATGTAAAAATTTGTCTATATTTCTGAGATGAGCTATTATGTACACTATTTACATAATTCGGACTATTGTCTTCATCTTTGTTGCCATATTTATTGCAACATTTCGGCCATAGTACGCTCCAGCCTTCTTCAGGTGGTTGGAATGTCAAACTGAACCCTTTATTTCGCTCACTGGGGTAGACTGTTCTATTTCCACGTGCCATGTTTAATGGATGTCAGTTATCAGTTATCTCCTGTTAATTCCCCTCTCCAAGTTCTCCGCTGCCTTAACTGGGTATTGAACTCACACTGTTTGGGTCCTGTCACTCGATCTCAGGGACACATGGCACAGTGGATAAAGGCATTAATGTGAATTCAATACCTAGTTAAGGTGGTGGAGAACTTGGAGAAGGGAATTAACTGACAACCGACATCCATTAAACATGGCACATGGAACTAGAACAGTCTACCCCAGTGAGCAAAATAAAGGGTTCAGTTCAACATTCCAACCACCTGAAGAAGGCCGGAGCATACAACGGCGAAAACATTGTAATAAATATTGCGACAAAGATGAGGACAATAGTCCAAATAATGTAAAAAATTATAAATCATTTCCCCCATTTCTGCGTGTACAGATGAGTTGCAATGAAAACTCATAGTTAATATTTATCTATTGCAGTCAATTCAACAGGGAAAAAGAAAAGATCTAATTTGACTTGACCCATAAAATGAAAGTTAAAACATTATGATGAGGTGGTTATCTGGGATGCATTCCTGCTTCTTTAATATATTATGCACTGTGAAGGCTAAGTGAGCAGTCATTCACATTAACGAACTTAACAAAGACCTGCTTGTTCTGGTCAAATATGAAAGGAGTGTAAAAACCAGATTGTCACACTTCTTCCACTATATAGGGATCATAATGCCTGTAAGTGTCTAAATAGAGTTGAAGCCATGTACTTTCTATGCTGTATTAAACCAATACACAAGCTTTTAATATAATAAATGCTTGCAAGTACCTATTGAAGTCAGCATGACAGACTCCAATAATCCTGTATTTGACTGTGATGCAAATATTGATTTTCCTGGGGATGATGTCTTACTCCCAAGAGAAAGAGAGAGAAGCCCAACCCAAGGTGGGTAATACCATCAGAGATATCTATAGCCAAATTACACAAAATAATAGCTAGGGTACCAGGTGAAGATAAAACACTGGTTGTGCACATATGCATCCTCTTTGAAAAGCAAGAGGAAGAAATCACATTCACATCTATCTTTACTTGGGATAATATCATCAGTCCTGTTGCATTGGTTGGTAATGGAGAAACAAAAAAACAAAGAGATAGATAGATATCTGCAGGCCTTTGAAAGAGTCCTGACCAAATTAGCTATAAAAACAACAATAGCTCACCCAGGGTTTATAGGGTCTACCATATCCTGGTTCCTCAGCCTGCTCATAAAGTAACTGGATGGTTGGGAGAAAACGTGGGTTATGGGGATTACCACAAGGTTCTACCTCAGGTAACAGCCTACAAATGGGTAGTTTCGGTTGAAGAAGTCAACACGTCAGAACTCCAACTGCAACCCCATACATCATTGAGGATGTTTTTCATCTTGACATGTTTCTGTGAAACTTACCAGCACAACAGATACTAATGTTGGTAAAGCTGAGGAGTTCAGTATAATAACCTCTGAAGTTGTGTTGCATGTCAATATTTGCAAAACAAAATGACTGTGTTTTAACCAGACCCATTTCCTCTCTATGTTGGGCACTTTGACATGGTATAATGGTTAGCAAGTTTGTCACACTCATATTTTCAGTCTTGTGCCACATCTAAGCTATGTTTAGAAAAATCACCATTTCCTCTCAGTGTTATTTGCAGCATTGGATGGGATATTCTTCACATTGATGTGTTAATACCCAATGTCTGATTTTCTGAGGAAACAATGATATCATTATAGTACCCCACCACCTGACTTATATAAGGTAGGATATTGCTGAAGGCTATACAGAGTCCAGTTGCAAAGACAAAGTCTACCTTACCTCCCACATACTGCAAAACATCTTGATAACACTTGATAGCTGAGAAAATGGCAAAGAACTATTTCTGAGCATAAGATGTGGCCTTGGCCCCAATAATACACATTAGGTTCTCACACTAACAGTAAACTTCTTAAGCAGAAATCGCACAATTCCCTGTGATTTGGCAAGGATAAAGATGCTCCAGGTGTCCTCCACATGAAGAGAATTTTGCTTCATATAGTCAATATGAAGAAATGTAGTGATCCTCCATTTTGTAAATGACATACTAAGTAGTCAGTACCAACACCGATGGTGTGATAGCCATTATTAATCCAGTAACTGTCGAGACTTTTCAGTCCGTGATTTTGATCTTTAACATGCTAATCTGTATGGGAGAACAAACCAAAATCACTAGAAATCTGCTTGTATACCATCCAATCATATAGGTTGTTGAAATCATCCTAACTTCAATCCAGTGGTAGTAGAGCCTGCAACTTATTGAAAAATTTACAAACCTGATAGTACACATGAAAGCAGAACAGAACCCATAGCAACGAGTCATTTATGCTTAGATGGTCTTGTGCTAACACACCGGGTGTGCAAAGTTCATTTTGTTTTACTGTAATAGCATCAGGTTGCCATTCCATACATGTATTAGCTTGTCAGATTGGATAGGCAACCAATATTTTTGGAACAATCAGTTTGAAAGCCACCTACAACATTTGCTTAGATTTACATGTTAACTCCAAGTCACCTTTGGAACTAAATATTCCAGTCACCTAATAATTTACCTCACTATTAAATCTGTAAGCCTTTTTTGTTCACCAGGATGGATCCAACTGCATGTTCCACTCATTAACCAATACTCAAAAGATTGAAACAGTGAGCCACCAACAACATTAACAACTACAGTAAATATCTGACCTCTCCTACACAGTTGGATGGTACAATATCAATTTCAGAGGTTCATTCTCATGGAGGAATACCAGCAGACCCAGTATTAACACCTCCAACATTCCTCCAGGCCCACTTTATATAGTCGACACCAAGACACTTCATCTACTTAGAGCATGTCATTAGTAACATCATAGAGAGAACTCCATCTATCTTTCTACTGACAATTTGACAGTCATCACTCTTTTAGTGACATCAAGATTATCCAAATCAAGCATCCAGAGTTTAAATACCTGAACGGAAAATGTTACCGATCCCTAATGTTCTTGAAATCCCATGATAAAAATGAGTGCTCACAGCTGAAGAGATTGCTTGAATGCCAACAGTTGTATGGATTTAGAAGACTAATCAAGAAAAGAAAAATCACATTAACCTTTGATAGAAAAGTCCTAACATAAAATCTGAATGTTACAAGATGGTAATTTACCTAGGAAATAAATACAGGTTGTTGGAGGGAACTAATGTCAAGTTTTTGTTACAAAGAATTCATAGCAAAACTGTAAGTACAAATGCAAGAAAATGCTCAGGTAATGTGGCAAAGATTTGTCTATTATGAATATAGTACATCTTTCTCTATATCCATGGAATAATCCTGATCCCATTAAGTACAGAAGTGAAATATGTTTATCAGCAGAGTACTTGTAGATAAAATAGACATATTCTCAACACAGTCAGAGATTGGTGTTCAACACCAGATGATGGTGAAATAATCATAATAAAATGATTTTTAATGCTGCTTTTTAAAAACAGACATAATTGCAAAACTGTTGTAATACAATCTCCCCTAATATATGTGACCTTGTGCCAACCTATATTAAACTTAAAATATCTAAAAGCAAACACTTTTAGAGTCTAAATATATTTGTCAACCTAGCAATGTTCATACACTGTAGTGTAGTGTAATACAAGTGATAAAGATTTATACTTGACAAGAGAGAAATAGGTTGTTATAATCACATTTTTATAAATATTAGACAGCTGGAGAGAAGATGACAGCAAGAAAAAATGTTTAGAGAATAGAGAGAGAGAGAGAGAGGAATTTAGAAAATTCATCAAATTCACTTGCTCTCACACTCTAAGAATGTGTTATGCTGATAAAAAAAAAGTTTTGATTTAATTTTTCATGTTGTAATTGATGCACTTAAAGTTCTTTTTACTTTATTTGGTATTCATGATAGAATTGTCAGAGATGTGAATGTGCCATAAAATGGCATTATTGAAATTAAATTATTGTAATTATTAAATCAATTTCATAGATTTAAACATTTTTGTTAGAGTTTATTTTATACACAACATGTGATGAAAATGCTGAGATGGTTACCACTTTCTGGACAGAAAATTAAAATTTTTTATAAAAGAACAAATTGGAAATTAACAAAACACTACAGTTACATTTTAAAGTTTGATATTTTTAAAAGCTTAATATACAAATTCTGATCTATCAATATAAAAAAAAATCACTTAAAAAGGGTAAGAAAAGACAGACTTGTTAAAAATGATAAAATCCGTTGTGACCTCAAATAAAAAACGGTTTATTTGAGGTCACAGTTTAGCATACTCACAGAAAAATAAGCAACCCACTTTTAGTTTTAATTAATTTTTCGATTTCAAGGTTTCAGGTTTAAATTTGATATTCATTTTTTGTTTGACCCCTCTTTGTTCAATCAAATTCTATGAAAGAAATTCGAGCATTCAAACAAAGATATGTTGTTAAAGATTAAAGAATGACTTTAAAAGTCTTTCGGGCACATTATTACACTTGGTTAAACTGAAACATTTGTTTAGGGAGGTAAGATTAAAAATTTATTTAATCATTCAAATGCTTTTCATTAAACTAAAGAGAAAAAATGACTAGGAAATCGCCAGGCTGCTAACGATAATGATTTTATTTCTTTTTTTTTTTTTTTTAAGTAGGTTATTTACCACGCCCACAAACTAGAAAAATTCAATTTTTTATTATTTTTTATTTTATTAATTTTTTAATCGTCAGGAAATCGTGTCTATTCTCGACCCCCTCCCCTATATTGCGTCTTTGTAGCATGTGTTTTTTTTTTTTTGTTTTTTTTTTTGTCAGCCCTTGAATCCTTTTAGTACTAATTTACTTTAACCGAGAGGAAGTACTCGTGATTTAATACCGTAAGTCTCTTCACAATAGATTTTTGCAACACGGTGAAATTTAAGTTCGTCATAGGTGCAAGTATGGCATGGTTGATTAAGAAGTGCAAGTTAATGACCTACAATTCCATTTTGTTTGACCTGGTCTGCTAAATGGCACAATTGCAGATAAAACATTGTGGAAGATAAGAACTGGTTATAAAAAAAAAAAAAAAAAATGGTCTCCTACAACGGGGAAATCCTAAATTTAAAAAAAATAAAAAAAATAAAAAATAAAATAAGTTACTGAACTTTTGTATTATTTAAGACAAGTCAAAACAAATATAGTAAGAAAACTATTAAATGAAAAATAAATTAATGAGAATGAGTAATTACATGGATACTGATGCAACAAAACAAAATAGTTTGAAAAGCTATGATGATGTAGCTTTTAAAATTTAGTTTTAACTTTACTTTTAAGTTTTTAACATACACTTTTTTTTTTTATTTGCTGGTAACGTAAAAAATATAGTTTATTCAATTGTAAAAGAGATGGGAGAAACAAAAGATTAAAATTAATGGCATTTACATTCTCACCGGAGCTAGTAATTAAATAAAAATTTGCGCGAAAAAGAAAATAAATAAAAAAAATCGTACACCTTAAACAAAACACCCACATTTGAAAAATGAAAATAATTGCAAAATTATTTTTTTTTAGCCATTTAACGTATTTTGTTTTTAATGATTGAATATTAATACAGCACAAAAGTAATTTATCTTTGGAGAAAAAGTTAAAAACCTGTTGCTAAGAAGTTGTTTGTCACTGTTTTTTTGTTTGATCAGATCGAAATACACTTCTTTTTTTCACTCAGTTTTTTGAATACTCCACATCTCAAATTTCATGACTGATTTTCAAACAACCACAATATTCATTCATCATTACTTTGGTATTTTAAAGTGGACTTTAAAATTAGTTTGTTTTTTGTTTAAAAAAAAACTTTGCCATGTCATGAAATGATTGGCCTGACATCGTTGAGGGTGGAGAAAAGAACGATAAGCACTTGTAAAGTCTATGAATATAAAAGTAAAACAGATTTTATTTTTTAAACTAACTAGCAGCATTAGTTTCAGTTTACTTTTTAAAATATCTTTCAGTGAGGAAGTATTTGACATTTTAGAAATCAAATCTCTACTTGATGAATTAATTTCCCCCTATTTTTTTTTCGATTTTTCCTCTCCCCAAAGCAAAGAAAACTAGAGTAAAAAAAATTTTCAAATATTTCTAAAGGATTAAAAAAAAAAAAAAAAAATTATCTCAAGCGAAGAAGAGAAATTTGTTTTATTAAAAGTAAAATAGGCAACTTTTCTACGTTCTCTTAAAAACCGTTTCGGTTTCAACATTTTTTTAAATCTGAATCTTCATGCAATATAACTCCAAAAATGAATTCCCATCACTTCACGAGTAAAACGCGCACTTTTTATAGATCTGAAATCTAAATTAATTCAAGACCCAAAGCTTAAACGAGTTTTGTTTTTAAAATCTTTTTTTTTTTTTTTTCAGTCCGGTGTTTAACTAAAAGTAAAACTAACTTACAGCAGTTACAGACGTTGCAGATTCCTCATCATCTTGGCTAGTTGTAAAAATGTTTTTGAATTTATCCATATTCCAGTAGTAGACAAAAATATTCTCCTCAGAACAGAATGCTTTAACAAATACGTTAAAAATGTTAAGAGGGGAGGGATCTCAAAATAAAATACAGCCACGGGAGAAAAGTAAAAATCGACTGAGAATTTTGAAACTGAACTTTTGAAAGTAATTCAGATTACTAAATAAACAAAGGGCAGCTATCGAGTAACACTAATAAAAAGTTAAACTAAAAATAACAGTAACACTAAAACGGGATTTAAGTTATATTTATAATTAGAAATAAATATGAACAGTAGAATTATGAATTTGTAATATTTAGGTAGAAAAATAGTTCACTTCTTAAATTGTGCTAAATCAACAACAAAAAACAGAAAACATTTTAATGCTGAATTTTTGTCAAAATTCCTGAATTTTTTTACTTTGTTCAAAGCAAAGTTGTTCCAGCCACAAATATTTTATTTTTAGACAAAATTTAGAACTTAAGTTTCAATAACTGAAGAATCAAGAATTCGTGTTTAGAACTTAGGAAAAAAAAGGTAATTTTAAAATAAATGAAGTTTTTTAAAAGTATATATTAAAGAATAATAAAAAAAAAAAAAAAAAAAAAAAAAAAAAGAGGAGTTATGCAAATTGGTTCCTCTCTAGAGGTTTGTTAATGTTCCCCTACCGGAATATATATATACTTCCAAAACGGATGATCTGATGATCAGTTTCTGTACTTTTTCAAAAAAAGATGATTTTTTATTTTGCCCAGTCGGACTACAAAACATGATTTTCGGGAGAAATGATTACGAAATAATTTAGTTTTTTTTATTTACTATTCATTTTCTAACAATTCTTTCGATCAATCTTCTGTTCTGTACAATTATTTTTTTTTGTATTTTTAATCCAGCTAACTAGATTAGTAGCTTAACTCAAACTGTTTTTCATTTTTTTTTTTTTTAACTAAGCCTTAGGGAAGAGACTATATTTTGAAATCCAAATTAGTTTCAAACACAATTTTTAGTTCCTAGACTTTTTTAGAGATTGGAACAAAATGTCTCAGCAGTATGGATTATTTACAATTATATAAAAATTAAAATTAAGCAATTGGTATATAATGAATAAATGTTTTTCTGAAGTGTATAGAAAGAGAAAAGTTAAGACTTGCATTACGATACAAAGCGCCTTTTTTAAATGTGGCGGGGGTAGGGGTAATGTTCGTAACAAAATTTTCACGATACTCAAACAAACTGAAAGTTTGTTTTTTTTTGTTATTTGGCACTTTATGAAAATAAATACACGCTTAACATTTTTTTTTTTTTTACATACTCTTCAGTGTTAAATTGTGTAAAATGTTTACAACCATAATAATTGAATTAAGAGTAAAGAAGAGTCTTTCTTTACTAGTAAAAAAGAGTAAAGACCCTAAGGCCTCTGCCTTGGGGCCCTTTAGGGAAAACTTTGTTCCTTAAAATTAAAAAACTACTGAACATTGTTAAAAATGAAAAATAAAATAAAAACGAGAAAAAGTAATTTAAATTAACTTTCATACTCGAAGCCTAATTTCTTTTTGAGAATAAAAATAAATTTCGCTAATAAAAAAAAAATTTAAAAAAATGAAAATGTGAAAAGAATTCAAGAGCTTAAAACAAAAAACATTTCCACGATTTTCGAGTAACAAGTAGACAAGTTTTTTAGTCTTAATTGTGAAAAATGGAATTCAATGAGAAACTTAGTAATCGTTGAAAACTTCAAAATAAGAAATGATTTGGTTGTTTTATCATATGGTATGTTGTTTTTAATGTTTTTGTTTCTAAAGTATTTTTTATTTAATGTTTTTTGATTTTTCGATATTTAAATAATTTTTTTATAGTTTGTTATCTCACACAAGATAGACACGAACGGTGTTATTGTAGTTTTCACTTTTCATATTTTCAAACTTATACATTTTATGAAATTGCGTGTTAAAATTTAATAAAAGGTTTAATTCGTGTTATAGATGAAAAAAGAAAAAGCAAATTTTATTTTGAAGTGAAAATGCGAGAGGAACAGCTGAATTTTCTGTTAAAAAAAAAAAAAAATCTATTGAAGTGTATATTTTGAAAAAATTTTGATATCGATGCTCAAATTTCCATTTTTCAAAAAACGTGTTTAGTTTAATAAATTCTCAGTATTATTGACAATAAAGAACTCTGAAAAAGTAAAAACTGTTCTGTCGATATCCGAACGAAACTATAAGACTTTTGTAAAATCTTTGTTTACTAGTTTGAAGTTTTTAATTAGTTTTTATTTCAAGTTATTGTATTTAAAAACAAATTTAAATTGATTGGAATGTGTTTTTTAATCGCTAAAAAGATCGCTGATTTTTTTAGCCATAAAATTCTCTCAACAGAACGTAATTCTTAAAAAAAACTTTCAAAAATATACTTTCTGCAACTTTAAAAGTTTAATTCGATTTTTAAACAATATTACTTTTAGTACAGATGTGGGCGTTTTTATGAGGCGTTGACAACTATCGATAGATAGTTGTTTTGTTTTTTTTATACAGGGGACATATCTGTAAAAATTACTTGAATAACGTGAGTGCCATATTAACTACCCATTAAGAAAATATTCTAAGTAGTAATCCAATGTTTTACGATTATATTCAAGCGGTACCGTAAAATACAGAATTTTAAGAAAACTTTATAAATAAACTTAAAGTAATTAATAAAAAAAAAATTCTTGTAAAACATTCCTGGAGCTGGAGATAAACAAGTTCATAATCTTCATAAAAGCAATTAAAAGCTTTTCTAATTAAATAGTTTTTTTTTTTTTTTGTTTCGTTTATTTTTTTTACAATTCAGAGCAGGATTTCCAGTTAACAGTGTCCGGGTCCTGTTTTGCATTAAAAAAAAAAAAAAAAAAAAAAAAAATTTGAGCATAAAATTAAAATAAATTCTCTAAGGATTTCTGCTTAAAAATAAAAACATTTAAGCTCCTACAAAAAAATGAATTTCTCGAAATTTCATAAAATTAAATAAGTAGTATTATTCACTTGTCTGAGGCAAAGCAAAATGCTTGGATGAAACAAACTTTTTCCTACTTTTTAGCTACACTACAGCAAGTTTAAAACAAACAACTGTTAGATTATGTAATATTTTGCAGAAATCATTCAAAATTGTGGCCTTGTGCCAATGTAAAAGGAGTTAGTTAATTCTGTTAATAACAAGTTAACAACGCTTTTTATAAATTGGTAAACAAATGATCTCATACTAAGTCAATACAATGTGTAATTGTATATTCATTTTTGAAGTGTTTTTTTTTTTATTAGAAAAAAAAAAAAAAAAAAAAAAAAAAAAAATCTTTGAGCTGATTTACCTACTTATTTCGTAGGTAAAATTGTTGTAGTCATAAAAATCACAAAAAATTGATTTTCAAAATACAATATTTTGGTGGAACGAACGATGCCACCACTTCAGTAAAAAGTCAATCACTTGTGAAGACATTGGATTGGAGGAATCAGAATCTTATTTTCTGTTTCAATATTTGCCAGTTTTGTTTTTCTAGAAGTCCAGAAAATAACGATACTAATACTAAGTTACTTTTTTTCTCTCAAGTACTCGTGACTTTTTGTAGTAACAAAATTGTAGTGTGTAAAAAGTAAAAAACCCACACGAAATATTTGGTATTTTTTTGTTTTTTTTTACGTTTTACTTTTTTTGTACATTTTTAGTGAGAGCGTGTTCAATTATTCATATAGCAAAATACAAACTTCAATCATTAAGTAAATAAAAATAATAATACAAGGTTTAGCTCACCGGCGAGTGAAAAAAAAATATTGAGTATTTTTTTTCTTATGCAACCAAAAAAGACAATCCAAAATCCAAATATTAAAATAAGTAAATAATTTTATTATTCTGTGAAAAAAAAAATTGATTTAAAACACTAAAACAAAAAACTAACATAAGCTAAGCACATTAAAACAAATATTCTTTTCTTAATTTACTTAATTAAATTAAGGAGCTGTTGCTTTAAAATTAAGTTTGTCAAATAGAAAACAAAAACAAAACAAAAAAAAAAGACTATAATTAGAGACGAAAATCTGCACATAGCCATTTTCTGTGGGTGGACTGGAGAGTATGAGAGTAACATACAGAGTTTGGATCAAGTTTTTGTACGAAAGAGAACGTCAGAAGACATTAAAAACAAGAAATAGGATATATTAAGCATAAAGATTTTTAAAAAAAAATAATACAAAAAAAAAAAAAAAGCAGAACCCGCCGCACCTGTGTAACAATTCCCTGTTCCTCATCTTCGTCGTCACCGCTCAACGCTCGCTTTAACTTATCCATTTGTTAACGTCTCTTCACCGTCACACTTTTTCTGTCTAGGTTTGTCGTTGTCTCTGAAGAAAATTGAAAGATATTCGCCGGTAACTTTTTACTTAATTATTTATCCGATGCAGAAACTGCTTGACAATTTGAGTAAGGTGTGCGCGTGTATTGATCAAGCCGTCGACCATAAGGTCTGTAATCTAATCAGTTGCGCCCTCTTGCGAACAGAATGGAAAGCTAAATTAGTATCAATTACGCTGCCAAATGGGACATTCAGCTGTACATTTTTCAACTGGAATACTTCCAAAACGTTGTTAATATGTATTTAAAAAAATTAGAAAATGTTTATTTATTATGTTAATTGTTTTAAAATAATTTATCATTACGAGTTTACACCCGTCGTCAGAAAACGCCGGATTTTTTACAATTGTAATTTAACATTTTATTGTTTTATTTTCTGAGTTTTCTGACTTAGTGGTTTAGAGTGGTAATTTTTTTTTTTTTTTTATAAAAAAAAAAAAATCTGTTTTCAATATTGCTTGTAAGAAAGGATAGGATGCTACTTTTTTAATCATAAAAGTAGTGTGTGTTCAAAGAAAGCTAACAGAAAAAATTAAACTAAGCATCCTGTTTTCAGTATTTTTACATATTTTCCAATCAGGTAATATGTGCCGTGTTCACTTAGCTTCGACTTCGAGTAAGGTCCTCTGGTTACCATGACAACGAAAAATTAGTTACTTTATAGAAGAATTAATTAATCTACGCGGCTGAAAAGTCACATTGTATTTTAATTTTATAGATTAAATTTATTTAAAATTTTATTTCATCCTACTTAATTACATTTTTAATGGCATTCCTGGAGTAGATTTGGTAGGCAACTCCAATAGATGCGTTTGCTTTGCTCTGAAATGAAAGCAAAATCCGCTATCCCGTGTTTTAAAAAATTCTCAATAAATCAGGGAATTATCTGAATTAAATGAAATGTTCAGTACTTATTCATTAATGAACGAATTGTATACTAACTGAATATAGAGCACGTGGGATAAAAAAAAATTGTTTTAGGAGTCAGTTGCACCGCCATTTTTGATATTTACGGGAACTCTAACTTTTTTTTTTTTTTTACAGTTAAAGAAATATCTTTGTATATGCTATATTTAAATAATAATAAAAAAAAACAATTGTGCAATCTCAAGAGATTTTTTATGCTTGAAGAATCAAAAAATGCCATTTCGAGTGTGACTTTTTAAAAATAAATTTTAGATTATTCATTGTACGGAAACTTTTAGATTGTTCATTGTACGGAAACTAAAATAGGAAATAATTCTGATCCTTTTCTTCCCCCTCGAAAGTAAGTGTACTATGATAATTAAATAACTTTTAAATTCAGAATAATTTTTCTTTAAGTTTCATTGTGTGCATGTATGTAATAATATTTTTCGTCGCCGCCTACACCCGGTGGTCTAACCACGTTTTTAATGGTCCGGTCCTCAGGGGCTAACTCTGCGCTGGTCAATGTTGATTGTTGACGCTGGTCCAAGCTGCTCCGATCCACACCAATTCTGTCCACTCTATGTTCTTGATCTCAGAGCAGTGGAAAATCGAAGATCGTAGTAATCGCAACGCTGGTTCAAGCCGTGGCGGGTGCTATATTAAGAAAAAAATATCTTCACAACGGAAATAAATAAAACGAGAGATTCGTGAGGTTAATCTTCAATTGGTTTTTAGCTCTTGATACAACAAAAATTAACCCTTCCCGCATCAATCTACAATTCAATGTGGTCTTCTGCTTGCCAAACTCTCTGCCTCCGAGCAGAGAGGAACACAGACGAGGCTATGCCGAAGGGCAGAGTCTCGTCTGTGGTGGCAGACAGCTACCCGACCCCGTTTTTTACGGGGGTCTACAGGGAATTTTTGGCCGAGCCTACGGGCTTGTTTACCCCACAATAAACTCGGCCTTGTGCCACATCCGATCAGGTGGGGCGTCTAGTGAATATCTTCCCGCATCAATCTCTATAGTGATACTGGACCTTGTCTAAACTTCTGGAAGGCTGGGTTCAGTCTTGGAATTAGACATTCTGGTGGCAGCTGGCGTGGAATATCTCCCCCTTGGACTGTCTGGGGAGATCAAGGTTTTTATACCTGACGATCGGCTTCAAGACAGAGATTTGGATTTTAGCGGGAAGATGTTTCATTGGTTTGTGTTAACCAATGAGAATGTTGTGTTTAATGCGGTAGTTTTTTTTAGTGTCTGTTGCTATGCGGAAATCATGCTGATTGAAAGGTGAATGGGTGTAATGGGTCGGGAGTTGACCGATTTCTTGGGTTGGTTGGCCGAGGTCACAGTTGCGGTCAGAAGATGTCTGGAGCAGATTAGTCGTTGGTGGGGTCTGACATACGCCGTTCTTCATTGTTGAAATCGATATCTGCAATGTTTTTGATGGGCTCGCGGTCGTGTGATGCCAAGATGTTGAAGCCGAACTGATTGGTAAGGTGAGTTGTACGATCTAGGTCACAGTGGCGGGTTGATTCGTAGTAAGGCGCGTTGGTTGCCGAGATTATGCGGTGACGACGAGAGATTAGGTGTAGATAGTGAACGTTGATCGAGCGGAAGGTCTCTGTTTGATTCTGGTTGAATCGGAGATCAACGAATGGGGTTACGGTGGTGATGACGCTGTAGGCCTGGAGTGGATAGTGAAGAGAAGATTGATCGAGCGGAATGTCTCTCTTGGATTCTGGTTGAATGTATAGTGATAGTGAAGACGTTGAGGTGTTAGAAATCATGGTGGTTTAGGAGCTGACTTTGTTTGAAGAGTCAGGTGAGATTACTGAAGTTTGCATGTGATCACGGTGATGACGACAGAGGCGATCATGGCGGTGACGGCTCCTGCGTGTCGGCTGGTGGCCCTTCGGTCCGCAACTATACGAGGTGCTTTCTTTTAAGAAAATCTATTGGTCCACAGGACCATCTTTTTTCAGAGGAAACTTCCACTATTAGCTATTGTATTTTATTGCTGAAATTTGTTTTGTAGACCGGTTGTGATGTTCGGAGCCCTTGCACATAAAATGGCTTTTTTATTTTGTTTTGCTTTCTTAGCGTTCATATCTGGTCGACATATAGTGTGAATCAGAAAGAAATCTAATTGCAGCGGAATAAGATTAGCTTTTGTTAAGTTTCGAGCACCTCTCGCCATATCAGTATTTCTTTATATTTCGCGGGAAGCGTACGAACCATACCTGCGGTTATTTAATATCACTAATTTCAGTTGATATTCACAGATTAACAGTGCTCATTTTGTTAATTTAATACCCTAGTTATGTCCCCTTAACCTCCACTCCCTAGACGAGGAGATAAAAAGGAACACTGTCATGACATATGTTGAATAAAGGACACGTGTGGCACAAGCCTCTGATTTAAACATTTATCCTGTGTCTGTCGTTATTCCCATTGACAATGCATTGAAAACAACTATATACACATTTATGATATAATCACTAATAATACAGTGTAACCCGGATATAAGAGAGATTTTCTCTGGTCCCAAATTAGAGTCTGTGTTAGACCACACCCGGATATAAGAGACTTCTTCTCCGGCCCCGACAACTCTCTTATATCCGGGTTACACTGTATTAATTTAAAACACTTACAAATATTTATTACGTTTTATCAACGTCTTTAGTCTTTATTGTTTCTAGTAATTTTTTAAGCTGAAGTATCACTTTAAAAAACTTAATTTTTCTTTTTTCTGTAAGTTTTTTTTTTTTTGTAATATTGATAATTTTAATTTTCGTTTAATTTAAATTTTAATAATATAATTTCCTATGAAAACTTTAAAATATAATCTCTGGTGAGTTTTATTTTTTAAATATTTTCAGACAATTTTAAATTTAATTATTAATAAAACATAGACAACAGAAAAACATGTAAAAAAAATGTTTTGTCTTTATAAATTTTCATAATTTCTTTATTATAATGACACGCATCAGAAGGGAAATCGGATTTGTTACTCAATGAGTTTTTTTTTTTTTTGCTTTGTCGGTTGTCGATACTTTCCAGGATCGAAGCCATTGGACAGAAATGAAATATTCCATTTCTCTGTCTAACTATAAAGAAAAGAAATAATTTTAATTTCGTCACATATCAGTTTGTAGTGTTTGTGAAGAAAAGAAAGAAAAAAAACTATAAATTAAGAATTTAAGATTTTGTAAAATGAACAAAAAGCAAACAGATTGAAATCATATTGGACACTAGTATTCTGTTAACAATTTCTATAATATAAAAATTTGCGTTTCACAGTCTGCTTTCTCATTTTCCTTTCTTTTTCTTTTTCCTTGTGGTCGAGTTGAATATTTCAACTTTCAAACTTCTACAAACTTTTAAAGGTAATTTATCAATATCTAAATCAAATGTTTATGATTCATTTTCCCCCAAATACTAAAGACTACTGGTAACATTTAGAAATGTCAGAAGGCGGGCAAGTGGCATACATTGTCCCAAGGCGACCTAAAACATTTCAACGCAAGTGCGTTCAACCGATTGACATATTTTCAAATATACAGTCTTCATTTTTACAAACTTTTAGTGTGAGCCGTGTTATGTGCAGCTCCGCGAATATTAGAAATAAAAAAAATATATGAATAAAAAAAATATATAAATAAAAAAAATATATAAATAAATTTAAAAAATCAGTGAAGAATACGTTTCGCGTACAGAGGAATTTTTTCCACTTTCCTTTCACGAACTAGCACACGCATTCATTTTGTCGATCAAATTTTTAAAAGATCTGGAGGAAACAATAATTTGAAACCTAAGCAAGAAACTACTACCAGAAAATGTGAGATGGTCGGGTTACCTCCCCCTAATTTTTGAAACCGCTACTAGTAAACGCTCTCAGGACTATAAATATTCTGCGATATTTTTCTCTTTTCTTCTTACTTACGTCAACATGTAAATCTCACGCGGAGAACGGCGCCCCCTTTTGAGAAACGCATGAACAATACATACGCACATTCATTCACTTCACATACTTTGGACCAAAATGTTTCCATATTTATTTGTTACTCACATTATTGTCTTTAATACTTGTAAACCTTTGTTGTTAATACATTATCATTTTTTTGTACACTTGTATATCGGTCCTTATTGTTTCTTTATATTTCTTTACGTAGACTCACATCAAGAGTCTGCCATATTTGTTGTGGGCATTTGAGGAGACACACGTGTTTATCTCTCAACGTATACACCGTCCCGCAACATGGTATCTTGCACAGTATTTTACAAAGATAGCGTCGCAACTCGGTATAAATAAGGCTCAGGTTTGAGCTGTTACAACCGTTGGTTTTCGTAGTTGTTTTTTGTTGTTTTTCATAACTGACGCGCTAAAGCAAACTTCTTGAAAAGAAAGTGATGCAAGTTCGAATTTTGCTTCAAACTTATTCTTTAATTCCGATCGCCGCTTTCACTTTATGAACGGCTGTAGAATGACAGTTTTAGTAGTTGCAATAAAAACCAATTGAAATTAAGATGAAAGAGACATGAGGAAGTTCTCTTATCATCTGGCTCACACTTCTCCCCAGTTTTTGAACAGAAGCAGAGGTTTATCCCTTGTTTTCTCTTTAGGATTCGATTTCCGGTTACTTCTAAAGTCTTTTTCATTTGCCTTCTCTCTTAATAACTCCTTACATCTTAGTAGCATTATTACCTTGCTTGGGGTGAATTGATTTTTAAAAAAATGATGAATAGCCGACTGAGAATAGATTAAAAAAATCTTATATTTTGAACAGAGTTTAGGCAATGGGTCAAGCCAAACATTTTATCACATCAAATAAATAAATAGAACGCATACATACACCCACTGAAAACTTTATTCCCCAAATTCTTATCAACTAGTTCTCTTGTCAATTAGTCACGTTTATTTTCTCTAATTAGTATTCAGTTTTTAATCTCTCTACTTGGTAATTGGCAGTAATATAAATTGTACAGACCGAACAGAAAAACTTACGTTCTTAATAATGATTCTTTATCACTTATAACTGAATATTAGACCATCATCATCATTATCATTACTTTCATGGCCAATTGTGGTAATAGGGTCGATGTGCAACTAACCACCTGACCAGTTTAGTTTGCTCTACATATTTTGGTTGAAAGCCGGAGAGGTTTTCATTCATGCGTAGCTTCTTGGGAAAGTAAACCTGGCGGAGCTTATCAAAACCCCACCCACCCAAGTTTCAACACAACCGATATCCTCAGACTTGAAGGATCGCCTTGGTCACGTATACGTTGCCGTTGCTTTCAGTCCAGGAAGCATTCTCCCCCAAAGATGTCGTGTCACCACAGCACTGACTGCATACTTAGCCATGGAATCCAGTCTACTCCATTCTGCTAGATGGCCGTTGACCTTACAAGACGGTTCATCTGCTCTTTTACAGTTTTTGTTTTTAATCCTACCGGGTGTCTAGCCACTCTCCTCACCGGAAAGAAAAGCCTGGAGGGAGAACCTATTTAATCGCCGATCACCCGACTATATGGCAGATAGTACTGGGTTACATGGTACCAGCAACACTCGTAAGAGTGTCCTAACAGGAAACATTGGAACTTTTATTTTTAATAATATTCTGGCGTTCATGTTGTCAGTTGTTTTTGTTGTTATGTTTTCGTAGAGAGGAACACTGAAATAGGGTTTGTGTCTGGGGTTGGTGAGAGGACTAAGTAATGACTACTCTGGTTATCAACCATTAAAAGTTAACAACTTCTTATTTAAGATTTTTAAATGCCTTCAATTGCATATAAGGATTTTGCCATCGAGTTATGTTAGACATTAATTGTTATATCATTGATATATGTTGTCTCCAAGAAACGAAAATCAAACAAAGCCTCGATGTTGATATCGAAGTTAGACAGTACAAGTTAATAGCTTTGAAAACTGACAGTAAATATGGAAATGTTTTTGTCATCAAATGGAAAAATAACATCCATAGACATTGAGCGAACAACCATAGTATACACATTGGACAATGACGTTAAAAAAATCATTAATAAAATTCTATCATTACCCGTTAACCTTTTGAAGAGCTTGGAAGGACAGGGAGGACTGATATATTTACGGGGTTGCTAAAGATGAGTGTGCCAAAGTCGATACAGCTTTCATGTCGATAATATAATCCTCTTTTAGCACAGAGTTGCTGAAGATGAAAAATCCCACTGATTTTCAGTGTGTATTCAAATCAAAACAGCTTTGATGACAGCTTGAAAAAGTTACATTATCACATTGTCCTTGCAAACATAAACATATATAACAACCTCAAAGGGATGGTAACGTTATTAGAAACAGACCTTTATTGTTACCTGTTAGAACAACCTTTATTGATAAGATCATTGAAACAATGTACAAATATTTATAATAGAAAAATTGTATATAAACATTTTCGAGGACATATGTATATTTTATTTGAATTTTCGTTAAGCAATATCAAAGCTATTGCACTCTGATCCCAGACGTGGCACTTTGATACTCGGCCTTCTGATACTAGGTAGAAGCGTTGATCCATACGAAAATATAATACTGTTATTTTTTACGAGTACTAAACTAGACATATTATTTTTTTAGACTATCTTCATTTTTGTAGTTTTTGTCAGAGTATTTCGCCAATACATTCTCTGTTCGTTCTGCATTACATTTGTGATAAATCTTCTACTATAGACGGTGTGGCGATGTTTTTTGTTATTTTTTTAACTCCACCTGTCTAAGATAAAATTCTCCAGTTGGAAGGATGCTGTAATGTCAAGTAGAATATTTATATTTACAATATCTGCTTCAATTTTCTGTATCCATAACATTTCTGGGGAACTCTTTTTCTTATTGCATGGTCTGAAGCAGTGATATTTAACCGGTGTGCGGCGGCACATTGGCGTAAGAGGATCGTAGGTGTGCTGCGAAAAATTTTAAACGTCCTTAATTAAATTATTTTCGAAAGAAGTCCAAAGCACAATAAGTGTACATCTCAAAATGAAAACCCCCTTTAAATTGATCATGCGAGTACATTATTGTTATAATGAATAAATGTATGCATAATATATATGATAATATAAAAAGGAAGTTTTTTCTGGAATAAACAATATTAAAAGCAAAAATCGATCACGGTTAAAATCCTTGGAAAAAGATTTAAGAGAGTATGCCTGTCCAAAATTCAACCTTGCAAAGAAGATATTCTAAAAAAAAACATCAACCTCAGATGTTTTATTAAATGTTAAATTATAATGAACAGAAAAATAAATAAATATAAGAAAACCCAGGACGTGGAATATATCCTCACTAGCGACATAGCAGATAAATTCGGCTCGCCTGAATCTGGAATCCGAAATATGGCTTCTCCAGAAACACAGAAGAATCTCTAGCAGCTACAATTCCCGATGGGAATTATTACACGTAAAACTCTCTTTTTCGTCCCCTTTTCACTCTGCTTGTTGCGTAGATTATGTTATATTTTCTGCGAGTGGGACACATAAATATGTGTGTGTAATTTTGTGTATGCACTACAAGACTCTCTCTGAAAACAAAACATGTTTGTCATTCCTATTTCTTTCAGCTAATCCCTTCCTTGCGTGAAATACGGTGTCATTATATCATGGATATAAAAATACCCATAATGAGGGAAATGCAAATGGGGATAATGTAACTTTCTCAATAGCATTAAAATCATAAAAAGTATATACTTTTTAAAAAAAAAAAAAAAGAAAAGATTATCATCATAATGTAAGTGTACCGCGGAAGTTTAACTATAGGTTCACATGTGCCGTGAGATTAAAAAAAAAAAAAAAAAAAAAGGGTGAAAAACATTTTGTCTGAAACATTGTTCTAAGAATTTTCTCACTGGTATTTTCTGTTTCTTTTAGGAAATCTTGTTACATTTCCTAGTAAAATGAAGGTTCTTTTTTTAAATGATTTTGCTCCAGGGTTCACATTCTTTTTGTCTTCTTTCGAGATTTTGTAAGACCAGCGGAGGGCAATTCTAAGTAATTTCCTCTTGAAAGCACCAATATTTCTCTCAGCTGTACTCGTAAGTAGCCAAGAGTTCTATATGTATAAAAACTCACTTGATATGGAAATAGAGGATGTTCGGGTTTTCATTGGATCACAGATGATGCTTGATTTTAAGTTTTTGCATTTCTACGGGTGTCTACCTACAAAAAATTCTTGAAATTATCCTAAGATACCACTGTTCTGACCAATTCTGTTCCCCCAACAGAAGCAACGTTCATGTATATGTTACTAGTGATTTTCCAAGCGTAGCTTGGATGTGGCACAAGGCCGAAAGTATGGGGCACCCAGTGAGGATCGAACTCACTACTCAGTCGTAATTTTTCTAGCGAGACAATCTTGCTAACCATTACACCAACTCGAGGTGCCCCGTGTATATGTTACTAAGGTAAGCTTCAAGTCGGAGGACATCAACTGTGGTTTGACCTGAAGATGTTCCGCCAGGTCTATTTGCCTACGTCTGAATGAATACCTTTCCGGCTTTCATCCTATATATATATGGCGGGAAATAGACAGGCGTTCTGTTGCTCAGCGATTTTACGACCATACCCAGCCATCGGACTGATGAGGATAAAGATTATTAAGAGAAGTTATTAAGATGATGATGATAAAGATGTATCTCAAACAAGCAACATCGATGAATGACCCCATTTCATATACACCAGACTTCTGCTGCAATTCCTTTTGCCTAGGTTTCATCAACTTCCATACACAGTCGTGTGCTAAATAAACTCACAAATATTGCACGACGTTGTGATGGCCAACAAGAGAATTCTCACTGACAATCTAACAAGTAACCCGATCATAAGTGTTAGTGAAGCTGCTATCACATTGATTTAGCTTATCATTGATTAGAATCAATTCATTTAAATATCTGCAGTAAACTCTCTTGTTACTGTTATTTTAACCGTCTTCAGTATACACCATAAAAGTTAACAAGGACAGAAGGCGTATTGATCTTGTTATGAAGTTTTGTGTCGTCGTTTGAAAACGTGTTGATGACCAAAAACTAAAAGGATTGAATTGGTTGAGAAAATAGACCAACAAGAAGGTGAGACAAAACGAGATAAAAATATTGTACCAGGAACTTTTTGTATAGAGAAAATTTCAATGATCGTTCATGAAAGAAAGTTCAAGTTTAAGGAAAGGTTCTTAAGAGAGTTTCTATTTAAAACAAAAATGAAGAAACAGTTGAACTTACTCTCTTGGTGAGTTAAAGAGTGAGTGATGTGTATTGTCTAAGCGTTTAATAAGGGAGCGCTAATTTTAGCAAATTACCTTAGTCTCGATGGGAAGTGAAAAAGAAAGGACTAGCCTCTTGGGATTCACACCACGCATACTCCCTGTTTTTTTTTTTTGTTTTGTTTTTGTTTTTTGTTTTTTTTGTGAATATCCAAAAGTTGAAAAGAGGTTCCAACGCATGCGTCTCTACCGAAATGGTTTGACGTCTGCTACAATCTATGTATAGCACTCCACCCCACTTTCCAGTCAATTTAAATTAGTTTTGAAATACAGCAAAATATCTGGCTTATTGGAAATATTCAATTTAATCTATTAACTTTAAATTAAAACTAACATAAAAGCTTCAAGAAAGATGTTTCATTTTTTTAAATTCGTTTTAAACCTTGTATATATCGAATGTGTGGAGATAGCTATTTATATTTAAGTTCGTTCCACGCGTTAATGACTCTGAATGACTCTGAAAGAAGCAATGAAAATAAGCATCCTTCCTGCTACAATGCCTGAATCAAAACTTTACCATGCTCTCCCAATGTATTGCTGTCACCGAAAATGTGTGCCAATTAGGAAATACATAGCCCAAGGAGAACAACCCTTGGGGAGTACTTTCTGCAGAAATCCGACAATTCTTTAATTGGGTCCCCTTTCTGGCCTCAGGATCAGTCAAGGAATTGGAGGAAAATACAAAAAGGAGAATTTGTCCCACGCTTGAACAGCTGGAATTAATCTTATCTATCCTAGCAGTTTTCGAATAATTGGTAACAAGGCACACAAGATAATTCGTTTCTACAAATTTCTCTTGAAATTTGCTGAACTTTAAGATGCGATTACTATTTTATTTTTTTGTTAATGCTCTGGTAAATTTTGTTTTCTTTATTTCACCGTGTTGACCGAGGCTTGTGTTTTTATTTCTCCAGAAGAAAATGTCGAAAGCAGCTATACAAGAACTACTTCTGCTTTCAGGCTCAATGAACATTCTATAAGCAGCATCTGTAATAAGTCCTGTTACTTCTGCTAGTGTTACTGTTATCCTTCTTCAACTACGCAACTACACAATGTTACTACTTTTCACCATTTCATTGACCAATTTGGTACACACATTTTGTAACTTTCTCTACAAACTACATGAGATTTGCAAACGTATAAGCAACAAACACTGGCCATTATTCTTACCATATTTATCCATATTACCATGAGATAAATATAAGTACATCGCCTTTTTATGGTGAATAAATGAAAATGATTTTGACATCTTCATATTCTTCTCAACAAATGTCTTGTCTCTTGAGGGCAAGTGAAATTACCGGGTGACGGGTCACTGATGGCTACATAACTTTCACCTGTAAAAAGAAAAAAAATCTATCTAAACACGGTGAATTTGCTCATCAAGATTAAATTACTATAATAATTAAAATAAGTAGCGTGTCAATATTTCAGAGGCCTATCAAAAAGCTGCTCAAAGATTGTATGAACATATATATATATATATATATATATATATATATATATATATATATATATCAAGATGATAAGCACCACGAAAAACCTGACAATTAAAATCTAAAATAAGATTAGAAATTTGCATATGTGAGAAAACTGCAGATATGAAAGAAAACGTTGAATTTTCAACGAATTCAAATACCTTCGAATGAGTATCTATTAAAAACAAGTATTAGATTTTGCAACAGGTCGTTGTCAGTCAACATAAAATGTTAGCTTGTCTATACAAAATTACACCAAGCGACTACCTTTTCATAGAACGGAAATAGCCAGAATTAAAAAATATATATATAACTAATCAACAGCATGTCAACTTCTTTAAACTTATACTTCTTTAAGCTTATACTCCTTTTATCGCGCAAACTGTGAGTGATGATATATGAACTTCCACTATATCAAATATATGTTGCGGATTTGAATCAAATTACAACAAAGAAAAAGGCGAAAAAGTATTTTAAATATAAAATATTTTTATTTTCGTAGTTTTACATCTAATTTTCTTCTCAGTGCGAATGAATGTTAAAGTTCTTTGTTTGTAGTTGTTTGTTAAAATGAAAAGAAATGTGATTTATTCGCGTGTATGTGTGAGAAAAAAAAGAGGCAAAGTAGAAAGCGAGGAGGAAAGTGTGTCACGTGGTTTGGTGAGAAAGACGGGTGAATGGGTAAGGGAAATATTTTCAAGCTGCGCCGTCGTGAACTGTTGCGATATGTTGCCGTCCCTTCTATTTACTGACTTGTCTGGTCTAGAAATTTTGCTTATATACTCTTCAAAGGGATCACGAAGCATTTTTTTTTTTTTTTTTTTTTGTCGGCGCGTTGAAAATGTTAAATATTTACTTTCAAAGGATTAATTTATTAGCTGGAAGCATTGCGCGAATCATTCGACTCAGAATTTTTTTTTTTTTTTTTTTTTTTTTGTCATTTAGTGTTTGATTGTTTTGGTGCTTAATTCCGTCTTCGCTTTACACATATGGCCATTTCTTCTAATGTTTAAGATAGAAATGTTTAATATGAAAATTGCATCTAAAAAATATCTATTTACACTTTGAAATGTTCGTTTTCTTCAAAGTGGGCGGTATCGCCCCTCCGGAGTTGGCGCTGAGAATAAAGAGGGCGACGAGGAAGACGAGACCAGCCAAACCAGATGGTCAACGTCGGCAGGGTCTATTGCTCGAGGTTTGTAGATGTATCGACATAACCGCAGATATTCATCTGGCACCATCTTATTTATGAAAAAGCCGAAATGCATATGTGTTCTTATAGTTAGTTGTTGTTTTCAATTTGTAGTGTATTTGTGGAGCGAAGACGGAAATGAACACCGAGACAGTCAATCATCCGCCTTTTTAGAAAGATGGGGAGAGGGAGAACGTAAGGAGGAAAGTGCAAGAGAATTTCGTTTAAGTCGAGCGTTATGACCTATTGCCGTCTGTTGACAGTTGCCCCTCCTTCTGGTTTGTCTGTCTGGAAACTTTGCTTAAAAACCCTTCAAAGGGATCACAAAGCATTTTTTTTATTGTTGGTGGGAACGCGACCCATTGGTTGAAAAATGTCAAATATTCATTTTCGAAGCATTAATTTTTAACCAGGACAATGCGCAATCCTCCGGCTCAGAAACCATTTTTTTTGTCATTTGGTGTTTAACTGTGTTGGTGTTCATACTTTTTAATTTGGAGGGTGTTTGTCATTTTTTTTATTTTTTTTTTTTTTATTTATATAAATAAAAATCACTGAAGATGTTATTTCAGTAAAAAAAATTATGTAATATCAAATGTGAACATGCGGAAAATTTGTCCAAAATCTTATAAAAATTATTCAATAAAACTCAAAACATTTTTTCTGACAGTTGGTGTTTGCATAATTAAACAAAACATGTTATTTTATTTCTGAGTGGACAGAAAAAATATCTACAATAAATATCTATTGTTTTTAAATTACTAGTAATTTATTTTTTATTCTGATTTTGAAATTCATCCCATTGTTGTTTATAAGAAAACTTTGTTTTTAATTAGATAAAAACATTTTTGAAGAATCGAAAATGTAAATTTAAGTTTGCCCTTTTCGAGTGTGAAACTTTTTAAAAGACATTTAAAAAATTTTAGCAACTGTTAGATTATTCTGGGTATGGATGTTCAAAATGGAAATAATTCTGAATTACCGCCTTTGACTAATTTTCCCTATCGGAAGAATAATAGGATATAACTCTTAAATTCAAAATATTTTTTTAAAAATACATTGGGTACAATCACATCATTTTATGACTTCAAACAGGAACGGAAATAATATAAAAAAAAAAATAAAGGAATGTATTAAACTTAAATGTATCACTAACAGGACACTGGCCTTGTTTGAACTTTCATAAAATTTCAGCTTGGTGATTTGGAGAAACCACTAACTGGATAATGATTTTTGAAACTCTCAGGAAAGTAGCCTCAACGGTTGAAAAGAAAATTGAAAACGAAATGCGTTAAAAATTATGTTTTAAAATAATAAAATGAAATCAAGAATAGTTCCAAGGAGCGGGCTTGTATCTGCGAAAATCGGTATTATAGTGGGTTATTTGTGGGGTTTGATTTAGGCCTTGTTAGGATTACCCCACTATAAGTGATGTATTATGAGTAAATAAAACACGATAAATCACATTTTAAGAACAATCAAGTCTGGACTATAACAATAATAATTTATATAAACATTAATAATTGGTTTCATATTGTACAAATACAGTAATGTTCATAGATGGCACAACTTTGGCATTTAAGTAAGATGAAATAAAATGTTTATTTTATTACATTTCAATGTATACAAGAGTTTGTAAAAGTATTTAATGTTTTTGACAGATGATAGTTTCATTTGGTAATATGCCTTATAAATGAGAAAAAGGAGGTTGAATGTCTAAGAGAAGGAAAAGTGGTGAAAATGACGAGAGAGGTGTGAGAAGTGATAGTGGTTGTTGAAACCGAGATTCCTTTGATGTATCCGCTCACAGTTGTAAATTTTCGTCTCTCTGTGTCTTCTCTGTGCGTTCAAATATCTTTTTTCTTCTTCTTTTTAGACAGGGGCCTATTTATATTGTCAGTGAAGTTAGAAGAGGCTCCGATTAAGTTATTCATTATTTCGGGCGCGCTCAATTCTTATTGATCAACATATATTTATTTAGGATTGTATTTAACCAACTTCAACTGGACGTTATGCGTGGAGCCTATTGCGAAATATGTCATTATGTTTTAAGCTATAAAAGAGGTAACTTCCTGTTTATGCCCTTAGTGTCACTAAGCCTACGAACTTCTCATTTATTTATTTAATGGGCTATATCTTAATATTGATATTTGCTTGTTTGGAAGCGTTATCCTCTGGTGATATACTGGCCGATGTATTTTTCTTTGTTGCTTTTTTTATTTTGGGGTATTTTTAGACTACATATTATTATTATTATTATTATTATTATTATTATTATTATTATTATTGTGTGATTTTGTCTTTATTTATCCGATTTTTTCTACATCAAATAAACTTGTGGCCATATCACATTGAAACAATGGTTCTTATACGATCACCGAAGTTAAGCAACTTCAAGCCTGGTAAAAACCTAGATGAGATAGGTGACCGCTTGGAAATATTAAGTGCTGCAGCAAGCGTGGATGTGCGTCTGCTGCAATGGATAGCGACTCAGAATGAGAAATTGGAATGCCGGGTTCGAATTTCAGTCAGATTCGTTACATTCACTTACGCGCATAATACTCTTGGGTATTTGACTCAAGTCAAAGGCATGAATCCACCTCTTTTCTTTTCCATCTATGGGTTAAACAGTGGGAGATATATCTGAAAAACATTATCTAAAAAAATATTAATACAATATTCACTTGTAAAAAAGAATTATTCTTACAATTCAAAAATTTCTTTCGGCTTTAAAAAACCTAGAAAAGGTTAATAAGCCGAAAAAAACAAAAACAAAAAAAACAAGCAAATCAATCAGTCTACATCAAATGTGTAAATATGACGATTAGCTTTCCTTCACCTAGAAACAAAAATTCTTTGACTTTTGTAGAAAGTGTTATATCGGAATAAAGTGTCGCTGCCGACACCTGAGTTTGAACATAGATCGACAGTGAGCAAACACAGGCGATCGCATTATTGAATTAAGTAGACCACGTGACCATAGAGGAAACGCACAAGTAGGATGTCGTGTGATGTCTAAATGATTGTTATTTCTATTCTATACTATATTACTATTCGGATCATCATTTCTGCTCTATCCTCTATTACTATACGGACCGCTATTCTCTACTCTATTCACTATACTATTTCTCGATTCAGATCACTACACCGGTTACTTGTCGAGCGAGTATTATCAAGCAAGTACTATTAGTGCGAGTGTTATTCGAAGGTGTCTGACACCAGTATTGTTCAACAGCCTTACTATAGTTGTATCTGCGATTACAAAGTCTCTACTACAACGAGCATTACAAAAGTGACAAACGAGTAGTCGTTGACATTACAAAAATGGCAACGAGTGTTCTTTAACTTTTGTAGAAAGTTAGGATACTGGCCAAATCTAGCCATCAACGCGTTGCCCCAAAAACGAAAGAATAAACAGTTACAAACAGAAAAGGTAAAATTTAACAGAAATGCTTATAAAACTTTAAAATAATCGGAAAATTTGTTTTGTACACTTGGGCGAAAACCTTTTTTAGTACCGTGCCCCTTCAGGACGTGGGAGACGTAGCTCTAATCAACGCTAGGTTACCATCCTTCCTAGTCTTCCGCCATTTATTTACATAGGCTTACATCCACATCGCACTGTACGATCATCGAAGTTAAGCAATGTTGAGCCTGGTCAGTACCTAGATGAGTGGCCGGCTGGAAATATCAGGTGCTGTAAGCTTCTATGTGTGGGTAGTGTAATGGATAAATGGCTCGTAATTGTTAATCAGGGAACCGAGTTCCAATTCCTGTTGGGTTCGTTATATTCACTTACGCGCAAAATACTCTTGGGGAAGGTATGAGTCCACCTTCTCTCCACCCCAAACTACGGATTAATTAGTAAGACTTATATCACTAAATTAATTTACATAAACTCATTAGATATGTTATTCACTGTTTTCTTCAGACCCTAGGCTTTAATATGTCCTGTGAATGTGAAATTGTTCAAGTTCTGCTTCTTCATATGTTTCAGGAATTTCAACCGTGTCTATTTGATTGTATATGCCCCTTTCGTTGTCATTATCCTTAAAGCTTCCTCGTCATTAATATGATATTCTTGTAGAATAGAACCACATTTCTGTCGCTGCAACTTTCATCTTCAGCTGTAAGGTCTGTCCTGGGTATGACGATAAACAACATCCGGTAGCAAAACCTCTGATTGTGAGGTTTTGAGGAGCGCGGAACCACCTCTTAATTGCTGTTGTTCCCAGGTCAACCCTGACCTGGGGTGGTAGCACCTGTTAGGGTGCCAATTATGGGCAAATAGTTAACCCCCAAACTGGGGTCAAAACAGTATGAAAGTATAAAAATACATTTTTGTAAATGAAATTACTAATGCTCCCAAGAAAATTAAATTTCGGCTGTAAATGACCCATAAGGAGTTGATATGCCGCTAAACAAACAAACAAATCATCTGTAAGGAAATTGTTCAGTATTCTCTGCCATATAAGAGGATAGATTTTACATAGCAGTTTAGCACTCTTTTCTTTGTTTCTAACACAATTCTTCTATCTCTTAATACTTGGTTTATCTTCAGGAGGCCTTCCTTCACTATTCCAAGGTGCCTCCGGATCACGGCGTCACATTTTCTGTCGTTTGTTATGATACAAATGATATATTTAAATTTCTGTAACCGTTTGATTTTAATGTCTCCAATCCTTAGCTCACACCTCTTGATGACGAAGGCTTACGGCCACATTAAACACCGTCTCCCGTACGATCATCGAAGTGAAGCAACGTCGAGCTTGGTCAGTACCTAGGTTAGTGACCGCTTGCGAGTATCAGGTGCTCTAAAGTTGAATGTGCGGGTGGCATAATAAATAATGCCACGGAATTGTTAATCGGAGAGCCGAGTTCCAATTCCCGTTGGGTTCGTTATATTCACTTACGCTCAAATTCCATTTGGAAAGATATGAATCCAACACTTCTCCCCTCAACTTGGGTTAAACAGTAAAACTTGGATCACAAAACTATTATCCCCCCCCCACCAAAAAAAAAAAACTTACAATATAAAAATATTTTCTGGCTTTAAATAACCTGCAAAGAGTTGATAAATCGCAAAAAAAAAAGAAACGAATCAATCAATCTTGATGACGATGATATATTCTATTTTCTTATGGTTAATAGTCCTTTCATCTAGCTTTCCCGTATCTACCCTGTCTAGGAGTACTTGCAGCTTCCTTTCTGAGTGTGCCATTAATTTGGCGTCATTATTTTGCTGAAAATAGAATATCTTATTTATGTCAGGTCAATGCACTAGTACTACTGGTATAATGTAACCCAGTACTAGTTGCCTCTTCGCCGAGTAATCGTTGACAAAAGTTGTTCCCCCAAATGCAAGTTTTGTCAAAGAGCGGATGATCTTTCTTGTGGGTTCAGCGGCCGTCTTATGATACGGCATCGTTGGGCGGAGTCAACATCCAGGGCGTAAAATTCCACCGATAGGATCAATTGGCCTGTGACCAAAACTAACCTTCATGTTAGAGGCTATCGGCTGTAGTTTGACCTATTTGCCCAAGATATGCTGCACATCAATGGATACCTGTCCGGCTTTCAACCTTGATGCATGAAAGGAACTGGTCAGATGCGACCACAACCGATCATGATGATGATGATGGTGGTGATGATGATGGTGATAATGATGATGATATAAGCGTTTCTCTCTACGTTTTTTATTTTATTTTGTTTTTTTGCTATCCGAAAAAAAAAAACTCCCTTTCCAAAAGGATTTTATATCTGTAAAAATAAATTTGAAAACCTACCTTTTTATATAACGGTTCTTTGTCTTCTTTGTTTATCTATTTATTTAGACTTGCAATAAATCCGGGTTTGTAAGGGATATCACAATCGTAGTATAAAGTGATGTTTTGTGGGTGAGATTTGCAATATCCTCGATAGCCGCATTGTTTCAGCGTGAAGTCATTCGGGAGTAATGACTGCCGAAAACGTAGTCTATTGGGCGAAATGTAGACTTCTTTACAATTAATATCACAAAACTGTTTGATGTGATGAACCAAGTAGGATACAGTGGTGTTGTTGCTTACCAAAGTAGAAAAATGCATGGGGCAGGAAACGATTTCGTCATAAAAGACGGCCCTCAGCTGAACTAAAATGAACATCTCTCTTATAGATAGTTGCGTTATTTTATCATCACTCTTAAAGGAGTCATAGGATTGTATTTTTAGAAAATCAAAATTGGTTTTAGGTAAAACCGTTTCTGCTTTTTTCTTTGCACTATGTTGCAACTTATTGAAGATATTTGTCAAACGGGGAACTTTATTGATTTTTGAGATCCCAGCTGCTCTGCTAAAAATATTTTTTACGTGTTTCGATCTATCTACCATGACCTTTTCACCTGATAGCTTATTAAATCCCGATTTTTGGTGTTTTAAAGTCATTAGTATGTCAGTGGATCTTTTTACCTGAGAAATATTTCTTTTGTGCATACGCACACTTTTTGATTTCTCTTCATGAGATTTTGTTTTCATAAACCAAGGTATTATTGGCAAGTTTCCTTTCGTATTTCCCCCAGACTCGGAAATCTTCTCTTTTATGTGATAATTTGACGTTTGCAATGAACGTTGTTCTTCATTTTCAATGCGTAACTCTGTCTGCATTTGAGTCTGTGCGTGCATAAAGTTTGTCATACTTTTAAATGCATGACTCCTCCTGGGTGGCAGCGTTGCAGCCTTTTCGTTAGAATGTGACGAGGTTTTTTTAGAATGCAACACATTCTTCGTTTGATTTCCCCACAATGTCGGAGTCTTAAATTTACTATTTTGCTGAAGATTTTTACCTATGTTGGCGAAATCAGTTTTCACGTGCGGCTTTAAAGCTATGTCATCGTCTTTCTGAGTGTCATTCTTATGTGATTGCGTTAATAATTGGGTAAACCGGTTATCTTTTGCTTCCTGGATAATTAAAAGGGATGCTTTCCTTTCAGAGTCTATTTCTGTTTGTTTCAAAGGCACAGCAACGGTCTCAAAGGGTTTAGCCTTTCCAAAGCCGCATATATCACATGCCATCGACTCTTTGGGTTGAACGCCACTCTTTATGTCTTCTTTAGAAATCAGGCCGGGTTTCTGGGTGCTTAGCTGAATAACAAGGGCGTGCAATTCTAATATTCCGAAGGGAGAATCCAAATCTATCTGATGAGAAAAAGCGCATTATTAAAACGACTTGAGTTACGTTTGCTTTTCATGGATAAGTAGAAAAATGAATTTCAAGTGGATATACTATCCTTTAGCTATAATTATTGTTACAGTGATTGTAACAGAAAATGTAAAATAGTTTATTTTATATATTCATGCTGGTCTGGAGCAGAGCTGCCATGATACTTGAAGTTTGGAAGTGTTTTAAGATTCAAAAAGGAGTAACTAAGTGTTGTAGAATGTCTACGGATGATAATAGGTATGTCCCCCTTCACATAAATACAGTAGTAAATACTGTATGTTGGTCTTCAGTTGGGAATTCATCTCCAGCTGTACTGGTTAAACTCTCTGCCTCTGGGCAGACGAGACTATGTCGAAGGGTAGAGTTTCGTCTCGGGAAACAGCTACCCGACCCCGTTTTAAACGGGGTCTACGGAGAATTTTGGCCAAGCCTACGGGATCAGATACTCCACATTAAATTCGGCCTTGTGCCGCATCTGACCACGTGGGGAGGTTGGCAGATATCCTGCAGTTGGAAATTCTTCTCCAGCTGTGCTGGTCAAGCTCTCTGCCTCTGGGCAGAGAGAATCTCCACACGAGGCTATGTCGAAGGGCAGAGTCTCGTCTCGGGAAACAGCTACCCGATCCCGTTTTATATTGGGTCTACGGGGAATTTTTAGCCGAGCATCGGATAACCCAGATTAACTTCGGCCTTGTGCCACACCTGACCGCGTGGGGCGATTGGTAGATATTCTGCAGTTGGAGATTCATTGTGGAATTCACTTGACTCACTTCTAGCAATTGACTACTTCTTCTACGCGCCGCTGGCGAATCTTATATGTATTGTTCGTATCCTAAGTATTATCGTTCATTACCAACCTTTGTATGATTATTCTATTCAGTAACTTTCCCTGGGTTACAACAGTTATTTAAAAGCTTCCCTAGGTTACACCACTATGGCTCTCGGAAAAATTAAAACAAGTTGGCAAAAATGTTGGTTGATTGTTTCTGTTTATTGGCATATCAACACCTTAATGGGTTATTTAATGCTGAAATCTAAATATTTTGTACGCCATTTTATTTTTTTAATTATTTTTTGAGATAATAATGGTTTTAGCAATAAAAGTCTTACTAATAAACCCATAGCTGGGGCGGAGGAGAGGTAGATTCTTCTCAATGGTATTTGCGCGTAAGTGAATATGACGAACATAACTGAAATTAAAACCGGGTCCCCCGATTAATAATTCTGAGCGATTATTCATTATACCACACGCATATCCAGGCTTACAGGCGGGTATTCATCTAGGTACTGACCAAGCTCGACGTTGCTTAACTTCGGTGATCGTACGGGAACCGGTGTTTAATGTGGCCGTTAGCCTGATTAAGACGGGGAGAAGTCGAAAGTAGTACAAGACAAAAAGCAAGTGCAGTTAATAGAACCGTTACGGCTTTTCATTGGAAAGAGTTGGTTTAATGCGTTTGAAAGGAAACAGTTGGTGTTGGAACAGTAAGTTGGGGATTAGGGTCAAAAAGATTGGCTGGAATGTAGTCAGTGAACAGACAGTTAAGAAATAGAAGCAAACACAATCGTGTCATTTGGAAATAAGAACCAGTTGCAATCTCTCGAGCGAGGAAAAGGGGGTGGGGCTAGAATGGAGCCAGTGGTGAGAATCCGATGTAGTAACGAACAAGTGAGAAAATGTCTGCTACAGAAAATAACATCATGTAAAGAGAAAGGGTTGGTGAATACCAACGTCAGCGTGACAGTGATCACCGGTAATTTTTTTTTTCTTGGACCATATGTACAGTACCCGACATTAAAACGACCTTGTGCCTCATCCTAACACCATGGGAGGTGGGTAAATTGATTTACTTGGCTGTCGGACCACTATGGCGACGTCGCAAGATCTCCAAGCTAAGACTTTACAACGTCACCGCCCTCTTCGTGCTATCATACGACGACAAGACGTCACTTCTCAGCAAGACTCCCGTCCCTTGCGTTCATGGCTTCGAGTCACGCTCCATCGAGGTGTACACTAGTCCAATCTTGTGTCCAATGAAGAGCTACGCCGGAGGAACGGTTATCCGAACATCCTCCGCGCCATCGCTCAGTGCTGTTTGGAGGGACAAGGTGGCTCTCATAGGTATCATATGGTATGAGATTTAGCAGCAGCAGCAGCAACTCTGTGATGACTGAAACTAATAGAAATTAACAGCTGTAAAAATCTAAATACATGAATAAAGATTATTGCCTACAGGTTATACGGAGAATGAGTAACATGAATACGGAGAATTATTAGGTTGGTGCAAAAATAATGACGTAATAATGTCGTTTTTTGACGTTAAAAATAGGTCAAAAAACGACATTATTACGTCATTATTTTGCATCAACCTAATATAATAGGATTAACTTCACAACATTAAAATATAAATGTTACCACACGAGAATCCGGTAGATTGTGGAGAGGGACAAAATTCTTTTAATGACAAATCTAGAAATTTATTTTCTTAATGTCCACTCAAATATCGATACCATCGGCAATAATAAAGAAATTTGAATTTCGGCAGTAAATATGTCAATATGGTTTTTAAAGTGGGGGAAATTGACTTCAAAGAAGTAATCCGAGGTTTACCAAAGGAGTTACAGTATTCCTTTTTATTTTGCCGATATATGAAAGGGGCTAAGAATATTAAACTTTTTACAGTACGTCCCAAACTCTAAAGACTCAATTTCGCTTTTAGATAATCAGCTTTAGTACAATTCTGCGCTCCAGATATGGGTTAAATTGTAGAACTATTAAAAAATCATTGTTATTCCACCAAAAAAAAAATTGTTAATGAAATCTTCATCCGAGAAAAAAATATTGTTACAATCTAAAAATATGTTTCGGGTTGGTAAGTCGTAAAATACAAATCAATCAATACAATTCTGGAAAGAAGTAATCCCACCTTAACGTTGATGCAGAACGAAAACAAAAAAAAAAGTTACTTTCGCAAGGGACTGTTGTTATTGCTAATGTAGTATTATGTCGGTATAGGTTTGGTACTTGATTTTGCAGCAGACCATCAAAGGAAGCCAGGTGCAGAGCCAGAGATAGAAGTCCGTAATTCCACCTTTGTCACTGGTGACCCCGAAAAGTGAATGCCTGGTAAACCGCTATAAGAGAGGAGTTAGACAGTTTCTAATACAGCATATGAAAATGTAACACCCACTTTCAGACCAGGGGTCACGGAGCCGCTCTAACGCACTCTGACCGGCGAGGTATTGGTCAGGTCAGTTATGTGCCATGCGTGATACACGCATGGCACATACAGTCATGTATTTTTCGATACATGACTGACGAGGCAGATTTTTTCCCGCAGTAGGTTGCCATTTCTTTCCAAGGTTATAGAACCCTGTCTGTCCTGCTATTTATCCATAGCTGGGGGGAGAAGAAGAGTATTCATACCTTCCTCAAGGGTATTAGTACGTAAGTGAATGTAATGTAATGGACTCTCCGATTGAACTCCGATTTGAACTCGACTCTCCGATTTCTCAATCCGAGCCGTTATCCATTACTCCACCGTATTTTTTTGACGCTGAACAACAGAAACACTATTTGTAATTTGAAATAATGTCTGAATTGAGTGGATCTAGGCATCAAATTTCCATTTACACAAGTTTGGTTACCTCCACTTTTTCGGCATAAATTTTCAATACCTAAGGTTTAAAATGAATTTTTAAAAATGCAAAAGCATTCTTGAAGATTTCATTTTAGCTTTAATTGAAATTTATTATTTCCAGTAAGGAAAATATTCTGGTCTATTTCAAATAGAAATTATATAGATTGGAATGTCAAATTTAATTTCGATTTCTTAAAATTTTCTTAAAAGTGACCATTTTCTTAATTTTAAGAAATTTGTAAACAAGACAAATTCATCGATTTTAAAACTCTTCCAACTATATATATATATATATATATATATATATATATATACATATATATATATATATATATATATATATACATATATATATATGTATATATATATATTATATATATATATACATATATATATATATATATATATATATATATATACATATATATATATATATACATATATATATATATATATATATACGTATATATATATATATATATATATATATATATATATATATATATATATATATATATATATATATATATGACAAGTTATTTAAGTAAAATTAAAAAATTTAAAGTTAAATTAATCTGATTTGAAATAAATATTATTTACCTATAGCATAAAAAAGTAATATACAACCATTTGTTAATGATTGATCTTGTTATCTAAGGCAATGATTGAGGGATGATTGAGTGACGAAGCAATGACAGCTGGTATGGCTGACTAGAATTGATATAAAATTTATGAAATCTAAAGGAATGTATTTTTTATGGTTTTTAACTACTTAGTAATTTTTACAAATGAAGATATTTTCCGCAATTATCTAATAATTTATTGTCTTTTATTTACCTTTCGAAGATACTTTATGCAAAAATATTTTTTTTTAAATACTATAAAATTTTCTTAAATTAATTTCTCTGTAAACCTTTTCATAATAATGTCATGTTTATCCTTTCATAGATAAAAAAAAAAAAAAGGGAACAAATTATGTAAAAAAATAAAAAGATGAAAAATTATTTAAAAAGTAGAACAGTGTAACTAGGTTTATTAATCTTTTCAATTTTGGATTCGTAAATTTCGTTTGTACTTTATTATATCACATCCAGGAAATAGCCCAATACAGAATTTTACACGATTTTAAACTATTATAAATTATTATAATTAAAATTTTTAAAAAGATGTACAAATTCTTGTAAAAATTCCTTATTCATCAGAAAAATTTTATTTCTTCAAACAATAGTGTCCTTAATATAACTTATTCACAAAAGCAATTAAAAACTTTTCTAATTAAATAATGTCATAGTTTTATTGCATTTATCATTTTTCAATTCAGAGCAGATTTTTATTTAGAATAGTGCAAGTTTGAAAAAAATTAGGTAATTTACATTCTCCAATGAGTCTTACTTTTAACAAATAAAAAAATTCAGGAAATAGAAAGTTTTTTGTGAAATTTCATGAAATTAAGTAAGTGGGGGATAACTTATGTAAAAAAAATATTTATTACCAAAATTTTAGCGTTTAGCTATAAACTGTCCAATGTCTGAATACTTTCAGCTTCCATGAGCATTTATCAAAGAGATCTTTGTGCTATGTCAGTTTTATGATGATCGTTTTAAAAATATCGCATCTTTACGTCGGTTTTAAGTCGGTTTTTAAAGTCTCGTGTGTCAGTTCGTATTGTGTCGTATTTTTTATTAAATATATTTAGTGTGTTTCTTTTAGATTTTATAAACTTTTTATTGTATTGTATTGTGTTTTTTATACTCAATGCTTCTAGTAATTGCAGTCGCTTTTTAAAGTTTGTTATGTGGTATTTAAAAGTTAAATCATGTTTATACATACCATTACACAAAAAAACTGTTGATAAGTAAGGCGATCTTCTATGCTAATTTTGTCGGATATTTCAAGAACTTTTTTTATATTAGGAGATAACCACTTATCCATCTTTTGTAGTAACTTTCGAATTTCCTCGTTATCATCTAATAGGTTTATCAACTTTAGCTTCAACTTTGGTGCAACCGTAATTGCATCCACTTTCTCCTTTGTAGATGGGATAATTGTTTCTTCTTCTTTCGGGGGCAATATTTCGTCTTCCTCCGAAATGGGCTCATGTCCAGGTATTGTAACATCTGAAACAGGTTCTACCTGTTCAGTCTGTCCTTTAGTTTGAAAAACATGGGTTAATGTTAAGATACCTTCAAGCTGATGATCTTTGTCACTGGTGTCCTTTGAAGTAGTTGGCAACTGTATGACCTCGGGTTTCTTGGAACGTTTGGTCTTAGTTTCTTTAACTTCTGGCGTCGTAGTTTTTTTTTTCCAAACATTTTCACCCATGGACACTAAATCAGCCATAATGTCCCGTTAATTCACCCGTTGGAACGAAAAAAAATTTTTTCAAAATGTCAGAATTATTCCTATTTTTTACTCAATTTACGTATGACGTATTTTAATAATGACGTCGTTTATAAGCAATAAATATTGGTTTTGTTTTTTGTTTTTTGTTTTTCGTTTTTTTTAACTTCCCAACCTGAGAAGATGTGATATTATGGTGTATGGAGGATTGATTGACGATGGATGAGTTTTTATGGTGAATGAGGAAATTGTAACGAGTGAATGGGTCGTGAATCCGATTAGCCAAGGTATAAGATAGTCAGTGAAGACCAGCCTCAACCCATACCCCCTTTTCGGTCTTGTGCCATAATTGTATTTACAATAAATCTCAACACTGTTGATAAGTTTAATTTGGGTTGGGACAAAGATTTTTTTTTAAGTTAATCTAAAGTTTTTAACTTAGCTAGAGGATGTAAGCTTATCGGATTCTTTTATTTTTATCCCATCTTTCTTTAATTTACTTACATGCCATCGGTTGGGTACTTCCAAAATAATATTAAGCTCAAGCTCCAGGGAGCTGGGATCATTATTACGTGGCACCTGAAGCGTCCCCAAAAGGGGAAGTGCCGAGGTGGTTTGGGAATTTTTCCACGGTACTGCCGAGAAACCTACCTTAAACTGACCTTCTATTACATCTGGTTGTTGGGTGGCCGTGCCAGTAAATACTGACATGCTTTCAGCTGGGTAGTTTCAAAATAATATTAAGCTCAAGCTCTAGGTGCGTGTCTCTGTGTGTGTGTGGGGGGGGTCATCCCTCCAGACTATCTCTTTTTCAGGAGGTGGATGGGGTCTCCAAAAGCGAAGTGCCGAGAGCGCTTGAAACATTTTTACCACAGTATTGCCATGAAACCAACTTTGAACCTTGACCTTGTGTCACATTCATTAGCGACGTGGGTGCACTGGAAAATCACTTACTTTAGTTTAATTGCCAACCTCTTCCCTATTTTCAATTTTCTGGTAGATGCGATATTGTAGAAGATAAATTATAAAAACGAAACACTTCTAAACTTTTCTTCTTCTCCTATGTGTCCTGTCCTTCCAGAATGTATACGATTATGCTTCTCCTATGTGAAATTTAAGCTGCTTGAGCACATACTGAGCTTTCAGAGAGAAAACAGACACTGTGATGGGCTCTTGCTTAATTTTTAAATTTCCAAAATATTTATCGTACATTTTGAATTTTGATTAGTGGTAAAACAGCTGCGTTTATTTTTCGTCCAAAACTAATAAATGGGTTTCCTTCAAAATTCCAAGTAGCGTATTTGGAGCCTACCTGTAGATTATTTAAGGGAGTATGCTTAGATTTTATTTTCGGACTCGACAAATAGCTGCTACAGGAATCCAGGTCGCCCCTGTTCAAAAAGAAAACGATGCAGAACAATTTAGACAACTACCAGACAATAATTGAAAGGAACGAAGTCGCTCCTATATCAAGGAAAAGTCTTTGGCTAGTGTGCTTGATCTATTCTTCGTTGTTAACATGAACTTTGCTTAAAAAATGTATCAAATTATTCTTTGAAAATTATTCATAGACGTATTTTTCTATCCTTCACTTTGAGTAGTTTTCTCTTCTGAGAAATTGCTTTGCAGCAATATAATTTTAATTGTAAAAAGGCATGTTTCATTTTCATTGATGATTTACATACATGTTATTGACCATCATTTGGCACACAAATCACTTAATTTATGTAATTCTTCTTTTGTGTGTTAAGAATAAAAGTTTTCGTATGTTTTTAAACTCGGTTCGTGTCGTCTGCCTTTACCCATAAATTAATGTTTCCTCAAACATTTGCTTAAACAATTTTTTCGTAGTTTTATTTTTACCAAAAATTCCTATACACCACAGGTTCATATGCTTTGTATATCTTAGCAATTTTAATGGCTTCATCGTAGCTTCTTCTTACATAGTCAACTGGATGGTGTTTTAGTAAATACTGCCAAAAAATTCTTTTTCTCTGTTAACACTAAAAGCAAGAACAATAAACCATTTTTCAAGAAACTATTATACTAGAAGTGTCTCTGAGATTTATATCAACCAAATTTATAAGTATTTTGACATTGTTCATTCATTTCATTTTACTTTGAATTCGATGGATTCTTCTGAATAACATACATACTTATATATAGTTCTAAGGGATGCTATATTTATGAGTAAAAGTTCTCAATATCAAGAACAGGCCATGCGTAGAGTGTTCACTGACATCAACAATGAATGAGAACAGTCTCCTTCATGCATGAATGCAAGGATCAGGCCTTATGCATTGGATGCTAGCTCGACTATTTATATATGCTGGTCAATGGGGCATTATGGGTAGTAAGGTCAGGTATTTCCGGTTATGGGTTATATTTTAAATTATTTTAGTTTGAATTCAATAGATTCCTCAGAAGAATATACGTGTGTGTGTATATATATATATATATATATATATATATATATATATATATATATATATATATATATATCGAGAGAGAGAGAGAGTTTTACTGTATGCTATATTTATGAGTAAAAGTTCTCAATATCAAGAACAGTGCATGTGTAAAATATAAGAGTGTTCACTGACGTCAACATTGAGTGAGAACAGTCTACTTCATGCTTGAACACAATCTTCAGGCCATGTGTGTTGGATGGTAGCTCGACTACTTATATATGTTGCTCAATAAGACATTATAGGTAGTAAGGTCACGTATTTCTGGTTTATTCTGTTATCCTAATGGTTATTTAATAGACAGGGTGAGTTATATTTTAAATTATTTTAAAATGCTATTGTGTAGAAATAATGATGGGCCGAATTACTATTACTATACCTAACACTCCTTCTTCTGTCATTCATTTACACGAGCTCCTTGGGTAGGCAACTCGCTATTTCCTTCTGTACCTCTTATCTCTTCTATATACTACGTGTCATATTTTTCAAACATTCTTTCATCATCACGTGTTCCAGAACTTTCATCTGTCTCTTTCTAATTCTATTAGGTTGGTGCAAAAATAATGACGTAATAATGTCGTTTTTTGACGTTAAAAAAATACGTCAAAAAACGATATTAGTTCCACGTACCATGCCTCTTCCAAATGTCTCCGTTATTTCCCTTTAACTCAACTCTCCAAGTAATCAACTACAGACCCTTAAGTCATAATGGATGGTCTGGTAAAACCAAAATGTTTCGAGACAAAAGCAAACGCACCTAACCCCCCAAATCTACATAAGCACTGGAAACTGACATTCCAAGACAACATTGATACAACTTTACAATCAAGTTTGATGAGCTTTTATAAGCTCCTGGTATATTCGAACCGCTAACAATTTTGGTAGACTCGTATAAATTCAAAGGAAAAATAAGACATAGAATTTGAACAAAGAAATATTAACAAATATATTGGAAATACGTTTTTTAAAAGAAAAGATGAGAAATGAAATTAAATGTTAAAAGTGTAAAGCAACCTTAAGGGTCTGTAGTTGATTACTTACATTTTGAATGAACGAAAATAATACGTTTTTTGCTATGAAAAGTCACCGAGAAAGTGATCGAGTCTTTCAAATTTCGCGCCGCCTGTAATTATCGTCAGAGGGAGATGATTCCAAATTCTCGACGCCTGTAATTATCGTGCGATAATCCAACAATACTCCCCCAGCTTGAAGAAGATTCTCTTATGTAATCTTATTTGTTATGTATGTTTCTTAATATCGTGGCCAATGTACAGTGCGACCACTTTTTGCTGTTGTTGTTGTTGGAGCTACTGAAATTTTAGGTGATGGCATTTTGTCTGTTGGTTTGCTTTCATTTCTGTCAGGTGTTTGTGTGATTTTTTTTTCATATAAGCAGGTTTTAAACGATCAATTGATACGGTGTCTTTTTTTTTTTTTTTTTTTTTTTTGAATGGTAAAACATTTTTCATGTCGTTTATGGGGACCTGAATAATTTGGGAAAAATGGTTTCTTAAGCTATGTCATTCCTGGGAAAAATATACTCGCAGTTATGCAGATCGGCAGATACAAAACATTGTTTGGTCACACATCTAGTGGGTCTAAAAGATAACCTATTCATTTTGTCTTTTAGTTTATATTGACAAAATCCGTAGATTGTGTCGATATTTTGTCTACCTCAAAGTATTAACCAGGTAATGTTAGCGAGGTTCCAAAAACGATGTCTGCTGGTGTACAGTGAGTGTTCTTTTAAGGTGTTTCGTATTGACAGAAGAGTTACAGTCATCTACCAAATTGTAAGGGTCAATCTTTGTGGCTAGTGCAGTTTTTAGCTGCTTTGAACTCTTTCCACAATTCTGTTGGCACAATTTTTGCTTTATAACATTAAAAGATTGAAGTCCATAATTAGTAAAAGTAAGGTTGGTAGAGTTAGGACTATTTTAATTGACTCGGTAAAGAAAGATGAGGAATTAATTTACGGTAAAATCCGACCATACTCAAGAAACGGCGTAAGGATTTTGATCTGTCAGGTACCGGAAAGTTTTTAATTTCATCTATCATCTTTTCAGTTGGAGATAACCAATCAGTTCTAATATGAAAACCAAATAACACTTATCAAAAGAAATTCTGTCGTTATTATCATTAAGGATTTGTAAAACAGCTTCTAAGTCCTTTAAAAGTTGCTCTGGTGATTCTTAGAAAGTCAATATGTCGTACATGTATATGAATAAACAATATTCAAGAATGAATTGTTTATAAATCTCTGAGAAGTACAATCAGCGTTTCTTAACACAAAGGGCATGAATAAGTATACAGAAGGGCCAAATGGAGGGATAACAGCTGTTTTTTCGATATTAGTCTCTGATTTGTATTTGATAATAAGCTTTGAGTAGGTCAAGTCTTGAAAAAAATTTTTGTTGTGGGGTTTAGTAGTTAAGCTGTGGATATTAAGAATCAGATAACGGTTTATTAATGGTGTAAGGGCCTATTGGTTGAAAGATTTATTTTTGGAACATTGGGGTTACCAATTGTAAAGATGTCTGTTTGTAGATAGACCAATACTATTTATATTATTATTCTTACAGGATTATTCAAGTAAACAACAAAAACTCCAAACAGTGAATCAACAAAGTATATATTGAAATAACATACAAAAACAAACATGCAATAAAATTGTATTCAATGTATAGATTAAGGGAAAGAAGTTGTTCCCCTTTAATTGTATTTTGATTTGTAATTGATTGTTCGAAGTTCTTTTTGAGAGAGAAATGTTCAAGAATCAATATTAGAATAAGGTCTGTTTGTTAGAATAGATAACACAAGAACACAATTAATCAAAAATGTGTTGTTATAGAATGGTTCGAAATCAACAGAGTCCTGGTTGATTGAGCTTGGCTAAGTCACAGAGAGAAATGTAAGTTTATATTACAAAATTCTGTGTCTGTGTGTGCGTTAGAAATGTTATGAGCAAGATCATGGACTTGTATGGACAGGTGAATTTTATACTGGATCTTACTGACGACTTGTGAAAAAGTCGCCTCTTTTATGGAAAAAGGGTAGGCTCCCATGGCAACGCGGGAAAACTTGCACTAAAATAACAGAACAAGCAAGCCAGCTCAAAACCGAAGAATTCAAAGAAAAAAATGCGATGGCTAAATTGTCCTATATAAAAGTAGTAGTGATTTACTAGCCAATCGCAGGTGAATAAAAGGTGAGCGTGGAAAAACATAGCAATCGCTATAATGGTATTGAAACATCAGTAATCACCATAGGTTCTCCATTTATCTAGGGTAGTCATTGAAACCAAATGAAAAGAAGAGGCTCAAGGGGATCGAGACTGATGAATAATCCCAGCTTTGAGTAAATATGTAAATTCTTCCTTAGCAACGTAATGTTTCTCTGGGAAAAGTTGTTGCAAATGATGGACGTTTAATACCAGTGTCAATAGTATGTTTTACTTTCGTTGTATGAGTGTCAGATCTTGACAAAGTCAACGAGGAGTATTTATCTATTTACAGTTCACTAATAAACCATAATGAACAAGAAAATATTTACTTAATAATGCACTGATGACATCAGCTACGACAACATCCTGTTTAAATGAGCTACGTAATTGGAAAAATCACACCTTACGACCACATCACTTTGATGCATAATTTTATATATTTTTGTAAAATAAAAGTTAAAAAAAGAGAAATAATAAAAAAAAAATAAAAATTGTAAATATCCATAAATTTTTACATCATGTAGGCTACCCTGTGAGTATGTGGTATTTTGGTAAATGTAGGATTGTGTGATGAGGAATGTGTTCTTGTGGTGAATGAATAAATTCTAATGAAAGAATGGGTAGCGATTCATATTAGCTACATTTAGGATAGTCAGAGACGACCAACCTCACCCCATTTACCCTTCGGCCTTGTACCAAAATTGTATGTAAAAGTACAATAAATATGCACATCAGGTTGAAACGCCGGTTCCGGCATCACCAAAGTTAAGCAACGTCGAGCCTGGTCAGTACTTAGATGGGTAACTGCTCGGGAATATCAGGGACTGTAAGCTTGGGTGTGCGGGTGGTGTAATAGATAAAGGCTCGGAAGTGTTAATCGAAGAGCTAAGTTTCAATTCCAGTTGGGTTCGTTATATTCACATACGCGTAAATACCCTTGGAAAAAGTTATGAACCTGCCTCTTCTCCCCCAACTATGAGCTAATTAATAAAACCTGTATTATTAAATCATCATTATCTAAAAAATTATTACAATCTAAAAAAATATTTTCTGGATTTAAATTGCCTGTAAAGGGTTGATAAACCGTAAAAATCGAATCAACCAACAAATTTCAACTAATAGGTCATTATAACAAGGTACAGGTTGATTGTCTGCTGAAGACAAATGTATGGCAGTAGGGTTCAAACATAAGCAAACCTGAATATTTAGTTGGGAGGATTGTGATAATTGCAACTGTATCAACCACTAGGTTTAGAGATGCACAACCTATCCTGGTTGCAACTTTAATGAGTGGCATTCCGAGGGTTGAAGCTCCGACCCGTCACATTAGTTTTCCAATTGCTGTTGAGTATAGGATGTAGGAACTAGTAAAGGAGGTCTTGAGTATACAGTCCTTCTTGTTGGACCATATCTGCACGCTCTGCATAGTATAAATGAGCCCGACAGGTTTTTGGGGTTTTGTATTAAATGATCGAACACTGGGCGAGCAGTCGATTTCATTCGAAGACGGAACTGTGGTCTTGTTGCATCGTCCTTGTACTTGGGATACTTGTAGGTTTTACGCATTCTCTTCTTAAAATAAAACAAAGAAGCCGTCTGCCATTTTTCCTGGGCGATCTGTGTTGGAATCGATTTGAGCTGCTAACATTGGTTTGATCGATGTAGAAATAGAGCCTGTAGAAATAAATTTTGTTGAACTATATCGTCACCGACATCAATCTGGCTCGCGAGGGACATTGGTTCGTTTAAATATATTGACGGATGACATGTCATGACTGAGATGGACATCAGTTTGTTTAGCAATTCGGGCTTAGATGTTGTAATGACTACAACTTAATGAATACCAGCTGTATATCGTAATCAGTTTGTTGTAAAATGGTTGGTTACAATATCTGGAGTGAAGGAATTATATGATATATATATATATATATATATATATATATATATATATATATATATATATATATATATATATTCAGTTGTTTGGATTTGTTATCCTGGGTTTCACGCTTTTGAGATCATCAGACAAACTGGTTTATTTTTTAAAAATTGAATCTATTAATGGTTGTTTGTGTTTGATTATATTTGGTGGTGGGGGGGAATTCTCCTCTTTGTTCGTTTTTGGATGACATTCTTACACACACAGACACACATACATACAGCTGTACGCATTATAGTACACACAAACATACCCATATAAACAAATCGAAATTTGGCGCAGATTGTTATATGGGTATGTTTGCTTGAACTATAATGCGTACACCTGTATGTATGTATGTCTGTGTGTGAGAGTGTCATCCAAAAACGGACAAAGAGGAGAATTTCCCCTCCCACCACCAAATATAATCAAACACAAACAAACATAAATAGATTCAATTTTTAAAAAATAAACAAGTTTGTCTGATGATCGCAATAGCGTGAAACTCAGGGTCACAAACTCATATCCATACAACTGAATATGCTAGTTCTATCACTGATATTGATCACTTTCCAATAATTACCGTGTATATATATATATATATATATATATATATATATATATATATATATATATATATATATATTTCGTTTTTTTAACTGAAACCTTTAAGCCGTAAACCTATTTTCTTTTCAATAAAACTTGTAAACGTAAAACATGTATTCTTTTACTTTTTAAATGTAACTGCTAAAAAATAAAAAAAATTTCTGTACTTGATAATTTCTTTTTCTCACGGGGTTATGTACATTACTCTGTCCAAATTTTCTGCTATCATCTCTATCATCAGAAAGTTTGTTTGATAAGCAATCATTACAAGGGCAGATACCGCCAAAATACTTGACAGACGTAGTTGCAGATCTATCACATGTTATTTTTGCAGCATTTAGAAAATAACAATAATAACTCCTTTCACCACTCCCGCATTATTCGAGAAAAAAATTTTTGCGAGTCAGTGAAATTATTTTCTAACCAATGAAAACCTTGTATTCAAAAAGTTCACACCTCTATGTGAAATTAGATTTTGAATCCTGTTACGGCTATAAAAATAGAAGCATACTTCTTCTCAAGGCTCATAACAGTTTGAGAAGAAGGCCAGTTTGATCTACACGTGAGTACACATAGACGCACCCACACACAAGCACACAATGGAAGAGAGACAGCCAGCAGCCGCCCACTAAGGCATTGTCTACACACACAACTGCATATTAAGCCTTTATCTAGGAATTCACGAACACATTAGGCTGACCGTCATAAAGTAAGTCTGTTCACACATTTCACACTACTTAAGAACACGTAATTACTTTATAAAACAAATTTCACTGCAAGTAAAACTGAACATTTTATTGATATTGAAGAGAAGGTATAAATATTATTTTAAATGATGCTCTGCTTCTTCTTTTCCTTCAGAAAATAACATTTTCTATGTTTCATTTAAAAGAAGTGTTGTTGTTGTTAAATGTTTGGAATCCCGACACTCAGCAACAAAAACCTGGATAGACGGACTCCAATAGTCCTTAAGAAATGTGCTCCTGAACTGGTTCCTGTTGTCTCTAGATTCTATACTAAATGCCTTGCTGCTTCTTGTTTTCCTGCTTGTCGGAAATCCTCTCCTGTAGTTTCAGTCTTTAGGAACAGAGACGAACTGTCTGATCCTTCTATCAACCTATTAGCATTCAAGTTCTTTTTGGCAATGTACTAGACGCTCTAATCAACTCTGAACTGGTTAAGCGTATCACCTTGTAGGGTATTCTTTCAGATCTTACTTATTATAAAACGCAAATTGTGTGTGTGTGTGTGTGTGTGTGTACGTTTATATATGGGATCGGATTTCCTACATTTTTCAACCGATTTCAACAAAACTTCACTTTTTTTTGGCAGGTAGTATTTCTTATTGTCTTGCACACTTTTTTCTTTATTTTTACATTCAGAATGCTTTAAAAATTCCATTTACAAGACAATTGTTTATAATAAAATTCTATTCAATTGGTAGACTCATAATGATTGAAAACAATGTTTTTGTTTAAGTTTGGGTTTGACCAATTCGTAAAAAAAAAAAAAATAAAACTAATTAAAACATGCGTGTCCGTCAACCTTAAACAATAATCTTTGTCAATTTTATTTTTCAGTCTTTATGATGGTCGATACTTGATCTATATCTTACTGTTACATCCCCGGGCAACGCCGGGCTGTACTGCTAGTAAGCAATATGGCTTTCTTTTCTCTAGGTCAGCTACTGGTGTATTGGTCTTTTTCATAAGTTGAAAGGTTATGGTATTTCTGGACGAATTTTTTAACTGATTCAATATTTAGTTGGCCACTCTTCTAGAACTTTTTTCATTAATACAGGTATTCCCCATGTCTTTATCCTTGAGCTTACGTTGTTCTTAATTTTCATCAACGGCCTTCTTGATGCCATCAGTTCTCAGCTTTGTATCTATGCTGATGACACAACTATTTACTTTTGTCTTAATAGTAAGTTTAACTGGTTGGATAACGTCAAATTAACAGTTGTTCTAAAAAATGACCTACAATCTGTTGTTAACTGGGGACAAGGAATAGCTTGTTAATTTTAACGCCTGGAAAACGAAATTGCTCTCTTTTAATTGCCTGAGAGAACACTTTATAAGAAAGATAAGAAAAAAAATTCAAGTTTCTGCTATGAAAACATTTTCGCTACGATCGAAAATTAAATGGTGAATAGAGATATTCCTCGCTCACTAAAAAAATCAAGTTAAGAAGTTATTTTAAATGAAAAAATAACAAATAATAATAATATTGCTTAGCACTTTAACTAAGTTAAAACATATATATATATATATATATATATATATATATATATATATATATATATATATATATATATATATATATATATATATATATATATCCGGTTCACACTACTCCCCAGTCTTTTGAACAGAAGTAGAGGTTTATCCCTTGTTACCTGTTTAGGATTTGGTTTCCGGTTCGTTCTGAAATCTTCTCGTTCTCTTTCACTCCCAGTAATTCCTTGCGTCATGGTGGCATTATTTCCATATATATAATGGGCGTGTGTATGGGTATATACATGTATGAATGCTATTGACTAAACCGGCACCCGACTTTACTTTCTTACAAATGAGGCCGGGTTGTTAGCAACCCTGTAGGATGAAAAATAAGCCGTATCAAAGGGCGGAAGGAATCTTGATAAGTCAACAACCAGCTAATTAGAGGTAGTGTATCAATAAATCGCCGTGGAGAAAACAACGGGAAACTACCCCAGTATCAACTCCAAGAAAACTCATGGCATTTAACCACCATAATTAGTACTATTAAAAAAAACTAACATTCAAGCAGAAATTACTGGGCAGAAGTCAGTATTTTATTTATCTTTTCATATTGAGCTAAAAGATCAAAGAGTTGCAAAAAGAAAAAAACTTAAACGTTCACTCAAAAATGACAATAAACTTTTTTCGATTCTTCAAACACATCTTTATAATTTATCAATTTCATCAGCAACGATGAAGACCTCGAAGAACTTTAAAATCGTACTGAAAATATACAGAAAATAAAGTGTATTTTATTAAAATTGACTATCACCAAATCTAAAAAAACAGTAATTTTTGAGTTTTCTTGAATTCTTTTGAGATTTCAGATTATATTTTTCATGTCTTCCTGTACAAGATTGATTTTTTTGTCGATATAAGACATTCGGAGATTTAACTTCATAAAAATATAAACATTAGGATCATTCAAAATTCGCTAGTTAAAATAGTTAAATAAATATAGAATCAACCCATGATGCACTGGAACGCGTTTTTGAAAAAAAAAAATCAAATTCTCCCGTCCTTAATTTTTGGATACCAAAAGGACACCGGGGACAGGACACGTGGCTACCAACAGAAGCACAAACTTTGTATCTCTGTATACGTGTATGTTCTTGAAAATATGTAATTTTTTCTGAAATGTATACTAAAGCCATTTATCGTTTTTGTTTATGCATATTGTGTTATATCTTGTATATGATTTGTTTGTACTTTATATATTTCCGTAGTGGGGCTGATGATGTATTTTTAACCCGCAAACAAACTACATATTTATAAAAACAAAAAAAAAGTAGATTCAAACAAGATTGACGCATCTCCAGAACAACCCACGAAAGGTTTTTTTTTTTTTTTTTTTTTTTTTTCATGTGCCGAAAGTGCGCATGGTTTTGGAGGTATCTACTTTATATAGCAGTGGTGTATTTGATAGCGGCTCGGAATGAGAACTCAAACCAGAATTCGAATCTCAGTCAAGTTACATTCAATTACGCGCAAATCCCCTTGAGAAATGTATGAACCGATTTCTTCTCCAGCTAAGAGTAAATAGGACAGACTAGGTCCGATAGCCTTGGTTGGCAATCAGTCTAGGGTAATGAAAACTCAAACCAGCCTGGAAAGAGTTGGGCTATCTTGCCCAAAGCAAAACACTGCTGCTACGGTTGTAGTATATGTCGTGCCCTTACGACCCTCTGAACGAATCTGATCTTCAAAACCGTCGCAAATTACTCGTTTTTTAGTTACCCACTCCCCGGGAGTTCTCGGGTCAGGGAACCACAGAATCTTGATATTATTAAGACATTTTTCTCTTCCGTCACCTTTTAGAGGTGAAATTTATGCTTTTGCTACGGTTTTGATGCGTTTTGACTTCGGAAATTAGTTGTATTTTAGTTATCCCCCACCTCGGAATTCAAGAGTGAGGAAACCACAGAATCTCGATATCGATGTCGTGTTCTGGGTCTGCTTTGGTTGTTTAACGATATTGAATGAGTGAGTGTACTGTCGATTTGCTATGGCCTTTAACCGCCTCTATTGCTGGGAAACTGATGTAAAAAGAAAGCAAAACAAAGAAAAAAGAAAAGAAACACCGTCGCTCGTCTCAGTTTCTTGTCCGTACTGGCTGTCTTTAGAAACACCGTTAAGAATACCTTTCTCCACACTGCCTAGTGTCGATCTCGTCCGTTCTTTTATTGTATCGCAAAGTTATCAATCCGGGTGTTTGGATTAAATTCGCATATGGATATGCAAATATAGCGTCACTCTTCCAACATCCTGTCTTGTCTATGTGAATTTATTTTACTCGGATAAATTAACCTAAAATGCGAAGCTTAGGTTCGAATCACACCGAAATCAATTCTGCTTACCGACGACTACGAACATTGCGTGTTGCCACGCGAATTCTTTTCGCGGCGGGCGAACGACGCCTACTCTCGACAACTCCTTCGTTGCATCCCCCCCACTCTTCATCCGAGCGCTCCTCCAGATTGGGAGAGCTCTGTCTTCTTCCCGAGACGAACTATATTCAATACAGTCGTCAGACGGTTCGTCATCATCGGCAGCAATTTCCAGGCTACTGGAGTTAGATGTATCGTCTAGTCGCTAGTGATACCGGCCTTAGCCTTTCCAACCGTTCGATTTCTTCTGACGAGCCACTGGTGTTCCTAAATGGCACACGCGCTCCCGAAAAAAGGCACAAGTTTTTTTTTACGTGATGAGGGGTTCCATCAACAAACACCGAGTGAGGACAGTTGATTCCTGTCATCTGGCCAATCCTAGACTTACTCATACACCTGCTGTGCGGGATTCTGACCCATACAGTATCCCCCACCCGGAACTCTCCCTGGATATCTTACAGTTCGGGGTTGGCCACTGGATCAATCAATATCCTGTACCTGGAAATTGCAGGTATGTATGACGTGATGTTGGTCGGCGCTGTGGAGCTTGAGATGCCGCCCTTTGGCGTAACTGCCTCTGTTATGGAACATCGTTTCCTAGTCGCAATTGTTTGTACATTTCTGTGGCTTCTCTCAACTATACGGTTTCACGCCCGCTGGTTCATAGGCAAACCGGAATGGAAGATGTATACTCCAATCACGCAGGAACTACCGAAAGTGTTGGTCGGTAGATGCGGTGCCGTTGTCAGTCAACGGATTACTCAACGGGTGAGCCACACTCATAAAATATGGACTTCAGCTGGCGTACGACACTTGCCGACTCAGGGGACGTCAGATGGCAAATCGCGAGGGACCACCACAATCAATAAGTCAAAGTGTAAGATAGTGGCCACTGTCATAATGAGTGATATCCACTCCTAACCTGCTCCAATTGTCCTTCACGTCAAGCCTTCCTTTCTGCCAGTGTACAGGCGCAGGATCAATTGACTGGCACGCCTCACACGTCTACTCTTCATTGTCATTCGTACGTCAGCTTTTGGAAACGGTCGGGGCTTTCCGTTTGGCAAAAAACAAAAAAATATAACGTGCGTTTTATTCCAGGATGTCTGCTCCGTTGGATATGTACTGTTTGCTGAATAATATTTCACCTCTGAAAGAACATGGGTGTAATAGTAAAAAAATAAAAAATATAAAAAATGTGGAAACATAAAAAACAAAGAAGAAATAATAAAAATAAAACGAAACATTCACACGTTCCTAGTGTGAAGCAAGTTTTGTGTTGTTTAGAGTACTCTCCCTTACTTTGAAACTCTCCGATGAATGTATTTTCTATAACATGTGTGTTGATGCCGCCTGTGGTTATGGTATAATTTGAATTTCGAAGGTTGCTTTTTTTTTCTTTTTCCATTTTGTTTGTTAAATGAAATTGAATGTTGTTAACAGTGTGTAACGATAAAACTTGATGTTTTCGAAACTTACATAAACAGAATTGTAAAAAGACGTGATGAACGTAAAGATTTCAATTACCATTTGGTAATTGGACGTCGTCGGAATACTTTTAAAGTGGGAGTCCCTCAAAAAACAATACGCGAAAATAATTATTCAAGTTTACTAATCTTATTATAAATATTTATCAATCTTATTAAAATTAAACCTATAATAAAAATTGAAAACTGTATTTGTGGTTTAGAAATTCTAGACAATTTTACAATTTTTTTTTTTTTTTTTTGTATTATGTTCAGTTTTTTGTTCAACTAATCTTGGCAATTGCAATCTTTCCCAATTTCTTGTTTAAATAAAATAAATGATTCTCCTATCGTGTGTTTATCAATGACATCTATTAAAAAACGAATAATCAACTTTCGAAACTATGCTTGTAAAAACTTTTTTTTTTTTTTTTTATTATTATTTTATTTGCAATATTCTGTATTTCTATTTTATTTTTTTAAGATTAACATTTTGTGTAAGTTTCAGTTAATTATTATTTTATCGATTATTAATAACGCAGGTATTTCCATTTTCGTTTTTCAATTCATACCAAATGGGACACTGATTTATCTTCCTTGGACCGAACGTAAATTTCTTGAACAAGTCTCCTATTCCGAGTCCTCGGTAGGGAATTCAATGTTTGATATGCAGAAATTGCTTGAAGCAATAGCACAACAAAATCAAACGAAAAATAGCTACAAAGCCAAGAATTATTTCCATCTTCTTATGAGAGGAGTTAGAGTAGGATTCTTCCTGAAGTTAAAACAAGATCATTTTTCAGTTTCACTGATGAGCTTATGACCTTTAGAACAGAACCTCTAAATTGAAATTTTTATTCGTATATTCTTTTTTCTTTTCACAGAGATACATTTTATTTTTATTTCACCTTCAGTTTTTACTTAGTTGAAAATAAATGCATTTTTGTGGGTAACTTAACTTTTCCATGTGGCAAGTGAAATCGACGAACTAAGTTCAAATTTCCACCGAGGTTTTAACGTTCACTTTCGCACAAATGCTCTTGAGAACCTTCTCCTCTAAAAAAAATGAAAAATCTTTCTTGAAACTTTAAGCTTCAAGAATGATTTTAAAATTGTAGATTAAAAAGACGTTTATATTGTATTCGTCATGTAGTTTTATTACAATTATCTCCCTCATACATAAATTAGCCAAACATCAGGCTGTCGATAAATGTGTCAACACCACATAAAAACACCCACATCCCTGTTAAAAAAATGCTTTGCAATATTTTAAACTAAAAGTAAGTAATATTTGTTTCAATTCAGATTAATTAAACTTTAAATCAGCTAATTTTTCAGAAAAAGTATATTTTATTTTTGAAAGATATTTTAACGAAAATTTTATTGTAATGACAGATTTTGGCGATTTTAGCAATTTTACTAGTAATCAAAAAAAAAAAAAAAAATTTGTAAAGCCACCTGTTGAGGAAATGTCAGAAAATTATCAATAAATTTTAAATATACTATTAGTTTTTTTGTGTATTATTTAATATTGCTGTTGAACAATTTAAGAAATTTTAATGTTATATAAAATAAAATATAGGATAAAATTATCTATTTCCACACAGGAAATACACTGCATTCTTTGTCCAAACAATTAATATCAGTTGAAATTTATAATCTTTTTATTAAAACAGTTTTTTTGAAATTAATCTTTTGAAGTCCTCTAAATGTTATAGCTCTTTTGAGTTTGATGGAAGTTTCCTTCCAGTCTTTTCTTATTTTTGTAATGTGGAAAGTTAACAGCCAAATTATATCATTATTTTCCCTTCTAGTTACATGTACCCATTTTTTGTTGCTGTTGAAAGTGTTCAAGTGATGTGGTTTGTGTGATTTCGTAAACATCCAAACTTTGTCAATCGATCTCACTTGCTAAAGGCCAGCCCATCTGTCGATCACTGAAGATGTGTCTGCAAAGGCGGAAAGACGGCTGTTGACTTATCCTTTTTGTTTTTCTCTATTTAATATCCCTTTCTTGTCTATTTATTGTTTATTTTTATTTATTTTTATTTTTTTGCAGATGTTTTACAGATACTTATTACGAAGGCACTTAAATGTCTTCCATCTTCATATCCCACGATGCTGCTCTTTCAACCATCAGTTCCACCTCCTTTCAAATAACATCAGCAAACAGCTTCCTTTAAAGTTATGTCCATCTGAACTCAAAAAGTCATTTAAATTTCCCTTTTCTCAAAGTCATCCTTGCCTGATTGAGAGTTTAAACAGCAGACCTGTAAATGCCACTGAGTTTTCAAATATTAAAGACTTTCCTATTGGTGCATTTCCAGAACATGAAAATAAATGCTTCCATCAAATTTTGAGAAAAAATGTACATTATCAACGTCTAATGATGCATTGTAGCAATGGCTACACAGAACCACAAAATGTTTTGACATGGGAAGATATCTTACAATGTCTTGAAGATTTTTTATTAAATTTTAATGATTATTCCCATTTTGAAATTCTTAAACAATTCACAAAACTTACAAATTTGCCACCAGACAAAGAAGTTGATTTACTTACTAATCAAAAATTTATTCAGATTTGTGAACTTCTGATGAGTCAACTTTCTGATTGGAACCATGAAGAATTTTTCTGTTTAATGCAAGTTTTGATAAAGTTTGACTTTCACTCATGTATTACTCCAATCTTGCGGCCACTACGGTTGAAGCTCAGCTCAAGGTTTGATAAGGAATGTGTCAAACGGATACCTCAATTTACCACAGAACAGTTATTCCAAGCTTGTGATTTCTTTTTCTATTTCCGCTATAACAAGCAAAGTAAATTCAGCCAGACATTCTTCAATTTGATTCAAGATAAAACACTGAGTGACACAGAACTAATTGTAGCCTTATTTTATGCTAACCTTTCCAGAAATGTTCCAAAGAAATTTATTGATAATGTTTTAGAGTCAATTTCCTCAATTGCTGACAGCTTAACTTTGGAAGAAATGGCTATCATTTGTCTTGGCTTCTTCAAAACAAAATATCAGATCCGAAACACGGCTTTCTTGGAAACTATGATTGATAAATTATACCGTGAAATTAATCTGACTGACCCAATTACAGTATCTGCTTTATTTAAAGGACTACAGATTTCAACTACGAAGACCCTTGATAAGGCTTTCCCAAGTTTGTTTGCAGCTCTCAGCAATGTGCTAAACAGTGTAACCAAAGAAATTCTTCATTACCCGTTGGCCACTTTTATGCATGTGTTTCTTTATTTTCATTTCATCCATTTTGCCAATGATGAGTTTATTGCCAAGGTGAAAGAAAGACTTACTCAAGAAGATATTTCTCAGTGGAGAATTAAAGACATTGCCAAAATTACTTATTCTGTTACTAACCTTGGAGCTTTACTTTTGCCAATGCCTGAATTTTGGGAAAAGGTACTCAAAGATTTGGAATCTCCAGAGCGGCAGAGGGAAATTAATATCTACCCTCAGTGTTTATTGTCAACACTAGTTGCCATGTCATTTATAGGCCTTTATCCTGAAAAGCTAATCAGCCATATATTTCAACCAACAACGCTGGCCAGTTTTGATTCACTCCGCAAAAGTAAGTACTAGAATTTTGTCATTCTTATAGTCAAAATAATAATAGTAAATATCTGGGGTCAAAAGGTGGATTGGGATGGCCAAGAATGCATTTCAGAAGCTGGGTAGAGTACTGTGAAACAGGAGGATTTCTATGGTGACAAAGAAAAGAGTACTGAGCTGCTATGTAACATCTGTCCTCCTATAGAGAAGCGAATGTTGGATGGTATCCTCAAGGATGAAGAAAAGATTTGAGGCGGCAGAGATGTGGTTCTACAGAAGGATACTGAGGACATCATGGACTGAGCATGTGAGCAACGATGAGGAGGATTCAAACAAGGGGGAGAGGATGCAAACAAAGAGGAAGCATAACATGAGGCAGATGAAATTTCTGGGACACGTGATGAGAAAGGAGGGCCTGGAGAATCTGATACACATGGGATGAATAGAGGGAAAAAAGACTGGGGGAAAGCAGTGCATGACATACGTTGGTCAGGTGGATGGCAGAGCGTGGTCTGGGGGAGTTGACAGAAACAAAACCTGTTGAGAGACACAAGGGATAGGAGATAGTGGAGGGCCATGATCGCCTATGTCCTGAAAGAACACTGCACATAAAAAGAAAAGAAATAACCAAATTCCCATCTTACGAAGATTTCTCTTAATAATAATTTTAAAATAATTTGGTAGACGATGTTATTTATACTGGATTTTTGGTGATTGCTTTACTTGGTTTCTGTCATTTGAGACAATGCATCTGAAAAATGGCGTTTTTTATCATGGTCGCTATGCTTCTCAGCCTTTTGGCTTAGATCAAAGTATAGTATCTGTTCTTATCAGTTTAATCTGATTCTCTCTCTCTCCACTTCTATCTTCTCTTCTTTCATTTTCTCATTGTAACCAAGTAGTATCTTTTTCTCTTTCCACACGATCAAAACGAAATAGTCCCTTATTTATGAGGTCTTGGCATGGCATAATGGTTGTGCAAACTAACAATGGTAGGGACAAGTACAATTATAATAGGATGGTAATATTAGCTGTTTCCTTATAAGGAAACATAGAGCATTCATCGATCAAGCAACCTGTGCTACTCGAATTACTTTTCTTCCTGGCATCAGCCTGAAATCAAAGTGTAATATCTGTTCTTATCTCTAATGGCAATATTAGTTGTTTACTTATAAGGAAATATTTGGTATTTATTGACCAAGCAGCCAGTCCTGCTTTTGGTTGAAACTTATAAAATCTTTCTCTTAGAACAATTTTTCAAGAAAATAGGCTTTTTGTGTCCAGTAACTGTGATTGCTCTTTCCAGTAATGATGGGGGTTTCCTTCCTTGCTTTTTGTTTGAAGTAGTATAGAATGTTAACAACTTAATTATGTCATTATTTTCTTTTTGAGTTACGCGCACTATCTATTTTAGTTGTGTGTTATTCATTTTAATTGCTTAATAGAAAAGAAGTTACAATTTCTTGTGGTTGAGATATTATGTCTGAAATTTAAAAAGCAAAATACATTTGCACATATGCTTGAATCATTGCTTTTCTATTTTTCAAATTACACCAGCCCATAATAGTATAACATGACTAAAAATTTGCTGGATGTTTTTAAGCTAATAGTAGATATCCCAAACTAAAATTTTGTATTCAGTATATCTAAAAATCTTTGATACAGATATAGAATTTTATTTTAATCTTTTTATGGACAAACATGTGTGCAAAATTTAAATAACTCCAGTTTATATATTTATTTTTCTATTTTATAATATGAATTCTGTTTAATGTGTTCTTTTTTTGTTTAAGAAAATGCATAAAAAGGACTGCTGAGGTGAAAGTGATTCAAACATGAGAGTTCGGATAAAAACAATGAAGAAGCACTTTATACAGTTTTATAAAAGAAAATATAAGAAAACGATTTAAGCTATGTAATATTTAAAATGGGGGTTCAATTGACAATATTCATTCACTCAGCAATTCAAATTTTGATGCATCAGACCCAATGATTTTGCACAAAATGAACACTGTATACCTTCTTTGATTCAAATGCCTTGAGTTATATGGGCACAAAGATATGAAACCAACTGATTATTAAGGACAAAATATTGCACTACAAGGTGCAATCTTCATTTTTGTAAGAGGTGAATTTTTCTGGTATTTCATGTACTAAAGTTTATAACTTAGAAATTTTTTTTGGAAAGACTTCAAACCCTATATGAAGCACACCAAATTGATGAGCATCCTTTTTATTTAAGATGAGAGAATTTTGATTTGATATGTGTAGGAAGACACAACTCCAAGCAAAACAAGTTTCAAAAACACCAGTATGAAATTGTCAGCTTTGAAAATGCAGAAAAGGAAGCACCTGTTGTTGAAAAATTTAAAGAGATTTGGAATAAAAACTAATCATCACACACAAGAAATTATATACCTACTAATAGATGAAAGGCGTATTATTCTTTCAAAAGAATCATGGTGCTGTAAAAAATCTCATTGAAATCAAAGCATAATTTTCTCTTGTTAAAAAAAGCTATAAAAATTTATTTTATTTTCAAGAATAAGCAGATTTTGTTTTCTAAAAGTAAATAAATAATAATAATTAGAATAAAAAATAAGTTTTAAACAGTTTTTCCCTCACTTCAAGCATCTGATTGATTTTACTGTTTTTGCCACTTTTATTTTATTTTTTTTTTCAGACTCCAGATTAGATTTCCGCCGTGAACTTTTCCAGTTGAATGAGAGTGTTCGTCTGGAATGCCCTGATTATAATGGTTGCCTTCTACCTGACAATTTCCTCAAATCCATTTCCAAGGTTAGTTGCTATTGTTTAAAAAAAAAACCATTTAGAATAGAAAAATAAAGATCTCTTTGCAAGATTCAGTTCTTTCCTCATCATGTATAAAAAATAATGACAAATTTCCTCGTCTTTATTTTTTTTCTTTTTAAATTATTGATATTTTTCTACTTAAAAGTAGTGGGCAGAGTAATTTGAGAGATTAGGAATAGAATGGGGATATAAAAATGAAAGGTTGAAAATTGGAACATAAGAAGTAATCTTAAGATGTTAATTGAATATTCCTAACCAGAACTAAATTGAATATAATAATTTACACGATTTACAAGTAAACTATTGTCTTCATCTTTGTTGTTGTTATCACAACATTTTTCCCATTGTGCCCTCTGGGCTTCATCAGGTGTATGTTGTTTCAGTTAACCTACAGGGGACACGAACTGAACCCTTTATTTAATCTATAGTGGTAGACTGTCTTTGTTCCACTGCCCATGTCTAGAGATGTTTCATCTAGTTCAGCAGTTTTCAAGTTTTTTGAAGTCGGGGCACACTTGAAATCCTAATAATTGTAGGCAGACTATATACAAATTTCAGAAAAATATGTTATAATGAAATCAAATATTGCAGAAAGGAAATAATGCAATAAAGAAATATAAAATGAAACATACCCTAAGTTTATTCATTCTTGCGTTTATGAGAAACATGAGCCTGATGAGTCTTAGCGATTTCTTTAATATTTGGGTGTATATTTGATAGGCAAACTTTCATTTCTTCGTCAATACATTGATGAGTTGCTCTCTTTTTGCACTTTTCCAGCATTGTTAGCAGAAAAGCTTAATTCACATAAATATGAATAAAACAGGTACTGCAATATAATAAAGCAAATATATTTATTTCTTATATCTGGACATACTTCTCTGGAATGCCAGGTTGCACATAGACATCTTCCAGGGTGCACCACTTAAGAACCATTGATCTAGTTTCTTTCTTTTAGTATTGCTCAGTTATTGCTCACCCTGTTTAAACCAAGTTCAAATACGCATTGCCTGACACAGTGATTGAACTCACAATTATTAGATTACCAAATTCACAAACCAACATTTTAACCTACTAGGTTATGGTCTCATAGGAATATAAGTTTTAACTTTGTATAAGTTTCATTACTTTTACCTGAAAAGAAAAAAAAAAGAGATCGGCTTATAAAATTCAATATGACTGAAACAGCAGACCCTGAAATTTCACCTATTGTAGTGGATGGGTCGTCTCTTAAGGAGGCTCCTTGTCTTGAATGTCTATTTGGACTAAAGTTCACCCAAGACCTCAAGTGGAACTCGTATATCTGATCTATTGCTAACAATGCTGGAAAAATGGTCTGTTCATTGTGCCACTCCAGTAATTATCTGACTCCCTCTGCTATCTTTACAAGAGCCAAATCAGACCAAAAATGGAGTATTGCTGACATATCTGAGCTGGAACTGCTCAGTCCTCACTTTGCCTGTCTTGATAGAGTTCAAAAGCATCTACATGGCTTTGTGTGTGATCAGTTATTTTCCACCCTACAACCACTTTCCCACAGACAAAACTTTGCAAGCCCCTCGCTGCTCTATCACTATTCCCATAGCATGTGTTTGACAAACTAAATTCCTCAGTCCCGCTATCTCTGACCTTTACAACCAGAACTATGACACATGCACAAGTATGCTCAACCCCTGGTGTTGACCTTTATCAGCAGTAACCAAATATGTACCCCTATTGTTTGCCCTAGACAACAGTAACCAATTAGATGACTCTTCACTTGATAACACATGACTTGTTTTGTTACTGATAGTTTAATTTAGTAGTTTGTGTTTAGAAAAAAGAATCTTTGTATGTCTGGAGTTGTTGTTTTCCATATTTTTCCCAGTATGAAAAGTTTGATGTCTAATTTTTAAAATAAAATCTAAGTTAAAATGGAACTAATCTTTTCAAATAATAAATGGTAGAACATTTTGCAAAGGATTGTTTGCTAAAAAATTACTTTTGAGGGGTTTTGTATTGAGATAGCAATTGATTTCTAATGTTTTATTTTCTTAAGTTTTCTCTACTGAATGTTTGTCAGTTTGCCAGATAAATTTTTCACTAGGTGCTCTATGAACATAGTTTTTTTTTTCTATAAAAGAGAGTTATTAGGCAGAACATGAAAAAAGTAAATGAAAGTAAAAGTTTTTCTCTATCTCTATTTTCTTGTCTTTCTTTGTACCTTTTTTGGTTCTTACCATCTTTCCTCCTTAATTGTATCTTTTTTTCCTTCATACCATCTTACTCTCTGTTTCTTTCATACTGTCTAACTTTTTTCTCTCTCTCTTTGTACCATCTCACTTTTTCTCCCTCTCACCATGCCATTTCACGTTTCTCTCTCTCTCTCCTTGCCATCTCGTTTTTATCTCTCCATGCCATCTCACCTTTTTGTTTCTTACTCTTTTTCCAGGCCTTCTCACATTTTTCTTTCTCTCTCTATCTCTCCATGATGTCTCACTTTTTTCTCTCAATGACATCTCACTTCTTTTTTTTTCTTTTCATACCATGTTATTCTTTCTTTCTCTCTTCATGTTGTCTTGCACTTTGTTTATGCATTTTTTTAACCAATAATTTCTTTTTTCTTTTAATTCCAGAACCATGAAATATTTGGCAGACTGCCTGATGTAAAGTCTCCTTTTAATACAACCTCACAGAGGAATACAATGTTCTTTGAAGTTGTCCAGAACCTCAACAAATTGTTCAAAAATAAAAATAAATATTTAATAGATTTTCTTCTGCCACATTTTCAAACTGCAGGTAGGTGGGGAGGGGACCACTTGTCAGCAGTTGTTTTTTTTTATCTTTATTGTGTCTGATGATGAAAAAAAGTTAAAAGAATTACTTGGAACTTTGCAAAGACATTTTGTCACAACTACATGCAAGTTTCAAATATTTTTTATCTTTTATATAAAGCATTGTCACATATTAATTTTTGACTAGTATTTTCATCTTTTTTTTTTTTTTTTTTTTTACAACTCCCAGTTCAATGTGTGCTAAGTAAGCAACATAGATCAGAATTAAAAAAATAAACTTTCTTTGAGATTTGATCTCCCATTCCTCTCCATAGCCTGTTTTGCCATGACATCACCCTACCAATTAGGCTATAAAAGCTAATCAGCAGTAGTCATTCAGATTTAATTGTAGTTATATTGCGTTTTTTTTTTTTTTACTCCTATTTACACATTCATAAACACAGTATATAAAATAAAAATTTCAAAAAAAAAAAAAAATGAAAAAATCACTTTTTTACATATATATTAATTTGATACATAAAATCAATTTTTTTACTTGTCTTGGCACTTGATTTATACTCTTTATCAATATGCATACATCTCGTTTTTAGATAGCCTATTTTATCTTGTCACTTTGTAAATAGCATAAGAAATAAAATTCTGTTTTTTAATCAAATTTAAAAAAAAATACATTTTTATTCTCTCAATTTAACTATGCTATGCTAAATGTGCTTTAGTCCAAATTATAAAATTGGCTTTAAAATCTCTTAATGGGTTTGATAATCTATTCATTGCCTCTTCCTCCCCGCTCCGAAAAAATCAAGCATGAATTAGAAGTATGCAAAAATAACTGAGTTTTATAATTTCAACAACTGTCTTTTGAAAATGTTGTCATTAAACAAAGTAACTTAGTAAGGCTAAATACAAAAGTACTAATAACTATTCTCTATTCAATGATTTATCTGTTGTTTTATATTTTCGATAACTTATTACTGTCACAATGTTTTTCTTTTTTAAATAAGCATTTATCTGGAATAAGAAATTAAAGAAATAGTCAAATTATAATTCTGCTTGTTCTCCATTAGTTAGTATGTGTGTTACACCCTAAACCCTGCTCACAAATTGTTTGTATAACAGTAGCAGACAAAGTAAATCTCTAACACTCTTTGCTTCTGACTACTTCTTTACTCTGGGGTACAGCCCTCCACCTACAGTTTTGTGGTGAGTACCTACTTATTTCACACCCTGCCATTACCTCAAATAAATAATGGACCATTCTGCTTTGATTGCAAGGAAAGACGGAAGAAAAAGATATATCAGAGATGTTGTTTGGTTTTAGGGAAAGAAAGAAAGAAAGAAAAGGCATAATGTTTTTATGCATTTAACATCTGCTTCAGTGAAATGTAAAACTGTATCAATTTTTATCTTTTCATTTGTATCTTCTTACTTTAAATAATGACCTATATTCATACTTCTGATTTCTATTGCAATTGTAACAAGCTGAACCCATCCAATGCCTGCCCCCTCATTAGTAATAGTAATCCTAGCCAAATGCTATAAGCTTACAACCACATCATGCTGAAACAGTGGTTCCTGTATGATCACTGAAGTTAAGCAGTGTTGAGCCTGGTTAGTACCTAAACGGGTGACCACTTAGGAATACCAGGTGCTGTAAGGTTTAATGTGGGGGTAGTGTAATCGATAATGGTTTGGGATTTTTAATCGGAGAGCCAAGTTCCATTTCTTGTTATATTCACTTACATGCAAATACCCTTTGGGAAAGGTAGGAATCCATCTTTTCTTCCCCAGCTATGGGTTAATTAGTAAGACTTGTATCATTATATCATTATTATCTCCAAAAAAATTTTTATAATCTAAAAATATTTTCTGGCATTAAATAACATGAAATTGGTTGATAAGCTGTAAAAAACAAATCAATCAAAACAAACTCTAAGAATGAATTAATAGAAAATTTGTATTTAAAAGAAGAAAAAAAAAACTTTTGTTAAAGTTAAGCTCAAATATTTAGCTATGCAATGGGAGAATTCCCCTGGGTTTTTAATAGCCATGAAACACAAGGAATTCATTCAATCATTAACTTAAGAATTATGATTCATCCGAAAATAAAACTAAAATTTTCATAGGTATATAATATATATAAATTTTATATTATATATAAATTTCTCAGAGATGGTGAACTCTCTTCAGACCATCTATAACACCAGGAATTCATCATGATGAACACAATGACAACTGAGTACATCAAAAGAATATAATCCTTTCTCCTCAAATCCCAATATTCTTGTTCAATTTTGTTGTCAGCTATTAGACAAATGAACAGCAATATTAACACTTTTTTGATGACTTGTAAAGAACAAGAATAGAATATTGGTGATTTCTCAGAGTAAATAGCATCACTGGGAAGAGCAGGTATTAGCCACAGTAGTGTGCAGAGGTTAAAATGAAAAGTAGCACATTTGAAAAAGGGGGATGTTATGTAATTAATATTATTTCGTATTTAGCATGTAAAATAGTAAATGCTAATTAACATCCCTTGGTGCAGAATTTTTTTTTTTTTTTTTTTTGAAGCCTAATAAATTAATCCCTACTGTAACTTACTTTCATTGATTGGAAATCTATTTTGTTCTTGATCTGATTAAAAGTTTATATTTGTAAAATGGTTGTAATTAATTAACTCAGGCAATTTGTCAGAATCGAAAAACATTAACTTCTTTATTATTTTAGATGAAGGGGAGGGGTCCTGTTGCCAATATAAATGCACCATCAAGCTGATTCCTGACCTTTTGACATGTTTTTGGGGGACCAGTCTATTTAAGTATTGCTGTTTTAAAATGAAATGTATTATTACTATGTAATATGTACAGTGTAACCCGGATATAAGAGATTTTCTCTGGTCCCAAATTAGAGCCATACTTACCTAAACAAAATAGACCAAACCCGGATATAAGATACTTCTTCTCCGGTCCCGACAACTCTCTTATATCCGGGTTACACTGTATGTATACATATGATGTTCATTTCATTTCCGGTAGACATAAATGTTGCAAAATTGAAATAAACTGGTAACATTTGTTGAAATGCTTTTCTATGTCTTTTCTTTGAAAATAAGTCTGCATACGTCTCTAGTCAAATTTTTTCTTAGAAAATCCCCACAACCACCTTAAGAAAAATGTAATATTTTTCATTCCTAATTAAAAAAAAAAAAAAAATTCTTTTGAAGTTGAAGGCAAAAATTGCTATGGACGTGGCTTGTTTTTTTAAGGCATTAAATATAAGTACTGCAGCATTGTCATGGTGCTGCAGTTTAAACACATCCCTGCATTTAAATGTTATGAAATAAAACCATAGACTTAAAAAAAAATGTACACATACAAATATGAACTTACTTTATCTCAATGTTTCTATTCAACTATTTGTGCAGATTATTTAGTGTGAAACCTGTGCCTTGTGTTTTTTCGAGATTTCTTCAATGTTTGATCAAATGTGCACGAAGCAGCTCTTCATTTCTTCTTTAGTTAAGCATAGCCTTTCTTGCTTCTTATTTTTTGTTATTTGGGGTTGAGAAGCCTAATTCGCATAAATAAGAAGTAGAAAATAGCAATAAAATTGATAAAGCCTTTTTAGCTAATGTTAGATAAAAATGTTTAATATTTATTCATTTATTCAAATACTAGCACTGTACCATTACTATTTACACACACACATATGTATACCGTTTGCAGCACACATAAGATCACATGGCACATTAGTGATTTAAGTGAATGTAAATTATTTTCTAACTTTCAGACATTGAAATCCGTCTTGATGTTGAAGGTGAAGCAGTTCCTTGCGATTTATGGAGATCTTCACCAACAAAGACTGTTGAAACTCCAATCACTGACTGCTACCTCACTGATCTCCTTCTTCATTTGGCCAATGGAAATTCATTTCAAAGGTATTAGATTTTATTATTTACATACAAATTGTTGTCCTTGTCTTTGTTGTTGTTATCTCAATGTTTCAGCTGTTGTCCCCTCCAGTCTTCATCAGGTTTATATTGATCCGAGCAGACCTACAGGGAATTTCTGAACTGAACCCATTAATGAGTCTACAAGGGTTGATGATAACTGCTATTCCTGATTAACAAGAGTCTACCATCTCTGACAGAGAAATTATATATACTGGCAGTACCCATGTAAATTTTACAGTTTTCATGTTTTAATTTTCTGATGAATAATAAAAAAAAAAGGTCCAGTTTAAAACTGCCTGTAGGTGGTGGTTGGGGTAGTTCCATAATGGCATAGGGTGTGTTCATATCACAAGTTTATCACTACTCTTGGTATTTACATGACAGATGTTCAAATAAACTATATTCCTTAGTTCTGCCAGTTCAGGCCTTTACTGCTAGGGCCTACTATGCCATATCCATAGGGTTGAATTATACTCATTCCTTCCATATTTCATTGGTAATTTTGGTCTTGAACATTGTTGAACAATTACTGAAGATAATAACAGGGTATCTATAGTGGTTTGTTTTTTTTTGTTCTGGTAATTTCATATAACTTTAATGGAAACAACATTTACTAGTTTACCATCCATAATAAGCAATTGTTTTACTGTCATTATAACCAGCTGTAATCCAAATTTTGACCATTTTACTCAGTGTAGAGGTGTACTTCAGCTAATAGATGAGTGCCAGGTTCTCAAGTGATAGTTGTGAATTTGTTTTTGTAGGTTAATTTGCAACTACCATAGGTTCACTCTTTACTAGGTGTTCCGTTACTAAAAGTTGTGTAAAAAGACAAACAAAAAATAAAATAATTATATGTGTACATACATACATACACACACACACACAATTATAAACAGAATATGGTTTAATAGACTGTTTTGCAGTAGGTGAGAGGTATGCTAGAATTTAAGTAATATTAATGTAGATATAAAAATTAATATTTTCTCTTAAAGATAGCACAATGGAAAGAGACAGAATTTTTTTTTGTTTTTTAAGCAAAAACGTGAAAGTTCTGGTCTGAAAAAACCCGTGTATAAAAGAACAATACTGTCTCAGAAACTCGGGCATAAAAAAGATCAGAATGTATTGTGGCTGAAACATTAAGACAATGAAACTGGTCTGAAAGTATTAGTGTGTAATAGGAACAACACTGTCTCAGAAATGCAGATAAAATGATGAATTATTTTCATTCAGATATTGAAATTTTAATGTTGACAAGTGTTGGGATGTCCTGGGTATGACATTAAACTGCATCCAACAGCAAGGCCTCTGATCAGGAGGTTTTGAGGAGCATGGAACCACCTCTTAATTGCTGATGTTCCCAGGTCCACCATGACCCGGGGTGGTAGCACCTGTTAGGGTCCCAGCTATGGGCAAATAGTGAACTCCTAGTTTTCCAAGTCTTACTCGCATCCTGGATATGATGTTAAACTACATCCGTGTCCTGGGTACGGCGATAAACTACATCCAACAGCAAGGTCCCACATAATGTTTTCAGAAAAATAATGTTGCCAGCTCTACGTTTTTGAAACAATAATGTTGCCAGCTCTAGATTTTTTTGTAAAAATAGTAATGTTGCCAGCTATGCGTTTTTTTGTAAAAAAAAAAAAAAAAGTAATGTTGCCAGCTATGCGTTTTTTTTGTAAAAAAGTAATGTTGCCAGCTATGCTTTTTTTTTTTGTAAAAAAAGTAATGTTGCCAGCTATGCTTTTTTTTTTTTTTTTTTTTTGTAAAAAAGTAATGTTGCCAGCTATGCGTTTTTTGTAAAAGAATAATGTTGCCAGCTATATGTTTTTTTGAAACAATAATGTTGCCAGCTATACATTTTTTATTCCATACAAAATAGGCATTTAAAATTCATATAAACTGGATTTGGCATTAAATAACCCACAGTGGTTGATATGCCATAAAACCCAAACAAACAAACAAGTGTTGGGACTCCCAGTAATTTAATAAAACAATTTGAAAATAATTATTTTCTTTGAAGCCTTTTCACTTTTCAAATGAATTAATTTTTCAAAATTGTTATCTTTCCTTTTCATTCACTAATTTCATGAACTGTAAAAACTGTTTTATTAATTTTGTATTTTCGTCTATTTTTAGAATAGCTGTGGTTCTGTTTGGGCCAAACTGTTATTGTCGAATTTATGACCCAGAAAAAGGAGGTATATCTTACCATCTACTTGGCCTTCACCAAACAAAGCTGCGACAATTAGAGAAAAAAGGGTTTAAAGTGGTAAAAGTAAGTGAACTATTTTATACTCCATTGGGAAAGATGAAACGATTTAACAAAATGAAACGGTTAAGACATGACCATATTGGGATGACTATACCTCGTTATACATTGCCTTTGTAAATAAAACCTCATTATAACAAAACTTAATGTTGTTACAACAATTAAAATCATAAAACATGTTCCGAATTTTGGACAAAGCATGAAAGTTAAAAGCTTTGTAATGGTAGCAGTGAATTATTAAAAGAATAAAAAAAGAAAGCAAAACAATCAACCCCTGACATTTTTTTTTTTTTTTTTTTTTTTTTTTTTTTTTTTAGTGAAAAAATTAAAATATAATAGAACCAGCCAAATATTAATATATATTTATATTAAATATAATTTTCTTTAAAATTCCTTAAAGGGTTTTTCTATGTACATTTAACTTATTTTTAATATATAATTTTTTTCAATAATTCAAAGAATATGTTTACATAAAAAGCAACTGCTCTGCCTTCCACTGATAAAGTAAAATATGGTATATATTAATTTTGTTAACTTAGTTATTGGATCAGACGCAGAAGTTTAAATATCTGGGAAGCGTCTTCACAGAGGATGGTAAGTGTGATACTGAGATCCATAGACGTATTGGGATCGCCAATGACACATTCCTAAAGCTGAGCAGAGTATTGTGAGACAGCAGGATTTCTTTGGTAAACAAAGAAAAGAATACTGAGCTCTTACGTGACATCTGATCTTCTTTACGGCAGCGAATGTTGGACAATTTCCTCAAAGATCAAGAAGAGACGCGAGGCAACAGAAATGTGGTTCTATAGAAGGATGCTAAGGATATCATGGACTGAGCATGTGAACAATGATGAGGTCTTAGTTAACCTAAGACCTCATCATTGTTCAAACAAGGAGAAGGCTTATACTTAACATCAGAAAGAGGCAGCTGAAGTTTCTGGGACACATAATGAGGAAGGAGGGCCTGGAGAATCTGATACTCACATGTTAAATAGAAAGAAAAAGAGACAAGGGAAAGCAGCGTGTGACATACCTGACGAGCTTGAGCAGGTGGATGACAGAATGTGGTCTGGGGAGGAAGCAGAGGGAAGGAGCTTGCTGAGAGCTGCAAGGGATAGGAGGTGGAGAACCATGATCACCTATGTCCTGAAAGGACATGGCACATAAAAAGAAAGAAGAGTTATTGGTGTGTGTAAATATTTAAAAATCCTTATGATGTTTGTGAAGGTTTCTGTTGTTATTACAGCTAAATTTTTATTTGATTTATGAGAATAATGTTTTGGTTATTGCTCCAAGTGTAGGGTTTTATCTTTAAATACTCTCTTGATAGATTTGGCCCTGCTCCAAACTGATACACAAATCCATTAATAAATCTTTTAGTATCATGAGCTGGCCAGTATGACATGATACTATTTAGTACATTTTGTTATATAACAAGAAATTTCTTTTCACATTTCCAATATACAATAATGAAATGACATCTACACAATCTATCTTTGTATTTTAAATAGACACCCTATTTTTATTTATTAAACAGTGTTTATGTATACTGGCCTAGAAATCTTAGTAAAGAAATTGTATTCTCCAGCAGGGAGCAAATCAAAATTTCTCAAGTGGAGTGTATACACAGACAAATAGACATAAAATACAACACTTTAATAAATAAATACAGGAAACCTATTTCAAATAATGTCCACTATAATAACAATTGAAGTAATATAAATATATATATATATATATATATATATATATATATATATATATATATATATATAGACATTTTTTTATGTTTGTATGTTCTTTTTATAGATACTTCGGCTTGTTCAGGAGTTGAAGAGCTCCTACGTTTTTGCATATTCTCAGCATTGGAATTTTTCCTGGCTGCCATTTGACCTGGGTTTTCATTTGCACAGGACTTTCTTTTCCTCGCTGCAGCCTTGGTTCTTTTGATTGCAATCTGGTCCTCTTTGGCGGAGATTTCTTTTTGCAAGTCATACTACTGCCATATGCAATAGGTAGCAATAAATTACAGAACAACTCAAAATTGTTCACTGCATTTAAGTATTGCATTAATATCTAAGTTTACCCTTTAAATGTTCAACCATATTTCTTCTGCTGCCACTTAATTTAAAGATAATTTGATGTACGTAGGCCCTTACTTTCTGTACAAACAATTATTTTTATTTCATGGGTGACTTTTGCTGGATTTTGCAATTAATTTCAATTATACCCAAATTTATTTCCAAGTTATAAAACTTGTTATCATACAAAAAAAATGTCAAAAAAATCGCATAAAAAATTGCTGAAAACAATTGCAGTAATGAAAATTTGGGAATCCAAAATTTCAGGATTTGGGGGTCCAGATCCGGCCCAAAATGTTTTTAATTTGCTCACAGAGTTGGCCTGATTCCAAAATGGTGATATGTTGGGTTATGGCCACTATGAGTAAAGTTGAAAAAGTGTGACTCACTGACATTGCATTTATATAGAAGATGAACTATTGAGAATTGTGTCCCTTTAATTGAAAAAGTGTGACACACTGACATTAACATTTATTATTAGGTTGGTGCAAAAATAATGACGTAATAATGTCGTTTTTTGACATAACGTCAAAAAACAACATTATTACGTCATTATTTTTGCACCAACCTAATATATAGATATTTATAGTTGTGAACAGAATTATTCACCCCTCTTTCCATAATTACAAAAAAAAGCTGCAATACCTCAAATTTTCACGGAAACTTCATGTGCATGTTTTCACAAATAAAATAATGGATTTGAAAGAATGTGCAGTGATGCCCACAACAAAATTTTTATTTTATTGTCAAACAATAATACAAAAAAAAAACACCAAAACAACATTTAACATAGGACAAAATTATTAGCCTTCTTGCCTCAATAATTGATTGTTTAACCTTTATTCTTGATTATTGCCTTTAGTTATTTTTGATAGTTCCTTACAAGATCACAACACACACTGATAGGTATTTTGCTCCATCCTTCCTTGGCAATAGCTTCTAGTTCCTCCAAATTTGAAGGACTTCTTTGTTTTATTTTTTCCTTCAAATATGCCCATAAATTTTCAATGTAGTTTAGGCCAGCACTTTATGCAGGGTATGCCTTAATTTTGCTGTCATCTACAAATTTTGTAAAAATTTATGCCATGTGTTTCAGGTCATTGTCTTGTTGGAACATCCATTGACACCCCAAAGACAGATTTTGTGCACTTTGTTTTATATTATTTTTAAGAATAGCCAAATATTGCCCTTTATCCATGACACCTTCTGTTCTCAGTAGTTCTCCTGGTCCAGGAGCAACAAAACATCCACAGAACAGAATGCTCCCACCACCGTGCTAAATTGTAGGGAGGGTATTTTTTGATTTTTTTTCTGCTTCATTCACTTTCCTCTATATGTAATGGGAGTTCTTGTGACCAAATAATTCTAGTTTGGTTTCATCAGATCATAAAACGGAGTTTCAATATTTACTCTCATGTTCTAGATAGCTTCTAGCATAAGCTAATCCAGATTTTAGGTGTTTAGCCTTAATCAAGGGAGATTTCCTTGGCAACAAATTCAGAGTTCTGCTTAATGAAAGCATATGGTGACTGCCTGATGCCTTTACATCATTGACAATGTCCTTTATCATTGAGGATTCTTTGAGACATTTCTAATAATTTTCCTTTCCATTCTCTCAAAAATGAATCATTTTCTGCCTGTCCTTAATTTATTCTCAACACAATGTGTCTCATTGTACTTTTTGATAACACTACGAATTGTCGATCTAGGTATATTTAAACGCTTGGAAAATGTTGTATATACATCATCTTGTTTATACACATCAAATAATCACTTTGGATACAGCAAAGATATTTTTAATAACCAAAAAGAAGTTTGATTTAGTAAAGACAATGGAAATATTTTTAAAAAATAGAAAATAATTTTTGACCAAAAGTAAAGTTCAATTTATCATTTTGTACAATTCTGTTGATTTGGTATGTGTGTGTCCATATTGAGTAAATTTTCCAAGAAATCCTTTTTTTTCCTTCTTAAATAATTTAATGTTAAGAAAAAAAAAACTATTGAAAAGAATATTTTTCTTTGCAATTTGAGAGGCTACTGTAGATTCAGTTAAATTTTTGCACAACCAGATTCGGTAAATTTTTAAAAAGACACATTTCACCCAAATATTTAAAAATTAAGAACTATTAAAAAATGGTTTTTAACATTTTTGGTAAGTAGCGCAGAATCTACTAAATTTCCACAAGCATGTGAATAAATATTTGCTTGGTCATTGTGAATGAAATGCTCGCACAATACAAAAGTTCATTCAACCATATCCAGAGTTATCCTTATGCTGTTAAGGATCATCTTGACCATATCTCATTGCCAACTTAGTCATCCTGTGCACAAGTGTCTATCCACATTTGCAGTAAGGTCTCCTGATTGGTTGCCAAGTTACATGAAGACCAGGCACAAATGGTTCTCAAGGTTACTCAAAATGAATGGATATATTCCAGACATGCTTCATGACAAATCTTTACAAAGTTCTATAAACATGATTTTGTGTTGAAAAGGAAATCTTTATCACTGTGATAAGCAAAGAGAAAAAAGAAAAGAAAGGGGTTTTCTTTTATTTTTTTATCAAAGATAAAAAAAAAATAATTTATAATTCTGTTCTCTCTTTTCAGATTCCATTCTTTGAGCTTCCTGGAGGTCCAGATCAATTAAATTATCTTCAGCAAAAAATTTTCAAGTCTCAATCCAAACATCGACTATGATGTGTTTTAATTCAGTTGTAAATAAAAAAAGATAGTCATATTCATATTTCATATTGAATTTTATTTATTTACTTCTTGTTCCTCCACAATATGGGGTAGAAAGTTTTTTTTTTTTGTTTTTTTTTCTCATCTTTTAGATCAAGTCTTTCCAGGTCACTTTTAATTGACCACAGTAGGCCATTTCTTTTGAATAGTCACATTTCCTTTTTCTTTCCCAATCATATTATAGCACAGCCAGGGAAGTTTCAAAAATATTAATCTTTGCCTGGGAGGACATTTTCATGTTTCAAAAGACATTGGACCATCTAAATGACTATGGGATACGGCATGGCACTGTGGACCTCTCTGAATTTGTACAATACGCCCATGGGTGTATCACCTATAGCACTTCAAACAACAATGTATATATGTATATACATGCTCCATTTATTAAAAGCTCTTGGTGAGAAATTAGATTTTATTTTTTTTTTTTTTTATTTTAAGAAATAAATTGCTTTTAAAATAAATATAGTAGAATTACAATTATAAGTTCGGTATCATCTCTGCATTATCCTCAGAAAGTTAACCAGTTGTCCTAAACTAATGTTCTATCATCTCTGGAATATTAATCTTAAGTGTTTACTTATTTTTATTTATGTAAAGTAAATAAGTTCATAAAATTCTTAATAATTTTTACAGAATGCTAAAGTAATAAACAGACACTTTTTTATAAGCTAAAATAACTCCATTAAGAGAACTTTATATGTAGTTTTTTTTAACCCGGCATTAGTTACCTCGGATTTCCGAAAATGTATAGTCCCTCAGTAGTGTTTACACATTCCAATACAAAAATACTTATAGTGTTACAATTATTAGGTTGGTGCAAAAATAATGTCGTTTTTTGGTGTATTTTTAAACGTCAAAAACCGACCTTATTTTTGCACCAACCTAATATATAACTTATTGTACTGCTGAACAAAAATGATATAACAGACAATCTCCATTAGAATATACTTCAAATCAAAACTTGAACTGAAAATATTATTATTCATTGAAATGAAAATTATGATAAATTTGTTGCATAAACATATGTAAATTGTAAGTGAAACATGGCAATACAATAATAGACAAAAGTTTTATTTATCAAAAATTGTCAATATATTTCCATGAATAGAAAGATATTACGTTAGCTAAACTCATAACCACAGCACTGAAAGAGTAATAAAATATATAATATATTAAAAAAAAATATATATAAATTATGACAACTTACTTTCGTTAGGTGAAGTGACAGGACACCCGGTAGAAGACTGTGACAACTGCACCCACTGTGTGCTACACACCATCACCGAGTCAGGCAAGTAGTGGGAGGGAGCAAAAAGAATCAAGTTGTCAACTAGGAATTCTTTCTTTCTTTTTATGTGCTATGTCATTTCAGGACATGGGCGAAAATGGCTCTCCACCTCCCTCTAGCCCTTGCAGCTCTCAACAAGTCCCTTCCCCCTGCTTCCTCCCCCAGACCACATTCTGTCATCCGCTTGCTTTAACCTGCCAGGTATGTCACGCATTGTTTTCCCTTGTCTCTCTTTCCCTCTATTTGACCTGTGAGTATCAGATTCTCCAGTCTCTCCTTCCTCATTATGTGTCCCAGAAACTTCAGCTGCCTCTTCCTGATGTCAAGTATAAGCATCCTCTTTGTTTGCATCCCCTTTGAGAACTCATCATTGCATACATGATATCCTTAGCATCCTTCTGTAGAACCACATCTCTGTCGCCTCAAGTCTCTTTGAGAGTACTTTAAAAATTTGGGTGTAACAAAACACCCCATGTGACTAATAGAGGGTTAAGGGAATGACATTCTAGTATATAGTCAAATCTGGAACTATTTGCATGCCCGAAATGATTGCCTTACCGACAGGATTTCCCTCAGAAATGTATCATGTCTGATGGTATATAAAACCTCACCATTTACATTGAATATGACTATTATAGAGTTAGATAAGATACAAGTATTGGTGGTCTATCCTGTCTGAGTAAACATTAGCCTATGTTCTTGTATTATTTCAAACTATTGTCCTCATCATGGTTGTTATAGATGTTATTAGAGATACAATGTTTCGGCCAAGTACCCTCTGATCATCATCAGGTGTGCATTGATTGGCTGTTGATTGTGATATTTTGTTCCTATGATGTCAGTTATTCTTCATTTCTGATGAATTGATGCTTCACTACCTGATCCAGTGGTTGAACTTATGACCACTAGATTATAACAACATATATATAATTAGAACTTAAATTTCCTTGGATTTATTTATTGGGGGTAGGGAGACTGATTTATATATAAAATTCTGTGACTTCTGTTAGTCCATCCATTACGTCTTCTAAAATAGCTATACAGTGACTGATCAAAACCAAATTTTGGAAAGAAGTACAAACAATGGGTACAAAGCACGAGGCCAAATGCTTCAAAAATTTATGCATGGCCAATTGTATGTTGCATGCTCAAGAGTAAGAAATCTTAATTTATTCTTCTGTTAAAAAGGAAAAGAAAATTTTTTAAAAATCTTGTTTATTGTGAAGTCCTATAAAATTAAATTAAAGAAATTATTAAACTGCTAAGTAGGTTTTTTGTCAATGTATTTTTCTAAACAAATCAGCTTATTCAAATTTTATTGAAACAGAATTTGTACATCTCAAGATGTTAGTGATAACTTCAGCAATACTAAATACTGTGAGGATTTTGACACACATCAGGATCTCTACAGGCACCCACCCTTGCAATTTTTAAATAGCTGTAAATTGTGCATTGCCATGATTTTTATTGCAAAAGATAGTGGAGTGGTTTCCATATTGCTTTCTCATCAGTTTTGAATTCAGAGTTGTATTTCTTTACTGGTTGCTACCAATGGTTAGAATTCAATCTAACATGTTATTTAAGTCATTGTTGAGAGGGCAGGTTGATAAGAAATGGATTCATGCTTTTTCTATAGACATAAGAAAAAAGTAAACAAACTGTCATAGCTGGAATTTGAACTCGCCTTAATTCCATTCCTGCATAATTTATCACATCCCATGATTTTCATTTTTCTTCTGCTACCAAAAATTGTCACATCACGACATATGAAATCATTTAAAAAAAAAATATATTTTCACATAAATCCTACCAATACCACAGTTTACATAAATTGCTATTTATAATGTATGATGCATGTAAGTAAATGATGTTTATAATATCATTTAAATAAGCTAGTAAATTATAATCAGAACTATTTTTAATTGCTACACTAAACATCCATAAGATTTTGTTTAGAAAGGAAAGTTTATGAAGTAGCATGTTTTTTTTTTTCCAAGTGATGATTAAATGACTTAAAGATGAAAGACTAGTTCAGATTATAGCAATTTGTGTAATAAATTCAGAGTTGTTTATATCACTTGTATTAATGCTCTTGAAACATACAAATCCAACTGTACACATTCACAGTGGAACACACTAACAGTCGTCTTGGCATATCTTAACATTAGTCATAAAATAGATACTGGCTTGCTAGTTATCATAAATACTGGCCAGGAACCCACAAAATTACATGCTTGAAATATACCATTTGCTACTTAAAATTAATAGGTTGGTGCAAAAATAATGTTGTTTCCTCACATGTTACGATGTGAGAAAACGTCATTATTTTTGCACCAACCTAATACTTTGGGAAGATTTTTCTTGTTTTGTTTTTAATTTTGAAGCATTTCTGCTTATTTCATTGCCTAGAAACTGATTTCAAATAAGTGTTATGTGGAGCTTCATTTAGAAAATTGAAAAATTCACAAAGTAATATAAATTGTTAAAAAGTTATATAACTTTCACTTCTTCAGGTCAACTGCTGATGTGTTAACAGTCATTGCTGAAAGAGTGTCAAGTTTTAGATGGTGAAGAATTGTGAAGCTCAGGCTGTTGCTTTGAATATCTTGAAGATGTTTGATTTGGCATGCTGGTCTTCTTCACAAATTGAAAGATTATGGTATTTTGGGACAAATGTTTGATCTGAAATGAATGTTATCTTGAATGGCCAGTCTTCTAGATCTTTTTGCATTAACACAAGTTTCCCCCCCAGGGCTCTATTCTTGAACCAATGACCTTAGTCATTAGTTCTCAACTCAGTATCTATGCTGATGACATTTACTTGTGTTTTAACAGTAAATCTGATTGGTTCAATAAAGTCAAATTTGTAGCTGATAAAAATGAAATACAATCCATTTTTAAAGGTGGGGACAAGTAAATCCTCAAAAACAAAACTGCTCTCTTTTACGCTATTTACATGGTTTAGACTGTTGTCCTCATTTTTGTTGTTATATCCATGATGTTTCAGCTGTTGTATGCTTTGGCCTTCAGGTGATTAAAATTTTGAACAGTGTAAATAGTTACAATACCACATCTCAGAAATATAGACATATGCTCTCTATTAATCATCTTAGAGAATCTTTTATGCATTTGATCAGCATGGATAATGTTAACCTCCAGGAGAGTGATACAGGAGAAGTGGAAAGATATTTAATCAATTGCTAAGTCTACTGCTAGGAAAGTTGGTTCATGGTGTTGTGACACTATTTAGCTATGGTAATTGGCTAACTAATTAACCATAGAAATTAAAAACAGGAAATACTTACGGCGAGAAAGAGCTATATCGAAAGATAGACTGAGTGACATTAAAAAAAAGAGGTATTTATTTTATTTACAAAAGATACTTTATGTAAAAGACAGAAAATCCATAAGATCAAGCGAGACTGTGATTCTGTCAAAATTAATTGATGTCACAATAAGGGAGTGATGCGCCAATATAAAGAGAATTCAGATAGAAAAACAAAGCCGGCCGCTGCATGCAGCCATGGAGAAAATTTGGCTTGGGACCACCCTGGAGAATAGCTATTAATTATCTTTCAAGAGATATCATTTAACTTTAATTCCTGATTCCAATGAGGGAAGCCATCTGGTATATGCATGAATTTTGACATGAAAAAGAGAGTCGAAAAGGGGATCATTATTATTGCTTATTCAAACTGTTGACATCAGACATAGCGTCTCGAAAATGAGCATCTGGTGATAAGAGAATTTTAAGGCATGAGAAAAATATAAGAATTATCAGGTAAACACGACCCCCCCAGTTAAAAGTTGACTAAGTGGATCCGAGAGTCCCCAAAATCAAGATGTGATAAGAATTATTTGGCAATCTGGGATTTGTAAATGTTTTGGCCGAAGTAAAAGGAAAAAAAGGATTTTGTAAACAAAATTTTCGATGATAATTCTAAGAGGGCCAGTCTAGCCACACCCACACTGCCGAGAAATCATTGGCCAACTAGTAGTGGAGGTGAATGTATGAGAAAGACAGAGAAGTTGTTAACGCCCACTGAGGGGATTGGTAACAGATACCAATGTGAGAGAGGAGTCTAGGAGGATAACTCTCCTCCGACCTTCCCTCACGGATGAGGGAGAAAACCCCGAAATGGAAAGTGATTAATCTTCCAAAAATGGGAAGTAATTAATTTTCCTGGCCTAAGAACAAAGAGAATTCTTGTTGGGAATTGAGAATTGTCAAAGAACCCAAACCACGTCAGGCCCCCATACCGAGTTTGGGTTGGTGTCCATATAAACGAACATCTCGAAGCAGCTAGGCAGAGTTTCAGAGAGTTCACAGTTCCAGACAGTTCGAGTTTGGAGTTAGTTTGAGAAGTTGGAGACCAGCCTCGCAGAAGCTGACTGAAAGATTTCCATGTCCTTTTCGACTTAGTCTTCCTACCAAAAGCAAGTTTTTATTGATGAACAACTCAAGATACCATAACTCACTTAAGAAACACAAAAAGTGTCACAAATCCATAGAAATGGGCTGGGAGAGAAACACACTCCTGCATTCAACAGATAAAGATAATTGTTATTTCTCAACATATTTGAACCTCATGGGTTTGTTTTATTCTTTTCTTTTACTTACGCTTATGCGGCATTAACTTTACCCTGGATTCAGCTTGCATTACGGCCCGACGCCTGATTGATTTCGTCTACCTAAGATCAAAATCACAACGTGGGTAGGTTAGACTTGAGATCAAAGTAGTTACTTTGGTAACCAGACGTTGGAAGTGAGCTGGGAAAGACAAGTTGGTATCGAACCGCGAATGACAAGATCGACCGGGACACAGGCTGGTGGCAGCAACAAGTCAACCCCAAACGCTGGTGGAAGAAACCTTACAGCTTCGCACTGCAACTGGGAGTTGACCACGGGCCGACCGCGCAGTGTCATATATAGATGTCACAACCAGTGGACATCACATATTGGCACTGGATTGTGACCACAACCACCGGTGGCAAATAATGATAATCAAAAAAAAAAAAAAAAAAAAAAAAAAAAAAGACAAATAAAAAATATTCAAATATTTTAATTGGGGTTATCTTTGTTAAATGTCCAACAAATATCTTTATAAATATTGAGTTTTGGCTGCTTGGAAAAGATTACACGATCATCAACTGAGTATTTTCAGATAAACATTAATTTAAAGCATGTTTTTCATATTTGTACACACACACACACACATATATATATATATATATTATATATATATGGAAAAAGAACCGAGATGTAATCCACAGAATCAAATTGTTTCTGCTTACAAATATTCATACTCTGTGGACTTAACAGATTTCAGATGCCTTTTAGGTAGGTATTTCCACTAATTTTCTGAAAAAAATATCCCAAACTTGACAAAAACAATGTTTTATTGTCAAAATGTTTGTTATTAAGATCATATTTTTGATTATTTAATTTTTGAATCCTTTCTAGCATGTTTCAAATTTTGGTTAAAATCTTGTTTTTCTTGTGGACTAAGAATTAGTATAGGAAATTTTATAGTTTTTTTTGTGGTAAAAACATTGATTTGAAATTTTTTTGCAAAAATCAAATAATTTTAAGGTTTTAATGAAATTTTTATAACTTATTCACATGTGAATTCAATTATTTTAGAATTTTTGGAAAATTTCGGTAAAATTTTTTTTTGTTACAAACCCACTACACTCAATTTTATGAAATTTTGAGAAATAAAATTTTCACCCCCTTACTATTTATATTAGTTAAAAATAGAACTCCTTGGAGAATTTAAATCATCCTTTTTTTTGTAAAACAAACACCATTTACTGAAAATCTGCTCTGAATCATAAAATAAAAAATGCAATAAAACTAAGACATTATTTAGCTTTTAATTGCTTTTATGAATAAGATATATTAAGGACACTATTGTCTTGAAACAAAAAAAAAAAAAGAAAAAAAAAAGTAATTTCTAACAAATGATGAATTGCATTCATTTTTTTTTTTTTTAAAGTTAGAATAATTTATTACAGGTGTTCATAGATGATATTATCATATAATAAGAGTGATAATTATAGTAAATTTAAAGCCAAAGCATCTAAAATTCAATAAAACATTAGATTATGAAGGATATTTTCATATATTAAGATTACTGAGTAGTTAAAAATTATATATAAAAGCTTAAATATTAAAAAATTATAACAGCTTAAATAAACAACTACTGCAGTGTTAAAAAAAATGCATTTCTGTGATATTTTAAACTTAAAGTAAATAACATTTGTTTCAAATCAGATTAATTATACTTTAAATCAGCTAATATTCCTCAAATAAAGTTTCAGAAAAATATATATTATTTAGGAGCTATTAGAAATATTTAAATGTTTATGATTACCATTAATTTAAAATTAAAAAAAAAAAAAAAAAAATTGATGCATCTGGAAAAATATTGAAAAATGCTTGTAAACACAATCAAATATTGAAGAGTCACAGCCTTGTTGCTGTGTTGTGGGCAGATTTACATTTTACTGGATTAAAAAAATAAAAAAAGAAACAGCAATGAATTTCAAAAGTTCAGAAATAATTTTTTTTTTCATTAACTTTAAAAAACATTCAAGGACCGGGATATGAACAAGTTATAGCAAACAATGTTGAAAACTTGCAATACTATAATAATACAATAATAATTTCTTTTCTATTTTTTTATAAAATGAATATATCATTGAAAAATATAATTCATTTTTTTTTTTTTTAACTTAACTTGGAATTTTGCTTAATTCCTTCAGCCATTTTTAAATTGAGTAAGCAAATAAATATTCAAAATGGCTGCAAAGGGAAGATAAAAGAGAAAATCCAAATATTTCCACCGGGATCATTTAGCTTTTCTGTTTAATTAAAAGAAAGATAAATCATAATCTATTCATGTGAATTTCTATTTGTCCTGTTAGCATTATTCAACCTTTGGATTAAAAACATTGCTTTATTTAAAATTGCCATGAAGTGGATGAGAGAGGTCATTCTTCCTTTAACATTCTTATGCTAATAAAAGCCATAAAATGCTGCAACAGAAATATTCCTTATTTCTTCCAAAATAAGAGAAAAAGATAAAATATATACTAAATTTCTTTTTTAAGTCATTGGACCTAAACTACTTGCAATATCTTTCTTTTTATACAAGAATTGGGCACAAGAAAAAAAATTAATAATCATTTAAAAATAGTTTTAAAAAAATAAATTAAGCTGCAACAGGTTATAACAGTCTAATATTAAAATGAAGTAGCAATAAACATGTTATATCTCATATATATTTTATGGAAGAAAAAAAAAGTCAAAGGTCTTTCAATAAAGAACATGCTTCCCAATTGTTAAAAAATATGAATATGAAACAAGGGAGTTAAAGTATGTGTATCCATACAAGAATTAAGTAGGAGACAAATTGTGTTAATTATAAAAAAGTTCATTTGTAAAAAAAAAAAAAAAAAAAAAAAAACATTATGCACTTTTGTTGTTTCCAAGTACAAGAACTGTTTACATGAAAATATTTTTTTATTATTGTCATTAAAAGATAAAAAGATCTCATGATTACTCATTCTTTCAGGTTTTAGTATCTTGTTTCAAAATATAGGACTATAATTTATAAGAAGATATAAATTATAATCCAGCTCATGTCACTCAATCATTTATGGAAAAAAGTGTTCTCTAAAAAGAAAAGGAATAATACACACATATAAGTGAAATAAAAATTTGTTTTGGATTAACATAATTTCAAGATAAAAAGCAAGAATATTCTGTTCTCCATGGCTACACAAGCTTGTGGCAAATATTTATTGATACTATTTGGTTTGTGTGTATTTTTTATTAGTTGAGAATAATATTGAAATTTGTTCTTGAAGCTTTTGCAAATCAAACAGTCATCTGAACAAAATATCAAGGTTGATTATCAAATAAAAACACATTTCTCCAATTTCCTCAGTTATATCGATATGGTCACTTTTTTTGGTCTTGTTCAGTAATCAACAAAAAGGAACAATATAGATAATGTCTGTCCAAAGGAAACAATGAGCATTATTAAAAGTCTTTAAGTCTTTCTTCAAAATACAGGATTTAAACCCTGTTTAAGAGACTATTTCACATATATAAATATGCAACTGAATGAATGAGGCAATCTTGATCCTTAATGAAGAATATTTTTTTTCATATTCAAGACTAGAACAAAAAAGAAAAAAAAAAAAAAAAAGATGTTCTTAGTAGTTTGAGTTTGACACTGGTCTTTCAAAGAACAACAGAATTTTATAAAAATTATTTTCTTACACAGAAAACAGAAAATTAAAAAACAAAATTTGTGCAAAAAAATACAAAAAAATAATGGCATTCTATAATGTAATATTCATCACAGGTGTTGCATAGGTTTAAGAGACATGCTTTCATTCAAAACATTCCCCCATATCAACAGGTATTCAAATTTTATATACAGGGCATCTAGTGCAGCATATGAATAAAATTTGCCAAAAAACTGGCATGTTATGTCTTTAGGAAAAAAAAATTAAAAGATGAATTTTTGTTTTTATCCTGAATGTCAATCAGCATAATGATGTATGGTTTTGGTATTTTTCTGCAATATACTAACATGTGGACATTGTCCAAAAATGAACCCAGAAAATCTTTCATTCTACATTCCGTTCTCTTCTTTCCAACAGCCAAAAAAATATTCTAAAGCAATCGACTATTAAGAAATTTCCATAAAAGCAGAAATGTCTCTAAAATAAAAAAAGGATTGCATATTTTTCTTTCTCTCTCTAAACTGTTCATTTGAAAAGCTATTGTAAAACAGATTTAGAATCTTTTTTCAGCTGGAAATTCCAGTATTCCTCTGTCATCATTTCTGTTAGACGTGAAACAGTCCGGCTGAAAGCAAACAATTCTTCTTCTCCTGTAAAGATGCTACTTTTGCCGATATCACTCATCTGAAAAAAATGAAGCAGGCATTTAACAAAAAAAGCAGCTAATCCAAGAATCAACAGGTCTTTTTTCAAAAAGATTATTTCCAACAACACAAAATTTATTCTGAATATATAAAACCTCAAGAACATTAAATTTCAGCAGTGGAATGTCAGAATTTCTCTCGTACAACAAAAATAAATAAATGATTTAATCCATCATGCTGTGGAAAAATGAAATAAAATCAATAAGTAATAAATAATTAAAAAAAAGAAAAGAATAAACAGATTTTTCCATGATGCAGTAGTAAAGGAACTGGAAATATGATTACCCAACTTGGTTTTGTCAAATGCCACTAAGTAGCACTGTTGAAGTCTATAAGATAAACATTCCCTTCTCACTATCTTTCTCTCCCATGCTCCAAGATGTAGTACCACATGGAAATTACATTCCTACTGAAGAATGTCTCTTTTTCCTTTGGTCCACTGATGATAGAACTCTCCTTTCACTTTCCAACACATAGCATTTGGATATATCTTCAAAAAAAAAAAAACTCCACCTATGAAGTAAACTTTTCTTTGATTGTTTTAACTCAATGCAAAGCTGACTTGAGCTCAACCATTATAATGATGCTTATCCTTACTTACCTTAATTTCTGGACCAAAAAAAAAAAAAAAGAAAAAAAAAAAAAGATAAGCAGAACTTATATACAGGGTGTCCCAAAATAATGTATACACTCTTTGAATCATTATAACTTATTCAATTTATGTATTTTGACTTGTAAATAAGATTAATACAAAAGAAAGAAAGAATACACATTAAAAGAATTTGAGAGTAAAATATACAAAAAAACATAAAAAATAACTTTAAGATAAAAGCTTCTTGGGGCAATGGCAGAATGTTCATATAATGATGAGTTCACATCAAGTGTTCAAACTGGTTGCCGTTCTCTTCAATACACTTTTCATATCTTGAAGAAATAGACCTACAAACGTCCAGTATCATTTCCTCTGGTATTTGAGCACATTCTTCTTCAATTGCTACTCTCATTTCAGCAATTGTTTCAGGTTTCCTGCTGTAAACTTTGTCTTTTAGAAACCCCCAACAAAAAGAAATCCAAGGGTGTCAAATCTGGTGATCTAGATGGGTATTCAACTGTCCCTCTTCTTCCAATCCATCTGTTTTGCATATTTTCATCCATATAAAAAAAAATGTATTATTAACTATTAATATTCTATTATTTAAAGAGTGTATACATTATTTCAGGACACCCTGTATATAAGTGGAACCAATACTGCATGGAGACTGTCAGTTTCACATGTCGATGTAATCTTCAGATCAGGTGCTACTACTCACTTAGCAGGCTGTGTATATAGATCACAATGAGACTAAGGGAAATGGTGAAAAAAGGAAACCAGCCCTTCTCATTTCTTTTGTATAGGGATAATGTTCAGGATAATTTAGGATCATGATGTCAAGATTGCTTATTTATGTTGGTTGGGTAGTTGGAGGAGGTGTTTTATCTGAGTTAATTAAGGTTATTTATGATCATCCTGAACATTTAAAGATTAAATTTAAACAGACTTGTTATTTTTCTCACAATTGCTCAGCACCATGTTTGATGTTATTGTTTTTACATACACTGGTAGTAATAGCAAGATTTTCATACTGTTTTTTTCTATTAAATAAAGCATTGTTAACCATTATTAATTTTGGATGAGTATTTTTTCATCTTAATTTCAGTTGCTTTTTCCTCATAACTCCTCAGGCTGTCATTTTTTTTTTAATCATTTTACCCCAAGCAAGGCAATAAAGTCACCAATATGCAAGGAGGTTATTGAGTGTGAAAGTATATGAGAAAAAGAACAGGCATTTGGCATTGCATTTAAAGTTTTGAAGTTAATGGAAATGAGAAGTGATGTTTTATATGCATTGGTAGTATTAGTAGTAATAGTAGTAGCAAGATTTTTATGAAATTTTTTTTTAATTAAATGAGGCATTGTCAACCATTATTAATTTTTGACTAGTATTTCTTTCATCTTAATTTTAGTTGCATTTTCATTGCAAGTACACAGATTGTCATTTTGCAGCCTTCTAACTATATGTTTAATAGATTAAAAAAAAAAAACTCAAACTGGTATCCATTTTTTTGTCTTAGGAGGTTTCTTCCTGATTTGTGCTGTTTTCTAATAGCCATACACAGATGGTTTGAGCAGCAATGAAAAACAACTGACATGAAAGAATAGCCAAAAATTAATAATGGCCGACAATGCTTGATCTAATGAAAAATTCAAAATGATATTACTATTAATGCTACTTGCGTATATAAACAAAACATCAACTAAAAACTTATATTTTGTTTTTTTTATCCTTCCAATCATACAATTTGGTTTGCATTATTTTACTGGTAAACCAAATAATTAGTGAATCATGTTAAAGCTGACTAAGGATGTAACAGCTTTCACCTGCAACTGCCTGGATAATGATAGAAGAGTGTTTCAATCATTTGCTCACTCTTCAGTATCATATATTGTGGCATGCCAGTGATGCAACTTTTTGACAATATACATAGAAATGAGATAGAACACAAGGAGAAAAGAGCTCATCCTTTTCCCAAGGACATTAGTAAGATGTTGAATATAAATAACTTCAACTGGAATTCAAAGATTTACCACCAGCCCCACATCACACACACTTCTTTTTTTGCTAATAACCATGATGCCATTTTATATTTGCACCTTCATAAGTGAATATTTCATTTTACATCACTGAAATCTTTCTTCTACCACTGTTCAAAATGAAAAAAAACTTTAACCAAATTTATTATCTTAATAAAAAAAAAAAAAAAAAAAAAAAAAATACTTACTGCACTGATTCCTAAATCATCCATCAATACATTGTAATCATGCATATCTTTTAAATTCATATCCCCAACCGAAAATAGATCCACAGGTCGGGTTTCAGCAGACATAACTAATTTCACCTACAAAAACAAAAAAAAAAAAAAAAAAAAAGAAGAACCGTTATAGGCTATTTTTTAAAAACTGGTTGGAAATAGAGAAAAATGAAGTATCCTTAGACCTGAACAAAAGAATGAGAAGAATCTACCTCTGTAGATAAAATAAAGAGTCCAGTTCAAAACTCCCTGAAAGTTACCCAGATCAACAGACACCTAAAAAAAGGCCAGAGGTCACAAAACCAGAAACATTTTTTTTTTAATCTATTCACATCAAGCAAGGCTATAATGCCACTAAGATACAAGGGGTTACTGAAAGTGAAAGAAAAGACTTTAGAAGGAACCAAAAATCCAATCCTAAACAGGAAACAAGTTATAAACCTCTACTTCTGTTCAAAAAACGGGGAAGACGTGTGAACCAGACAATGAATAAACTTATCTACTTCTGTTATAATAACAACAAAGATTAGGACATTAGTGTAAATAATAATAACACCTCAGAAATTTGGACAAAAAATTCAATGAAGACGTGGCAAAGGTTTTTAGTTCCCCTGGATTTTGCCATTAAACAAGAAAAACGTAATCTTACACTATAAAAAATTGCAGGACAAATTTTGCTTGGTATTTTTTTTTATATTGAATGAGCAAAAAAATTTAGAATAAGTAAAATTTTTTATCATTTCATTTTTTGAACTAACATTTTCAGCTTTGTTATTTTCTATACATTCCAGCTAAGATTCTTCAGTTTCTGGTCATCTTCTGAAGTAACTTAGTGCTTGTTTTACTTTTTCCTTCTAATCTCAACAAGAAATCCTGATTTAAGAAGGCTACTGAATCAAATGCCAGGCAATTTGGGAAAAACTTGTCTATTCTTGTTAAGAGATTGGTCTTGTGCTGAATTTGATATGGAAGGCTGTAAAAACCAAAAAATTATTTTAAGCATTGGTTCCTTTATGGTATTAAAATATAAACTTCAGTTGCTTCTCTAAAGAATTCTGCTCAAGTGTAACAGATCAGGACCACAAATTTTGGTCCTTATAAGCAGTCATTACTTTTAAACAAATTTGTATAAAAAAGACAATCTGATTTTAAAAGTTAATACTATTCTTGTACAACAGCCAATCCTACAAAGTAACTATTCTTTGTAAGCAATGTTCATTTTAACTGGAATCCATCATATATTAGCAGTTTTGCTGCGACATTGTTATAGTATTGTTGCCTGGGTGTGCTGGCCTCTTTTGTTGGAAAAATAGAAAATTTCTATTTACTGAAAATAAATTACTATAAAGACAGTGGTGACAATTTTTCATGGGCAGTCATTTTGGTTTCAGATACTCTGCCTTACAGACTAAGCCAAAAAACAACATTTCATGGTGTGTGTGTGTATATATATATTAGGTTGGTGCAAAAATAATGACGTAATAATGTCGTTTTTTTGACGTTAAAAAATATGTCAAAAAACGACATTATTACGTCATTATTTTTGCACCAACCTAATATATATATACACACACACACACACACACACACACATATCAACAGCAAGTAATGTAAGTTTTATAAAGACTCAAATGTCCACAACAGTGGAAGTGTTATTTTTGACAAACTCATATATTGAGTGTCTCAAAAATAAATATATACACTTTTACAATGTATAGCTTGAGTCAACTTGCTTTCTTTTCAGATTTACACCTTAGCATTACTAATGTCATCCAGGCTTAGCTTTGAGCAAAGGAATTTCATCCTGAAATGCTACTGGAAGTACGAAAATACAGTTGAAGTTCAAATCAAAATGATTGTTGCTTGTGATTCCATTTATTATAATGGACATCAATTTAAAAACGTGATGGCAAAATCTTAAGAACATGCACATATAATAAATACTGTCTTCATATGCATTATTTAAATTAGGTATAGTTGGTTCTAGTTGTTTGAATTATTTCTTGAGAAAATTTCAAAATGTGTATGCATTTTTTTTAAATGCCTTGTATACAACTTCCATTATTTTAAGAACTTTCTACCACACTTCTGAGTTTATTGTAACCTCATTCCATAAAAGATGCCTTTTCTGAAATTCTTCTATATCAGAGTGAAAAAGAAGTCTACTGGAAAAAAAAATAAGATAATATAACACATTAGGGCAAAATTAGAAATCAGCAACTGAGTGTCTTAAATATTAAAGGCTAAAATAAAATAAAATTTCACTTGATTAAAAACAAAAAGGAAACTATGTCTGTATTTGTAAAAAACACTCACCCTGTTGTCATACAAGGTATCAATGAAAGTAATAAAACGTCTGGCTTCTGTCCTGTTATTCAAAGACATCTTTGGAACCTGCCGTAATAGAATTATGTCAAAATGTCGACAAATTTCTAAATAATCTATGGCACCAAGAGCCTGAAAAGAAGAAAAAGCTGTTGTTAGTGAGAAATTATTACATTAATTCATTTTCTTTTTACAAATAATCAATATTATTGATCATTATAAGTATTTACTTAGTATAATCTGGCACAAGGCTACAAGTTTAGAGCATCCAATGATAATTTGACTCAATTATCTGTGAGATTAGCATGCTAACCATTGTTACAGTATTAATAGTCACAACACTAATTTTGTAACTATAATAATATGGCAAGATATACTTTTTTACTATATTTAGCTTCATCAAGTAGAAGGCAACAAGTCTGAGGTACACGGTGAGGATCAAAATCATATAATAGTAATCTACAATATTTGTTGAATTATTAATATGAAGGCTTGGTTTACTTTGTTTTATGACATATCAACTTCAATAGGTCATTTAATGCTGACTGATTTTTCACTTATCCACAACTGGACCAATCAGTAACACTCTCTTGTTCAAAACTTATTAAATTAAAACAACTTTACAAAAGATATTTAAAAAATTTAAAATATGGAAAGGTCTTTCTTTTAACTTCTTTCAGTTGTTTGTTTATACCAAGTTGTAGAAATAGACATCATAGTGTTGTTTGAAATACTTAAATAGAGTATTGTCATTATTATTGAGAGGCTTTTCTTTTTATTTCTGCTGATTTTTATCACAACTCAAAAACTGCTTAAATAAACAGATTAAACTAGAAATACAGCATAAGCCTCTGGGAAGATTTAAAATTTACTCTCTTCTCCTTATCATCCTGTCTTATATCAGTACCAGAACCAATTTGCTTAGGTTTTCATTTAAACAGAAACATGTTCTTGTTCAATTTTTTTTTTCAATTATAACTACTCTGCAAAATTAAAATACAAAAAATAAAAGAATCAAGTGACACTAATTTGCCCTTAACAAATACAAAAGATGGATCAATACATTTGTAGCCTGATATGTTGTTAGTAACTGAAATTACTACTGCAAAATGCTGATTTACTGATGTAACTACATGCAGAATATAATCAAGATGAGCCTAATAATTCTAAAAAAATAATTAAAATAAATAAACTCATGCTGATGAACCCTGTTCAATGGTGAATACTTATTTCAAATCTTTGAATGGAAATTTCCAACTTACCTTTTCACACATATCTACAAAATTTGTATCCAGTAAACGGCCGCAAGTTTTAGGCAATAGTAGACTTCGACCCAGAATGATAAGTTCTCGAGCTGACACAGCTAAAGAGAGAGAAAAAAAAAGAGGGAATTCAGACACTGTTCATGACTGACAAGTGGAAAAACTAAAATTAGGCTTTAATTATACACAAGTGGAACATTAAGTCCATATTCCGACAGTTATTAGCTTAAATTTGAGCTAAAATGTTTACTTTATAATGCTCTAAATGATTATTATTCACCACTGAATCAAGTTCATTGACAAGGAAGGATTATATTGAAAAAAAAAAAATATTTTGCTGTATATAATAAAAGCACCCCCATCAAGCACTCCCCACAAGATATTAAACAAAAACATAGTAAAAATCAGCTACAGTTGCACTGAGAACATGACACAAATAATAAAAAAAGCAAACCACCTACACAAATGAAACCCACCCGTAGAGCAAAGAATGAATGTCCCCCCTAAATGGCAATTGCTTACAGAACAATGTAATATACCAAGCCACAGTAAAATCAGCAGATAACAAAGAAAAACACATACATATCAGTATCTTGTGGTATTTTGTTTCAGTATTTTTGTTTATATATTTGTGTAGTCTAGTAAGTTGCATCTTTATGGCTCCTGGTAGGTTATTGTTTTTGGGTTGGCATATATTTAAATTTTGGTGTGGAGTCTAATGTCTTTTAGGAAATTCAGTATATTATCTGGTTTTCATTGTCTTCATTCAGGTTGGGTTGACATTGCTACAGTTTATAAGTACAGTGTAACCCGGATATAAGAGAGTTGTCGGGACTGGAGAAGAAGTCTCTTATATCCGGGTTTGGTCTATTTTGTTTAGGTAAGTATGGCTCTAATTTGGGACCAGATAAAATCTCTCTTATATCCGGGTTTCTCTTATATCAGGGTTACACTGTATATCAAATTTAAATGCAATGTCAATTGTTACCTTCTGTGTTCTTAATTCTTATTCTTTTATTCTCCTCTTTGCTTAATACTATTTTTTCTCATATTCTCTAACACTCAATAACCTCTTGCATTCCAGAGACTTTATTGCCTTGCTTGAGGTGAAATGATTAAAAAAGAAAAATGGGTTTGGCTCCTGACATGTAGTGCATATTGAGGGGTCTTCATTTTTAAGCAGGTATAAGTGGGTGATATAAGTATGTCTGATGAATAAACTGGTTAGGGTTACCTCATCCTATTCTTATTTTTCGGAAACCTGCGAGTCATTTTCCAGTTGTTGGTTGAATGTGTTGTAGTTTGTTGTTCTTGCATTGGTTTCATTGTTTTCATTGTTTCTGCCATTTTTTGGTAATAAGTTTGCAGATGGTTAGTTTCAGATCAGTATATGGTATTTTTGATATGTTGGTGTATAGCACTTTTTTGGTCACTGTGTCAGCCTTTTTATTTCCATGGATGCCAACATGGCTTAGTATCCAACAGTGAATAATGCTTTTGCTTTTAATCAGAATATAAATCTTATTCAGTAGTTTTGTGATGAAAGGATTTGTTGTGTCTTTATAGCTCAGTGCCATGAGTGCAGATTTTGAATCAGAGAAAATAATGAATTTGTGGTCCTTACTATCTGTTATGGTGTCCAGTGCTAGGTCAATGGCTGTGACCTCAACACTAAAAATGGATAAATTGTTTGGTAAGCGTCTTGAGAATTCCTTTCCTATAGTTATGGCTGCACATCTGACTTTGTTCCCCTTTTTTCAATCCGCCAGTATAAATGGATGGTTAGAATTTTTTCTTGGCATGTAGTGGGATGTATTAGGTTGGTGCAAAAATAATGTCGTTTTCCCACATATGTTAAATTGTGAGAAAACGACATTATTTTTGCACCAACCTAATATTTCAATTTTGTAGTAATTGGATAAACTCATTAAGTTTTGGTGCAGTTTGGGAAATGGAAGGTTCTTGGATTTGTTTTGTATTGATTTGAGCTTCCTCAACAAGATTTTGGATTTGAAGATTGAAAGCTTTCACAACTCTTCTCTTTCCTATCAAAGCGGTTTTTATATTTGGTTTTAAATACACAATTATAGGCTGGATTTGTTGGGCATAAGGTTATTTTGGTGTAAGGTCAACTTTTGTCTTCTTAGTGATACGGGTGCTTCATGTGTTTCAGTGTATAGACTATCCATTGGTAAGACATTGAAATCTCCCAGTGAGAGTCTTAGACCTTGGTGGGGTATTATTTTTAAATAGGACTTTCTAGCCGACTTATAAATAAACCATTTTTAATAGTCCATGTATTTATTCTGTAAATGCAGTATACAATGTAAAAATTGTCATATAAATTATGCAAAAATGAAAGTAACACTGACATCTCATTTAAACAGATATATTTACCAAGATTGCGCAAAAATATCTTGAAATACTAGAGTAAATTTATTCAATAAAATTGCCGTTGGCATCAATCACAGCCTCCAGACGACTTTGGAATCTCCTGAAACTCTTCTGGATGGTCTCCTCATTTAAGTTGGTGAATACTGTCATAATCCTTGCCTTAAGTCCACCTTTGGTGTTACAAGGAGTTTTGTTGGTCTCTCACTCAACTGCAGCCCATGCAAAATAATCAAGTGGGTTGCAGTCTGGAGAGTTAGGTGGCCAGATGTAAATGGTGATGTGGTCACAGAAATTGTCTGACTGCCATGACTGGCTTCTGCTTGTGTGGCATGGTGCAGAGTCCTGTTGCCTGTCAGCCACCCTCTTGACCCAGGACATCACTACCTCCTCAAGGCCCTTGATGTAGGCCTCTATGTTGAGTCTGAGGCCCTGTGGGAAGATGAAGAGGCATAACGTCACCATCACTAGTGATCACTCCAAACACCTTTGTAATCATCATTAGACGCATCCAACTCTTTTCCAAATCCTTTGCATTGTCCTCAGATTGACACCCAAAACACTCTGAAATGTTCATACTGGAGCTTCCAGCATGAATGCCAAGCAGTACAGCATGCTGTTTCCAAATTTCTGGCAGAGTGAATTGTATCATGATGCTCTTCTGCTCACAGACGGTGCCCAACTGACCCTACAATACTGTGCAGTCGACAAAAACAAACAACACACATGCACGAAATTAAGAATATAAAATGGCGACAATTTACCCGTCGCACCCTGTACATAGTTGTAACTATCCTTCAGCTGTGTGCATGTTTTTAGATTTGTAACAGAAAAGGAAATCATCAACGTACAGTGGGCTATTAATGCCAGCTCTGATGCATTTTATGATGTTATTTATTTTGATATTAAAAAGTGTCACTGATCAGATACTGCCCTGTCAGACTCTTGTCACTTGTTCTCTTGGTTCAGATAATGTGTCTCCAATTTGTATTTTGAAAGTTCTATTGATCAGAAAATTGTTTATAAAAGTAGGTAACCTGCCTTGTTCCTTTAAATCTTTCATGATCCTATTCTTGTGTTTTATTGTAGGCTTTCTTTAGATCAAAGAATATTGCTATAAGAGGTTCTCTTTTTTTTATGAAGGCTTCTTTTTCAAATGTCTCTCATCTGATCAAATAGTATATTGTTTTTTTCTTTTTCCTGAATCTAAGTTGAATGTTTGGTATTATCTAAATACCGTGTCAATCTTCCATCAATCATTCTCTCAAGATTTTTGCAAAATGCAACTATTAGGTTGGTGCAAAAATAATGACATAATAATGTCGTTTTTTGACGTTAAAAAATACGTCAAAAAACGACATTATTACGTCATTATTTTTGCACCAACCTAATAGTAAGAGCAATTGATCTGTAGTTTGTTGGGTTTTCTAGATTATTTATATTTTGGGGAATGGGGATTATGGTATCTTTTTTCCAAAGAGTAAGTATATTACCTGTGATCTATATGTTATTATATATTTCTAGCAGATATTGTAGCGATATTTTGGGTAAGTGTTTTAGAAATTAATAATGGGCCACATTTAGCCAAGTGGCTGTATTGTACACTTTGGTTAGCGAATCTTGAAGAAAAAGGTTGGTTGTAGTCTTCAGTATTTTGTGATTGGAATTTTCTTTTCTTCATTTTTCTTTAATTCTTTTTAAAACATCTTATATTTCTGGATGATAATTTCTGTGCAAGGTTTGCTGCAAGAGTGTTGTCTATGTCCTTACTGATGATTTTTATATTATTTTGTATAATGTGTTTTCATAGAGTGCTATTGTTTTTTGTTATTTTTCTAACCATGTTCCATATTCTTTTATTTTGTTGTTGAGGAAATAAGCTTACTAATAATTATTTCTTCCAACATTCTCTCTTTGACTTCTTTATTTTACTGGGTCTTGATTTCATTGGTTTAAAAGGTAATTAGATTAGCAGTTGAGGCTTGTTTTTCAATTTACAAAGGGCAGCTTCTCTCATCTGGATAACTTTTTATACGCTGGTCATTGAACCATGGCCTGCTCTGTCTTTTACTAAAGGGACTCATTGGTATGCACTCTGTTGCATTGGATGTTTCTGTGAAGTTGCCTGCTTGACCTCTAATATTGCTATTTTGTGTCAATTTTTCCTAGCATGGATCTCTGAATTTTTCCCAGTTTGCTCTATTTAGTTTCCAATGAATGGGGCTTTCCCTTTTTATTTGGGTCTGGATTCTCAAACAAGATTGTAAAGTGGTCATTGCTACATATTTTAATACATTTTCTAAATTCATGTAAGTCATGGCATATACTTAGTTAACAGAGCCAAAGAAAAGGTTCAGGTAAGTTTGGGATTTATTATTGAGAAGACAAATTATTATTGTTAATAAATTCTTCCAGTTTTTTGCTTTTTAGGTTCAGGTTTGTGCAGCCCCATGTAAGGATATGCCTGTTGAAGTACCCAAACAAGAGGAAAGGCTTACATAGTTGTTCCATCAAATTCTAGAGAAAATTTTGGTTTATGAGATCATATGGTGGAATATAAATTGAAAATATTATGATTGCTTTATGCAGTGTTGCTTGAATTATAATTGTCTGTAGGTTCATTTTTATTTCCAATCTGCTTTGATTCCTGATGAAGACTAATATATCTCGACTAGCTCAGAGTCCATCATTGTGGGTGTAATATTCTTCATAATTGATTTTTTAATCATTGTTTTTCTTTAGAAAGGTTTTTAAAAGGCAGACAATAAAAGGGTTTAAATCTGTGAGTAGTATGTGAAGTTCAAAGTTTGGTTTTAATATTTAGCAGTTCCACTGTATAATTTTATGTACCATTGTGGGAGATAAAGGGTTTGTTTTGTGTTTTGGTCTCTTCAATGTTGTAGTCTTCAGTCTCCCTTTTAACAAGTAACTCATATTTATTTTTGGTTTTTGTGCAGTCTTCTATGCTTTTAGGTTCAGTTGTTTTTAAGGAGGATCATCTACATCTTTTTCCTTTTTACCTTTGGTTCTTGTTTTTCTTATGTCTTTTTCTTGAGATGGATGTTGGTAAACTTCCTGTTGAATGGGGTGTCTGGGACGATATTTTTTCTATTGCATTCTTAGCATTGTCTCTAATTGGTGATTTTGGTCTTGATGGCAGGTGATACATTTTACAGGTTTTCCTCAGTTTTTTTTCTTATGGTCTTTAGCATTGCCATTTACTTTTGGGAGTGGAATTTACAGGTGAATTCTCAGTTCCTTCTATCATTGGTCATATCTTTTTGATAAATTTGAACCTGTTTTCTGGTTCTAGTGCCAATAGCTGCCACTTAAAATCTATCCATTTTTAGTCTTGCTCCAACTACTTGACTATATGTTGTTTCTCTGTTGCCCATCTGCACTATTTTTCTTGCTCCATGAAAACAAAGGTTTCTAGTATGTTTAATCACTAATATTTCCTTTTTCTTTCTCCATGTTTCACACCATTTTGAGCATACAAGGATGATCCCCTTCCACTGTTTGCACAGCATATTCTTTCTTTGCATTCATTTGTTGAGTGGTTTGGCTCTCTTTGTTCATATTTTTGACACACTATCTGCTCTCTGCATTTGTTCTAATGCTGTCGAAATTTTTGAAAATTGTGGCATCTCAAAGGGTTAGAAATATATTGATCTACTTTTTTCTGGTGTAGCCTATTTTAATGTTCTCAGGTATTTTGGACATTAAATGTTAGTATGTAGGTATTTGTATTATTTTTTCTTTTTTTGTCATAGCTCTTTGCCATTTTAGTTCTTAATTTCTTCTATAGTGCAAAGCAAAAATTCCTGGCTTCTCACAAATCTGTAGGATGTATTCAAGGTTTGACATGGGTAGGCTTTGACATTGTGGGTGTGCAATTTCTATATTTTGAGTAAAAAAAAAAAAAAAATCAGAATATTTTTTTTTATTCTATATCAAGATTGTGCCAATTTTTTGTTTTTTGGGAGTAAAACGTATTAATATAATTTTTCTGGTGATAAATTTGTGAGAAGCAAATCTTCCAGGAATTCCAAGACTATATATCTTGGGAATGTTTCTGGTGTTTTCTCCTCCTCACTTTCCAAACTTATATCTTGGTGCAGTCTCTTGGTAGGTTTATTTGGAGCCATAAAAGTATAGTTATGCTTCATCACTCTTGCTCCCTACTCCCTTGGAGTCCATTTCAAATGCTGGAAAAGCCAAGGGAGAAACCCATTTGCCTTCAAATAACAGAGATACAGGTGTGGTATACTTGCTTCTGGGAGTTCTAGCCACAAACACTTGTTCTTCCTTATGTGCCATCACCCAAGTATGAAGAGAAAGTCAGGGATATACAAATCTGTTATAACCATGCTCTACCATAACGTTTGACCCTTGCTACTACCTTCTAATAGTTATAAGAGATTCTAATTGTATGAAATTGTTTTTATTTATTTGGTCCACCAGGGCTCCACTCCCAGACATCACTGGTCACCACCAATGGCCAACAGGTGAACCTTATTGGGTGGGGGTTGTATATTATTCTGAAGCCCAGGTTGAAATTCCTACCGAGAAATTTACATATAATCACGACTATCATCTCAGATCTTTTATTGTACCAATAGTTTTGCATGGAATTTTATCAGCATCAAGCTGCTTAAAGATAAGTGTGTGGCACCTATGAAAATGCAACAAGTTATTTTCCAATCCTCAAGGTCCAAAGACACTACTGTTAAAAGCATACTTCTAAAAAATCTTAGTTTATTGATATTGTAAAGTTGTATAATCATATCTGTTTATATTTCCGAGATGAAGTATTGTAATTATTTACATTGTTCAGACTGTTGTCTTTATCTTTGTTGCCATATTCATGATGTTTCAGTTGTTGTACACTCCGGCCTTCTTCAGGTGAAGGAGATTTCGAACTGAACCCTTTATTTTGTCCACTGGGGTAGAATGTTCTAGTTTCACGTCCCATGCCTCTTCCAGATGTCTAACCACATATGGAGGGATGTGAGATCACCACCCACTGTGGGATGAGGTTGAAATAATGTACAGAGAACATCACTGGAAAATACAAAAACTTAAAGAAACAGTGCATATGCTAAACCACAAAAATCTCCTAAGCTGGTCAAGTATAGAAATACAATATGGGAACCAGTTATATGGAGTGCTAAAGAAAAACAATAATAATAACAAAATTCCAATATTAGTTCTGGTAATCTGGTGACTTAACTCAAAGAGTTGTGAGTTAAATACCTGGCTACAGCAGAGGTGGACAAAAAAAAAACTTGGAAAGGGTGATAACTGATACTGAAAAATTCAGAATGGTTTATAGAACTAGAACAATCTATCCATGTGGGTGAAATAAACGCTTCAGTTTGAAATTCCAATCACCTGAAGTAGGCCGGAGTGTACAATAGCTGAAACATCATGAATATGGCAACAAAAATGTGGACAATAGTCTGAACAATCATTTTATGTAGTTGGCACAAAAGTTTTGCATGCCAATGTATATACATATATTAGATAAAAGTATAAAAGATAAAACTTACATGCTTTTTGAGATTCTGAAAGGGATTTGAAAACATTATCAACTTCTTTGTCACTCTCACACTGACTCATTCTGGAAATAAACAAGAAATAATGAGTCATTAAACAAAGTTCATTAGAAAATAATCACACCACTGAACTAACAATAAGGAGTTTATAACTACCTACATTAAATAGAGAAATTTCATGGTGGTTACATGAATAACTTAAACCTGATCAAAAATTTTCATTTAGAGATCCACATCAGGCCATTGAAATGAATTTCACAATTCAAAAAATTTCTTGCAGTTTGTAAATATCCAGACAGTACTGATCAAAAAAAATGTTTAAAAAATATTCACTGCCTGTAACAGTGCAACAAGTCAGCCCACTAAGTTGGTCTTTGTTCTTCCCATAGAAAATTGATCAATAAACAAAATAACAAAATTTGCCTGCTTACATGAAATAAGTTTTTCCTTCAGCTAATATTGTTTTCATTCTGTAGTCAGTACCAGAGTCAAGGCACAATATATGGCAGGCATTCTGAAAGAAATGAAAATGGTTTGAAGATAGAAAAATAAATTATTAAAAAAAAAAAAAGATAATTTGTTTTCTGAAGTCCTAAAATGAAATATTTTCATTATTTCATATATTAACTCATGTTTATTTCTTTTCAAGCAAGTTATTTTTAAACTCTTGTTTTTATCTTTATTTATCTTAATACAAAAGTTGCTTTAACACTCATCTTCATCTTTGCCCTTTCTTAAGCATAATCGGTATCCAGTCTGTTTTATACTTTTTTCCTTTTCATCTCAGAATGACCAAGAAAATTTACATGATTAAACACTAAGGTCATGAAGTCAATAAAAGTGCAGATTGAGGAATTTACTTTAATATTTGCAAAAGCAAAAAATCGTTTTCAATATAAAAAGAAATTTTTTACTTACTTTCAAGATTCCAATAAAAGGAACAAAATTCATTCTTTGCAAGCCTTGTTTGTAAAGGTCTGAAAAATAAACAAAAAAATACATAAAACAATGTTAATGACTTAACACAATTGTGACAGATTTGAACTCCTTGAATTCTCTTTTTCTATGTCTATCTTTTCTTTTTTAAAACTGGCTCAAAATAGTCTTCATTCATGACACATATCACTATAATATTCAACTATTGTAAATGTACAATGGATCTCTCTGTCTTTCACTGACTGGAGAATTCAAGCTACATTGTGTCTTAATGCATTAGTCCACACAAACTTTGGGAAGGGCCATTGTATGTTCACAAGGAAATGAGAAATAAAATTACGGCCATAGTTTGAAATGAAAATGTGAATTTTATTTCCAGTATATTTGGTTGTTTATTTAGAGATTTGCTTACACAGTGGAGGGGTTGTTAAGGAACACTTGGAACAGCTTCTGCTACTTCTGTCATGACAGGCTAACGGATCAGCTTTTCCCAACACCTAGTAAGAACTCTGACTCACTCCTACCACTCCTCTGCACATCACAACATCAGCTGGAAATTCATTCATGGGTTACCTGAAACTACATTCTAATGGGCAGCATTGAAACTTTCTGATGGGAAACATGTACCCTGCCAACAAGCTGTATCAGAACTATTTTCAATTCTAACTGTCACTGTTTATATAAGTCTGCAAGTGGAACGTTCTAACTTCCAGCCAAGTGGCTCTTGTTCCCAAAAGTTTTCAATGACTTAATCTATTTATTTTATTCCTTTTCGTCAAATAGGTAGCTGCTTTAAAAACCTTACTTTTATTGCTGGTCATAAAAAGTACAAACATTTAAAACTCAAATAAAATCATTTACCACCCTATTCTCTCTGGGAATCTTAATTTAATCATATAGGATATCTGTGGTGGTATTGCCTACATCTCGAAGTGACATGGCATTTAAAAGAAAAAAAAAAGGAAAAAATAAGCAAGCATACCATCCGGATGTCGATTAGACGTTGCTATAACAACAACACCATGATTGAAAAGTTCTGTAAATAATCCTTTCAGAATCATAGCATCTGCAATGTCTGTGACCTGAAAAGTAAATAAAAATAGTTTATCAAAGGAAAATAATTTATACTAAAAGGAAATATATTACTAAAAAAATAAAAATATAATAAAAAAAATGAAGACTGCTGCAAATGATGACAAAATTAAATGTTTTATTTAGAATATATATCTAAAATCTTCATTGGATTAAAACATTTCTATAACTCTATAAAGTAATCGGAAGAAACAATGTTTTTTTTAAAATATACAAAAATAATGGCAGATTTTATTATAAAAGTTTATGTTTTCACAATTAAATCTATATTAACTAACCACAGTTTGTAAAACTTGTGTATATTAACATTTTGTTGTTCACCAGATTGTACTTAAACATATATAATAGTATAGCCATATGTGTGTGTGTGTGTGTGTGTGTATGTGAGAAAACTCAGTACCTCTGCAAGCATGTCTGTTTAGTATGAGTGAGGATGTTGGTCTATGGGATAATATATTAATTCTATCTGTGCTGTTTAGTCTATTGTTAAGTCCATCTAGACAAAGTGCATTTGAGCTGCAAAATCCATTTGTCTTCATGTTCTTCAAGTACTTTTCTAAGTTTATCTTTTGTGCCTATTTCTATTCTTTCAATAATAGTGAATTTTGCATGGCTATTAAAACCATGTTTTTCTAGGCAGAAATATTGTTCTACAGGTAATAAACTTTCGTGCGAAGCTGACTTGATCTGATTCCAATAATTATTAATTCTGTAGTGAAAGAACCATTCAGATTTTCCCCACATATTGTTTGTGGTATAGTGTGCATTCTAATAGGTAAATTATGTTATGACTTCTATAGTTAGAATTGTGGTAGATTTTGAAAGTAGATGTAGTGAATGAGCTAGTGAATGAATTGGTGTGCTTAATATGGCTATAACATAGGCTCCTTTTGTTGTTACAGGGCTGGGAAATATATATACATACACATAATCATATACCATTACAGGGTGTTATGGGTAACCTTTTGCCATTTTATATTTTTAATTTTGCGCACACACACACACACACACACACACACACACATATATATATATGATAAAAATATAGTTTTATTGTATTTTATATTCATCATGGATAAAGCATATGTAAATATTAAAGTGGACACTGGGGTCAACACCAAGCAGCAACAATCTGATGGTCTGAAGATTGTTTACAAGCATGAGAAACTGTTGCCGCTTATTGTTGACCTCAGTGTCCATTTTTATGTATGCTTGTAAAGACAGACACAGGTTATAAAAAACATAACCACAAAAGAGAAACAAAATATTGTAAAGTTATTAAGTGATAAGGAAAAATGTTAGAAATTGCACAAAAGTTGAAAACATGATGATCAAAAAATAAATTGAAAATACTGGCAAGAAAATGATCAAAAATTAATTTAAGAATGTCATAAAAAAAATTTGAGAAAAATTAAAAAGGTAATAAGCAAGCAAAGTGTATTGACCACCAGGAAAATATTTAAAAAAGTTAGTGTTGCAAATATATAATCACATATAAGTTATGGAAGGTACTTTTTGAGCCAGTTTCATTTATCAAACAGTACAGTAGGTTTGATTGGCTGCAGTTGAATTATTATTAGTTAGTAATTCATCATTATTGAATTTTCAATGCCATTTTCAACATAGATTTTAAGGTATATTCTTTGGGAATTGTGTTATTAGCATAGTTTATCAGCCAGCTATTTAGTGTTAGGAAGAATAATGCTTTTTAGCCTTCCAGTGGCACACTGATATTAGCATTAGCATAGCCATTGATACACCAAAACTGAATGCGAATATAGAAAGACAAGATACACGCCCGTAACAAACAAAATATTTAATAAGGCAAACAACTTACATGCGCATATTAAAAGGATTTACATATGCCCCAAAACAAATGATTGTTCATACTGTCCAAGGGACAAGAATGTTTACAGAATGAGAACAAAGAAATAATATACCAGCTTAATGGCCTTTGACCATCCATAGCTAAGTGAATAGAAATTACTTTTTTTCTCCACATTGTGCACATGTTGACCAGTTTCCATGTGTGTGGATGCCCTGGTGGTCAGGAAGGCAAAACTGTTCCTCAAAAAAACAGCAACAAAAAGAAAAAAGGGACAGAAGAGTTCTCCTCTCTAAAGAGGCTGAACTCCCATGAGCTCAACCCAAGGGAAAACAACTGTGGTCTCCCTACAATGTTTTATAAACATAGATATACAGAACAATTGAATGACTAACACTCTAGCATTTACATTAACAAACAAAAAATATTATTTAGAGAATGAAAAAAAGAGAGAAAGTTGGGCTCAACTTGCCTGGAATTCATCAAAACATAAAAGCCAGGTTTCTGAACTAATTTGTTCTGCAACAGGGGCAATTGGATCAAAAGCTGAAGAGTGTGCAAGACTGTACAATTTGGGGATGTCCTTTTTTACTTCATGGATTTCTGTAAAGATCAAATACAATGCAATATAAACTTGATGAAAAACAAAGAAAATTACAATATTTTGACTAACTCAGGACACCCCAGCAATACCTTGCAACATCACCATGTTTATTGGTTCTGTCACATTGTAGGAGTATCAGGTGTAAGCAGATGAAGTTTTTTCTTCAATCATGAAGCTTATCTCAACCACAGATATATTAAGGCTGAATTGGGAATGACATGCTGACATCTAACAATAGAATAAGCATTAGTCATAGAGACAATATTTATACACCCACACCTTGACATAGTAAAGAGAAAGAAATTATCTGTTCATTATTAAGTATGTAGCTCAGAAAAATCAATGACCAAACAAATATGGAAACAAAACGATTCATATAATCTATACATAAAATCCTGTGATTTCCATTAGTGTGTCCATCACAACCTCTAAAATAACCAAACATTGACTAATCAAAACCAAATTTTGGGGAGAAGTGCAAATAGGTAAGGAGGTACAAAGCACAGTTGGTTTTACTAGAGTGCATAGCTTAGTACAATAAATTTTCATTCATTTTTTTTTTTGGGGGGGGGGAATTAAAAGTTTTATTATTTGACATAAAAAATACTCCCACTATTTTAAAAACAATTTAATGATTAAAATAAATTTTCTTAAAAAATATTGTTTAACATGAAATCCTATAAAATTAAAGAAATTATTAAAATGCAAAGTAGGGTTTTTTTGTCAACAGATTTTTCCAAATAAATCAGATTATTCAAATTTCATTGAATGGTTTGTGAAATTGAATGAAACTTAGAGTTTGTAAATTTCGACAAAAATGTTAGCAATAATTTCAACAATACTAAATACTGTGAGAATTTCAACTCATGTCAGCAGGTTACAAAAAACTTCTAGTTAATAAAAAAAAATGAAAATAGCCTGTAGATAATCAGAAAGCAGTAGGACAACTGAACTCAAGTTCCTGTGTCTTTCCACTGAATGTTTGAATGATATGATGACTGAACTTGGAGAGTTCTGTGTTCAACCTCCAACTTACTGCTAAACTTACCACTGATACACCCAGGAGGATCCATCTAAGACACAAAGAAAATCTACACTGAATCATGAAGATATAAACAAACACATACCACCTCTAACCAAACCCATTTTAACCATCAACTTGATTGTAGCAAAATCTAATTTAATTTGCATGAAAGCTTATCCACCAGCCTTGAGAGAATAAATGCACCATTCACACCCCAGCAATCCAAACAGCCAGCTTGCTTGTCTCTCAAATAGACCTGAGCCATCTGCTTCAACCCTATTGTTTGTTTAGCCAATGTTCATGCTCTGACCAGAACATTAAAAATGTAACATACCCTAACCAGACAGAAGCACAAAGCAACAACTAAAATTCACTTACATGCTAGACTTATTAATCTGACCTTGTATAATATACTGATGGCAAATCAGTATCACTTCATTCAGTGTGTCAATTATACATTGGATTATTTCATTTCTGTTGACAATTATGATATTTACTTTATAGCTATAAAGGAAGTGAAGAATTTGCTTATTTCTTATACATTATCTTAACTAATAACATTAGGCAGCACTCATTGATGTACTCTCTCTAAGACTGCAGTAATAAAATTGCTGACCAAAATGCCAACTATAAAATGTATTTGGGATTTTGATTAAATGTATAGGACTATTATCAAAATAGTGTTAAATTTGTTTTATTATACTATCTGAAAGATAAATATGTGTTAAGGCCAATCCTTGCTGGTCCTGTTTATATTATTCAACTAGTGGTTCTTATGATTCTTAACTGGTTCTTTCCTTCATTGATCTCTGCTCAATCTAGCCATTCTTCAGGATTTTTCTCATCTCCTTTAATTCTTTTTAATGTTGATTAATGATGATTATTCTGAGCAAACTGAAACACCATTAACTAGTTTCTTCCATTCTTCTCCATTTCTCATGATCTTCATTAGCACTTCATGCCTCAAACTAGTATCATTTCTTTTTACACTTCAATATCCAGTTATCGCTACTTTGTAGAACTGACTCTCAAGAGGATGTTTTCCCTGACCACTACATTCTTAACCTTTTCCAGTCTAAGGTTAACCATTAGCTTTTCTACATAACATCATAAACTGAACATCTTACTTTCTCCTTTTACACTCATAAAACCATCTCATTCTGTATCCCTCTACCTTGAGTAGCTCTTGGACCTTGTATTGGGTAATCATTATTAAAAAAACTTTTATCAGTGGCCCTTTTTTGATCTCAACCAGACTTTCCACTGGGAAACAGTCCTTGTTGACCTATGCAACAAATGAATGAAGATTTGTATTTACTACAGTTTTTCAATTGCTTTCATACTTGTAAGTACAATTCAGTACGAATAGTTGCAAGTCCTAATAATCACACCAATGTATCAGTCTGTTGACTCTTGCTTATCTATGCAACTGGATGGATGCTGTGACTATGTTTTTCTATCATTCAAGTTTTAATGCCACAAGCCCCTAAAGTTAATTTTCAAGCACAAACAAGGACTACACCTGGTTAAACTCTGAGAGATATAAGTATAAATATTGCAAGCATTAAATAGTAGTTCATATTAACCCAAGTAATAATAAAACTGGCTACAAACAGTGAATAAAGAATAAAAAGTGAGTATGGCCAAACTGTGTTTACTTAACAGTAGTTAGTGTAGCATCATAATTCCTACAGCAAGGCTTTAGTATCACAACTATTATAAAATTAAAAGTATAGTTGCATTATATCAATATAAGTGAAATTAAGCTATGTGAGAAACAAATTGGACACAGTCCTTGGGGCCCAATCCCTGCTGGTGGCCACAACATTCTGAATAATCACTCTTCAGTGAGATCATCCTTAGTTGTTGAAATCGATCATGTTTTTCATTTAGAGACATGGTATCAGCACCCCATATCTGTATCTTTGTACAGCTTCAAGTAGCTGAGTGTTATGGTTTTGATCTCAAGCTTGTCCTCTTAGACTGGTTGCCAACCACAGTTAGAGAACCTAATCTGCCTTGCTATTTAAGCCATACTTGAGATGAAAAGAGATAGATTCATACCTTTCCCAAAGGTATTTGTACAAAAGTGAATGTAATGAACTCAACCAGAATTTGAACTTGGCTCACTGCTTTCTCATTTCAAGCCTCTATTATGCTACCTACACATCCAAACAAATTTACTTGATGATAACTAAACAAGAAAGTACAGTCAAAGTAGGTTATTATAGCTGGAAAGATTTTTAAAACAGTTATAAATCTGCCATTAAATATTACTGCAAAGAAAAAGGTTAAAGAAAGAAACATACAATACATACGGTTTTTAATCACCATAATTAAACAAAAATCAATACTAAATCTAAGAAATTAGAAGGGGTTAATCGACCAGATTCATTCTCCAGCCTTACAGATGTAATCCATGAGAAAAGAGAATCCTCTAACTACAAGAACAATAGGCAACAGAAATTGTTATTAATCCCTTTTACTGTTACATTTTTAAAGCACTGTTGCTTGGCTGTACTGGCCTATTTTGAGAAAAAAATAGGAAATTGCCATTTATTGGAAATAAATAACTATAAAGTTGCTGACAGCAATTTCTCATGGGTACCACTAATTTTTAATTGCTCAGTTACTATGCAGTACAAAGCTAAACAACATGCTATATATTACTATGCTATTATATGTCTACACTGGTTGGAAATAGCACTAAGTGCTAGTTAGTTTATAATATTAGGTTGGTGCAAAAATAATGACGTAATAATGTCGTTTTTTGACGTAACGTCAAAAAACGACATTATTACGTCATTATTTTTGCACCAACCTAATACAAGTTGCTAGAGACCAACATTTTACAGTGTGTTGAAATCATATATATGCCAATAGCAGGCAATTTAAGTTTTGTAAAGATATATAAATATGTCCACGGCAGTGAAAGTGTTAATGAATCACTGGACTGGTCTATTTTAACAGCAACAGGTACACCAGGTGTGCAGATGAATTAAAACTATGCCAAGTGGGAGGAGCTGCCAAACACCAACTGTGCTCAGAAAAAAGAAAAAAAAATTATACAGTATTGAATGTTGTGCTGACAGGTTGCTTCCTTCTGCTTTTTCTCTCCCCTAAAATGCTGTCAAAACAACCAAAATGTTATGACAACAATATTTTTCAATATAAGTCAAACCTTTATGAAGGCAAGTAGTTCTCATAATGCCAACAATACTTAGTAAGGATCAAGTTCATTCTACAGAGAACGATGGATAAATTTTCGCCATTTTATATTTTTAATTTTGCACATACGTGCTGTTTGTGTTGATTTTGTCAACTGCACAGTATAGTAGGGTCAATTGGTCACCATCTGTGAGAAAAAGAGCACCAGGAAACAATTCTCTCTACCAAAAATTTGGAAACAGCATACTGTAACTGCTTGGCATTAGGAGTCTAATGGTGATTACAAAGATGTTTGGAGTGATTACTAGTGATGGTGATTTATGACTTCATTCATCTTCCCACAGGGCATCAGACTCAACATGGAGGCCTACATCACATGTCTTGATGAGGTAATAATGCCCTGGGTCAGAAGGGTGGCTGCTGGAAGACTCTATATCTGGCAACAGGACCCTGCTCTATGCCACACAAGCAGAAGAACCCAGTCATGGCTGTTAGACAATTTCTGCAAACACATCACCCCTTACACTTAATTCCCCAAACTGCAACACCATTGATTATTATGTGTGGGGTGCAGCTGAGCAAGAATCCAACATCAAAGATGAACTGAAGGCAAGGATTATGGCAGCATTCACTAACTTGCAGGAGATTCTGAAGTCATTTGGTGGCTGTGATTGTATTGAATAAATTTACTCTTTAGTATTTCAAGATATTTTTTTGTAATTTTGGTAAATATATCTGTTAAAATGAGATGTTAGTATTATTTTCATTTTTATGTAATTTAGACAACAATCACACCCTCTATACAGATTTCAAGACCTACAGGCAAACTACTCTTGCTCTTGGGTATTTGTTATAAACATCATTTATTTACACATTCTTCTATGTGCCAGGTCCCTTCAGGACGTTGGCAATTATGGCTTCCTACCATTTTCTTGTTTGCCAACATCATTTGTAGCTCTTAATAAATTTTATCTTTTTGTTATCGCTTCTAAAACCTGTTCTGTCATCCATTTACTCAAACTCAGTCAGTAGATTATGTATTGTTTTTTTTGACTCTCTTGCCTTCAATCTGTCTTCTAAGTATCAAATTTTCCAAGCCCTCTTTCCTCATTATATACCCTAGAAATTTCAACTGTCTTTTTCTGATGTTAAGTGTCATTTTTGTTTCTATTTTCTCTAAAACTATGTTATTGCTTACATGTTTGCTGCACAGTATTCTCAGCATCCTTCTGTAAAACCATATTTCTATTGCACCATGTCTCTTCTTCATCTGTGAGGAGATTGTCCAGCAATAACAGTTAAGTACTCTCTTTGTTTCTAACAACATTTTGGGGTTTCTTAATATTTTCCTTATTTTTTGGAATGCACCTTCAGATTTCGGACTTCTAAATATTCTTTAGTTTCATCTTTATAGACTTAAAACCAATTTAAAGAAACAATATAATTTTAAGAAAACGTATTAGATATATATATTAGGATAGAAAATGGGAAAATCAGTCAATTCCATTACCTTTGTTTCAACCTTTCAATATCTTCAGGTGATTTTGGTCAATTGATTTCCTAACGCTTTATTTTTTAAAAATAAAAAAAATTATGAACACTATATTTAAAAAAAAAAAAAAAAAAAAAAAAAAAAATGAAGAATAAGCTAAATATATGAATAAATGAATATGCTAAATTTATTACAAAAAATTGAGCTATTCCTTACCAGAATGAGATGAAAGGCACCGTTTTCATTAAATATTTAAAAAACAAAGAAAACATGGAAAAATTCAAATTCAAAACTAAACATTTCCTGCCTGCTATTGAAAGCTGGCTAACTTTGATAAAGGCTATTTTTGGTATGATAGATAAAATTAAATTCACAAAAGTTAATAGTAATTTCCAAATAACTATTAACTACTGAAGTAAAAAAAAATAAAAAGAACTAAAAACATTTTAGTTAAAGGAGACAAAACAAAGAACATTTATACTATGAAACTGAAGACTTACCAGAAAAAAATAAACAAAGAAGTCACTAAAACTTACAAAAAAGTACAGGGTTTATATATTATGCTATATGCATAAAAAAATATCTCAGCCAAACTAGGTATAAGTGACAGGGTCTATATATTATGCTGTAAGCAAGCATTTTTAACTATAAAGGACCATAAAGACAAATTCACTAATAATCCTTCTTTTAGACTAATAAACCCAAACAAAACTGAATTGGGTAAAATAAGCCAAGAAATACTAAAAAAAAAAAAAAAAAAAAAGCGCAACTCTTTAAGGATCACTACACAAGCCAATCAATGGGGGAGGATACAAGTGAGTGTATTTCTTGGTTTCACATAAAGACAAATATGTATTTATAAAATACAACATAAAAAACTTTTATCAATCTATGTCTACAAAAAAGGCCTGCTTGAGGCTTTGTACTTCGCCAAAAGCTTCGTAAATATAACACCTGAACAAATGGAAATAATTTTAAATTTCTGTAAATCAATTTTATTCCACAATGGAGAAGCTTGGATTAAAAAATTGAAAAAAGAATGACAATGTACCACATGGTGGTGCTGAGGTTTCAGAATTAATAGGTCTATATATTTTATATGAAACCAACAAAATTGTACATATAAATAACCATGGCCTGTATAGGGATGACAGGCTGATGATAGTGCCAAATGACAATATAAGAAAAGCACTTTTCAAACTCTTCAAAAGCCTTGACTTTGTAATATAAGTCGATATGAATAAGAAAATTGTCAAATATTTGGATGTAAAATTAAATCTACAAACTGCCAGTGTCTCCCCATACATGAAACCCAACACAAAATTAAAATATATGAATGTTAGATCCAACCACCCTGCAAGTATAATAAAGCAAATCCCCAAAGGAATAGAATGCAGGTTATCTAGAAATTCCTCTAGTAAAATAATCTTCGAAGATAAAAAAAAAGAATGTGATGTAATGAATATGCATACACCTGTGTTCCCCCTCACAGGAATATGATTGGTTGCTGTCAGCCATAAATACAGGCTGATGTAGAGGTACAGGACTATGCCATTTGCTATCCTATTGGTCTACGCCTATTGCCTAGACCTATTGACTGCGACTACGAGTACCAGTTTCATTACTGCTACCTGCTAGATTGTTCTACTTGGTTACAGTAGCCTAAACCACTTAGTTACTTCGAACAAATATATCCCTTTCCGGAACATATCAGAATGTGAAAGGACTTTAAAAGCAAATGAAGAATAATTCAAGGAAAAGAAAAAATATTTGGTTTAACACCTTTTTTAACTTAGAGGTCAAGTACAATATAGGGAAAATAGTTTTCAAATTATTTAACACTTCCCCCAAAATTCCAAATTACATAAAATATTTAATAAAAAACACAGTTAATTTAAGCTACAGCTGTATTAGTAATTTAGAAACCACAATAAAACAAAATGCCAGAAATTTAAAAAATAACATGTAGCAAAACATTGTTAACAGTAATATATGCAACTGTAGAAATAAAAGCAGATGTCCATCAGATGGAGTTTGGAAAACTGAAGCAGTGATTTACAAAACAGAAGTAATAGATACAAATAGCCAGAAAAAAAATATACATAGGGTGTACTGAGAGTAATTTTAAAAAGAGGTGATACAATCATGTCATCTTTTAAGTTAGAAATCCTTAGAAATTCTACTAAACTAGCCAATCATGTGTGGAAATTAAAGGAAAAAAGTAAAAAAAGATCTGATTGTAAACTGGAAAATTAAAAAAAAAAAAAGAAAAAAAAAAAAGAAAGCAAAACCTTACAATCATAGCAACATTTGCAACCTTTGTCAACAAGAAAAATTAGCTATAACAACATTTCCAGTCCCCCAAAAAAACCTTTTGAACCAGAGATCAAAAATTATGACCTGTTATATACATACTAAAACATTCTTTTAGAGTTAATTTGAAGTGGGATAAAAAGAACATATGCATATTTCATTTAATCCCCCACCAATACATTTTCAATACACTTGATTTTCCCCTCCACCTCACCTTTACTACACCACATGTGATGCACTTATTCATTTTTTTTTATTGTAAATATTCCATTCATAAATTTTTTTATTTTTCAAAAAATAAAGCCTTTGGAAATCAATTGACCAAAATTGCCTGAAGATACTGAAAGGTTGAAACCAAGGTAGCAGAATCAGCTGATTTCCTAACTTTCTATACATAAAAGCTCTACATGTTAAATTTTTATCTTTTTATATGTGTATTGAGCACTTTTTGAATACTACTGTTTCCTGATCTAATTCTGACCATTAACTTTATATATATATATATATATATATATATATATATATATATATATATATACATACACACACACACACACACACACACACAGAAGGAGCTTAAGTCATGAATCAAACCAAAATTTATAGCCAAATAAAATCAAGAGATACAAACTTAAAATAAAATTGAAATGGGATGGATTTCTGAATTTTTGATAAAACAGCCAAAAAGAAAAATTGCTCATTCAATAAAAAATTAAAAATAGAAAACTCACTCTTGTGGACACTCAACATAAATTCATGGAAATGTACCCGTAACTTTTTGTCAACTTGACAATTTTTATAGAAAAGATCCATCAACATTGTCTTTCCACATCCTGCAAGTAGAGACATGGTGTCATTAAAATAGGGAAATAAAAAAGACAAAGGAATAAAGTAGGAATTACAGTCTAAAAACATTTAAGGGAATATGTCCTGTACATCAAGATCTTTGATTTATTTAAATATGATTTTTAAATTTCTAGGAATTTTATTTTTATCATTAAGCAATGAACCATTTTTTCTGGAAATATCATAATGAAGGAATAATTATTTTAGATAAAATTTCCTAACTTGTAAGAGAACTTGTATTAAAATTACTTAAAACCATTCTTTTTGCTTTTAAATAATCACAGATTATTCATTTATGATATCAATATTGTTTACTTTTAATCCCTAAGAAAACTTAGATTAATACAAATATTTCTTAAACAAAATTCAGACACTGGAAACAACAGTCACAGATTTTGCATGATAAGCTTATTAATATAGTCAGTATTAGAATTTTGAAAAACAGGAATATTTTGAAATTAAGAAAATATTTGTTCAAATTAATGTACTCTTTCTGTTCAATTGTCTGAACAACTTTGAAAATTATAACATCTCAAAATTATAGAAAGTGTCTTTAACATATTAATTTCTCAAATAAATGTCTGACAAAGGGATAACTTTTAGAAAATAAAATAACTATGAAAACTTCATGACTTACTATTCTTATTACTACTCAGAATATTTGTTATGTAGAATTTACAAAAGTAAATTCAACTTACCCACATCTCCATACAAGTAAAGCCCTCGTGGAGTTTTTTCTTTCTTAGAAAAATGAAATGTCTGAGGGTGGAAAAAGCAACAAAATTATTTTTATTGCCATTTAATAAAGGGTATATGTGCATGCATTATATATATATATATATATATATATATATATATATTTGTGTATAATAAAATGCAGTTCCTATTTCATTTAACCTAGTTTATTAAATCTAATCCATTTTTCTTAGGAAAAAAAATAAGTGTAAAGATTTACTTCAATGTTTTATAATGGGTACAGTTAAGCCAATACTCAACTGAAAATGGAATACTTCTATTTTCTCTTATATATAAGTAAGTATAGCTGTATTTTAAAAAGATCCAGGAACTTATCACAACTTCTGGAATAAACAGAAAAAAAATGGATAAAATGTAATGGACAATTAGCTCATAAAATAGAAAAGCCAAAACATTAATGAAAAAGAAACAAAACATCAGTTTTGTTAAATTTAAATCAACAAGGTCTGTCTGCTTAACTTTTCATTGTATTTTTCAAATTTTTGAATAAGATGTTGCACATCAAGACAAAAATTGTGTATACACTGCCCAAAGTTCATGTTTTGTTGAAGTAAAAGTACAATAAAAAATTAGATAGACCTTGTAGGCTGAATTTAACAAAATCTGTTTTGATGAATTCTTGCTGTCTAAATATATCTTCACAGAAAGCCAAATCATTAACACCTAATAAAGCACAGTCTAGTAAATTACTGGACATTTAAACAGGAGTAGATTTTGTAAACAAAGTTCTCAGTAGTAAAAAAAAAAAGTAGAGCAATAATAATTAATAGATAGAAAAGTTCAATTCAATAGATTTATCTGGTCTTGACAAGTGAGGAATCTGTGAAACTTGCAGTATGAAAGACACGTCTTTTGAACTTTTCTTTACACAAACACATTTCATATGCACGTGAACATGTATACAAACACTATGAAAAAACAAAAAAAACTTGTACCAATGAAAAGTGCATATAAAAAAGAAAAATTGAGAAGTATAAGCAGTCAATTGTTAATACCCCCTGACGAGTGGACAGAGTGATTTCCAGAGAGTCTATCTATGGAAATCTGGAGTTGGGATGCTGAAGGTAACATTAATCAATCAGATACATGACAACAAATCTTTTACTTGTATTATATATATATATATATATATATATATATATATATAGCACTGGCCTCGTCAAGAAAGAATTTTAAAAAAATCTGGTTTGGTCATTTGCTTACTCAGATGTGGGTCAGACAGAACATCTGAGATTGAGAGCAACCCCTTTACATGTGTGCGTGTGTGTGTGGTGTAAATAATTTCACTGCATATAATGTATTATTATTTCAAATATTAACAGAGTTTTGCTTGGTATTATTGATTATTAATGATCTTGATTGCAGATTTCATTGAAAAGTATCAAGTCTTAGATTAGAAGCAGGATCAGTCAATCAAAATTCAAAGTGCATACTCAATTGTATAAATATGGTATCTAAAGAATATTATGATTTCATTGGACAATCTTTCAATAGAAACGCCACACACAGCCATGTTGTTTTTTATGTAACATCTTGATTCAATAGAGATAACTGCCTATTTTAGAGCACAGCAAATATTTATTAGGAGAAAGCTTTATTATTCCAAGAGTTGTCATGAACAATTCTCTAAAAGATAAAATCACTTCATTGAACAAAGAACTTACACAACAGACTTGGACAAATGTTTTAGGCCCATATTGTCAAGTACATTATGAGTCTAGATTTAAAGTTTAACAAGATAAACAAATCAAAAAATATATTAATGTTTTTTTTTCTTTGTATTATAAATATACAACCAGCAGTTATAATTATTTTAACAAGAACTACAAATAATAAGATGATATAATGAATGTTGGTGCAAATAGTGAATTAGGTGTGCCAAGCTCAATTCCCACTCAATTCGCTTTCATTCACTTTGCTCTAATGCCCTTGGAAAATACATGAATCTATCTTCTTTCCTATAACTATCAGTTTAATAAAAGAGTAGACTGCGCTCTCTTGCCTTGAGGCAGTAACCAGTCTAGGAGAAAGAAAACCGAATTCAAAACGAGACTGAAGATTGGGTTCTGTTAGGCTATCTTGCCCATGACACACCACTTCTGCTATGGCTGCAGTAAATGTAGTGCCTCTATGACCCTCAGGGGTTACCACACACACACACACACAAATAATGAATTAAAAAAAAAAAAAAGTTAGACAAGTTTTCAAAGAAAAAGTACACATTATAAAATTATCTAATACTTTGTATTAGTCCCTTTATTGCTTAAAACAGTCAAAATTCTTCCAATCAGTACCACATGGGACCAATAAAACAGTCTTTGATGCTTGGAATGGATATCATAGTGTACCTATTTGAGGATAGACACTTTACTACTTTCATTACACCTTGGGGTAGGTACCAATATCTCACTGCACCACAGGGATATATTGCATCAGAAGATGGACATACCCAGCAATTTGATGAGATCATTAGCAATGTTCCTAAGAAAAGAAAGTACATGGATGATACTCTCCTCTTGGCCGGTAATATCAATGAGAGCTTTTTCCAGGCATGTAATTGGCTATAAATATGTGAAAACAATGGTATCACTTTCAACCCTGATAAGTTTGTTTGTATTTGCCCAGGATAATATGAAATTTGGTGGTTTTGAAATCACGGCTGATAATGTCTGACCTTGCACAAAGTACCTATGTACCATCCTGTATTTCCCAACACCATAAAACATCACTGAAATGTGATCTTGGTTCAGTTTGGTGAACCAAGTTTTATACACGTTTAGTATGACAAACTGGATGCTACCATTCCTGCAGTTGTTTAAGCCAAGTACACTCTTCAAATGGGATTCAAGACTGGATGACCTCTTCCAGGAATTCAAGTGTGATAGGAAATGGTGTACACATATTCAACCTGAGTAAGCGAACATGCTGAGCTACAGATTGGTCAAAACATGGTATAGGATTCCGGTTCTTCCAAAAACATTGCAAATGTGAACAAACTGTGCCATTTTGCTGTATAGAAGGTTGGAAAATTACCTTAGTTGGAAATAGATTCACAAGTGCTGCAGAATCTTGATACTCACTTATAGAGGGAGAAGCATTAGCAGTCATGGATGCTCTCGAAAAAGTCTACTACTTTGTACTCAGTTGTGACAACCTTGTCATTGCAGTCAACCATAAACCCTTGCTGAAGCTTTTTGGGGACAGATTGCTTAAGAATATCACTAATGCCTGACTCTATAATCTAAAGGAGAAGACTTTACATTATAAGTTCAAAATGTTGTATCTACCAGGGGCAAAGCATTGTGCACCAGACACTTTTTTCTGCAATCCAACTGGGGATCCAGAATCTGTGGATCTGAATGATGATGATGTGTCTGTATCCTAGAGAGTTAATAACATTCATACTATGAATCTGCTGTCACTGACATACTCCAAACATCATACCAACTCTAAGGATGGAGCTCCAGAGTCTACATCAGAGTCCAACTTCTACACATCTTCTGCATAACCTACAATATGTAACATGGGACAAAGTTCACATCACTATCTCTAGTGATGAAGCCATGCATCAGTCAGTTAAGATAGTAGGTATCCTAGACTTGCACAATGACACAACACCCTATCTACAAGAATACTATCCATTCCAGGAACATTTGTCATTAGGTGTTGCTGCCTAGAAGGATTGGATTATTGTCTCACCTTCCTTACAATTGGACATTATTACGTCAATGCACTAAGCTCATCAGAATGTTACTTCCATGACTTTGTTCTAGCCGGGAATCATAGCTGATGTAATGAGCATGAGATACAATTGTAACCACTAAAATCCCCCTTACAACCCAGTGCTCCTCCAACACCTTTTGTGTATCCCCGTACCCATTTCAGAGTGCGTGTGTGTGTGTGCTGACATTTTCCATTACAGAGATGTAGACTATCTTGTTATTGTTGACATATTCTAACTGGTATATTGTTGAGAGATCAACCAACAGCTTGAAATGCTTAATTGATAGTTTTTGAAAAACACTTATTACATTTGAAATTCCTGACAAGTTGGCCTCTTATGGTGGTCCAAAGTTTACAGTAACCAACACTAGAAACTTTTTAAAGACCTGGGGTGTACATCATCGACTCTCATCTGTTGTTTTACCTCACAGTAATTATAGAGTTGGAGGTCAGTGTCAAAACAGTAAAACATCTCATCATTGACAACACAGGGCCAAATGATGAACTTGATACAGATGAGATACAAAAGTTTCCCCCCGGCTATGTGTGTTTTTGGATGAGCCATAAAAGATTTTATCCCTATACTACCCAGTTGATACAAACCTCATGATACATGGCTAGACACCCTATCACTAAAGGAACCTGCTCTGTGGAACCGACACATTAAAACAGAATGCCTCAGAGTACACACAGCATCTTATGCCACTCAAGGTTGGTGACTTAGTCAGAATTCAGAATCAGACTGGCTGCCACCCTCTAAAGTGGCACAAAACAGGATGGGTCATAGAAATACATTAATTTGACCACTATGCCATCCGTGTTGATGAGTCTGGAAGGATAACACTGTACAACAGGAAGTTTCTCCATTATTACAATCCAGTATATGAACCTCTGGTACGACAGACAATTGCCGCCAATCTACAGAGTGCACACAGACGTAATGTACTTCAGTTGAATGTTCTACAAATACAAACAAAAACTGAGACTCACACTGTTCCACCCACTGATCTCACCAACATCAACAAGAATAACTCACTAGTACTTGGCTTACATACAATCTCCATCTGGAGCTATTAACTGCCCAGTATATGACAATGGTCATGAAATACCATGACCAGCGAGTGCTCCATGTGCATCACCTCCATTTGAGTTATCATAACCAGCAACCACAGTTGATCCAGTGCCTCTGGAACAGCCACTCATTTCTCCAACAACAGCCAACAATGCCCATACCTACACCTGCAATTCAGCAATGTTCAATGCCATCTAGTGTGAAACTGAAGTGATTATGTGCAACTAGTAATGGGGCAGGACAACTGAAAATAATGTTCATTATTTGATACATGGGTGACTTTATTGAATACATGACCTTAGTTCACTATTTTAAAATAGGTGATTCACCAAATGTTGGACTCTCACAGGTTTTTCAATAGCAAACAACATTTTTTGTTTTGTGTTGATATAAAAAAAAAAAAAAGACATCCATACCTCAATTATGACAGATACACAAACAGCTGTCAGGAAGTTTTAACATTAACATCAGCCATTGTTGATTGTTTGAAGGAACTTATTAATGACTGAGGAGGGGTTAGAGGAATATCTATGTGTAACCTTGCGATATATAGCAATGTTTATTACAATTTCTTTATACTGTTTTATTTTTAGGTTTCCATCATTCATAATTTCAAATAAAGAACAAACAAAACAGAATTTTTGGTACTCATTTTTTTTTTTAAAGTTTGTTGCTTTTAGAATAGAATTTTAATTAAAAATTTTGTGTCATCCTGGCATCATACTAAAAGCCCTATATTCTCTCATCCCCCAGGACAATGTTAATTTCAAGCCCTACCTATCACCAGCATGATTTAGTCATTAAAATTAATAGTACCCTCTCTTTTGATGTGTTATGTGGCTTAAAGCCTAAAAGCACATACTTATTTTGCCTAATGATTAATCTCACCTCACAGACAGCTAAACGAGAGAATTTAAATTTCTGTGCAGTATTAAACTTTTAGACTAATATGTTAAATTTTTAAAATCCTCAGTTAAATTTAATTTTAGTTTTTCTGATTTCTTTTTGCTATTTTTTCTCATTTCTAAAAATAAATTTACCATCAAAGTCAAGTCCAACTTAATACCTTGGAAAATACTCAAGAAAAGAAATATTTTCAGATAATTTGTCTTCTGGAAAATGGTCTAATCTACATAATAAAGAATCAGCCAATTACTAATTGGTCAATAATTTTAGATTGCAGTAAGTATCTAATTTATTCATTGGTGCAGCCCTAATCCCAACTCACTTGTGTTTGAGGTTTGTTAAAGGGACATTCAACAGCACCATGTGCATCAAGAACATTGCTCAAATCGTCATGCTGTCATTCCTGCAATAGAAAGTGATTGATATGATGTTCTTGAAGAATAATGCCCACCCATGTGCTGCCTGTACTCTGCAAGATGATCAACAATTTCCCTGATTGACCTGATCACCAGACCATTCTCTCATTGAGCATATATGGGACATGATAGGACAATGCCTGTCTCATTTAGTTAGCCCAACTACAACTTTTGCTGTGTTGTGTCAACAGATGTAAGAGACATGACATAATGTATCACAGGATGGTATTTGCAAATTTGGGTGATTGTATTTATGTGTTAATGCTAAAAGAGGATATACAATGTATTAGGGTGGTGCAAAAATAATGACGTAATAATGTAGTTTTTTGACATTAAAAAATACGTCAAAAAACAACATTATTACGTCATTATTTTTGCATCAACCTAATATTAATATGGGGGGTTCTGAATACGGTTGATACACATTTTATGTTGGAACTTGAGTATATAATGATCTGTATATTTGATCATTTACTGTAATCCAGATATTTTACTTGTATGTTTAATCTTGAATAAACTGAAATGGGAGTTACAATTTTGCTCTCTAGCAGAGTGTGTGCGTGTGCATATGTATGTATGTACATTTCTACATATGCACAAGTTGGCTTCAATCTGATAGGAATGATTGCAAAATGCTTGCCACTCTTCAATTTATAGGCAGAAGCACACAAATGTATGCTGGGATTTTTTCCTAGCCAATAAAATAGATTAGTTTCTTAGTTTCATCTGACTCAGTTCTGGTCTGTCTTGAAGTCAGAACACTACGTTTACTTGTCCGAACTTGCTTTTTTGTGCCAATGCCAATTCTTAGTTTGCAAAGTTTTTGCCATATCACTTAATTTGCCTTGCATATATTGTTTGCTTGCTTTATATCATTTTTTGCCGTGTTATTTTTGTTTCTTTTTTGTTATTGCTTATTGTAAACTTGGACATTTCTGTTACTTATTTTGCATTTGACCATTGCTACTCACTCCACATATGATCAAATAAGGAACAAGTAGAAAAATTTTCAAAAATTTAATGTTTTATTTATTTATTTAGCTTCATCAGAAATTTTGAAAGTGGAATAATGCTGAATTATTTTAATATTCTATGTTGTTTTTTTCATTCGTTGTGTAGACATCACGTTTGTTTTATAGTGTTATTGAGTATCTATGTACCAATTTTGTCATGTGAGTATCCTGTGTTTACCTCATAGCATAATTTAGGAGTGTATTAAAAAATTGGGTATATTAGTGTATTTTAATTGCATGACAAATATGATAAAAGTTGGAAGCGAATGTGTACTATTACATTATAATCATCTACAAATGTTTGGCTTTTACATTCTTTGAGTATAGACTTTACAAATATTTTTGATGTGAAAAATGTGCATGTAACAAATATTTATTGTGTGTTGGTTATTTATTAATATTCTATTTATGTAACTTCTCCACAATGGGTTGTGTTCATTTTTTACTAAGGTAGCATTTTTTAAATCAAAGTTATGGCCTGTTTTATTTCTAAGTGATACTAAGGAATTTAACAGGTTATCCCAACAGAGGTCTCCTTTCTGTTTGTAAACACAGGTCTTCAGATTTCTAAATGTCTCACTTAACTATTTCCTATGGCATTGCAGGCAATTTATGTTTCCATTTCTGATGTACCATTAATTTTATTAATTTTACTGACCAAATCTTTGACTTTATGCGCATATGTAAACATTAATATAGCCACACAGACCTAAACACGAAAAATCTCAGACATACAACTTCATATAATAGGATATCTACATAGACTATGAAGAAAAAATTAGGTAAATTCTAACAGTCGGTTAATGTCAGACCACTGCTGAAAATTTACAGATAGTCATGCCATAATGTTACAACTCATACAGGCAACAGAAGTATATCAAAATAATACACCTTTATTCAAACCTCACCTTTTCAAACCATCCAGATGTATCAGGTTTGTAATTATGCAGTCGATGGTGTAGCTTTTCCAGAGATGCAACAATATTTAGTTGGTGGTCATCAACCTTCAGCTCTCCAGATTCACATAAGGCATTATAAACAGCCAATGGTCCCAATGTAATATCAGAGGATGAACACCTGGCTAATTGGTGGTTATATTTTTTAACTGAAAAGTAATAGAAAGGCATTACAAAATAGTTTTATAATCCACATGCATTATAAATGATTCATTCATGATAAAACTGCAGTTTAAAATTGAAATGCAGATAATAATGTAAAAAACATTTCTAGATATTTGTAGTACTTGTTGACTATTATGGTCCCAAGAATGTTGTCAGAAGATGGAATTAGTATCTGCTTAGATTGATTGTTAGCTTGTTTTTGTTATTGTTCTATATAATTATGTATTGCTTAGCACAGAAATTGAAATCACAACCACCAGCTAATAGAAACTAATTGATGCTATGTCATGTGTGTGACAGCACAAAGCATTTCGTATCTGATTGTCTACACAGGCAGATCAAGGACAATTCATCTAACACTCATTCTTGGATCAGCAAGCAAAGAGCAGGAAGTCATGCTAATTGAATCATTAGCTAAAGGTGTTCTTGACTGTGCTTGCATGAAGACCATAGCTGGACACATATGGATCAATGAATATTTATCTCTTTCTGAAGATGAAAGGATCTGTGACAACAGATGTTTCAGATGCTAAAGTGGATTTGGTTATTCTGTTGAGTTTCTTTGATTTCCATGATATTGCAGCCAATTTCTCATTTCAAGACAAATGATATTTCTTCAAGATAGTGTACATTCATTTGCCTGGTGAATCACTGACAGACCACTTCAACAGTTTTGCCTTAATAACCACTTGCAGTTATTGATTTACATGCTTATTTATTTTATATTATTTTTTTTTACTGCTTGAATTTTTTTAAATAAACTAAATTCAATTATTTATTAGTTATTAATAGCTATGTTGAGTAAAAAGTGTTTAAAAATAAAAAAATACTTTATTTATTCCTAAAAAAAAACAAAAAAAAAACAACACATTTCTTCAGTGTGATAGCGCATTCCTATTGGGACTACAACAGTTAAAAGTACTATATTTATAAACATATAGACTATCTTACTTGGAATTACATTTGACTAATTTTTACCAATTTATATTTTGCTAAAAAAAACAATTGTTTCAAAGTAGAAAAACTTAAAAAGCACAATTTTGAATCTCTACAATAGAATTACATTTTTAGTTGCTTTCTGATTTTCAGTAATCTATAATTAACTTTTGCTGTAATAGAGATAAGAGAAATTGTATTGATTTCCTTAAATTAAATCATACAATAATTCAATAACTCATTATTTTTAGATCTGGCTGAAAAGATCAGGTTCATTTTACAACAGTTACATTCTATAGACATGCTAAAGTTAAAAGTCATAAAATAATGTTAAATTTGGAGTAAAGAACTTTGTTCAAACATTTTATTTTTGAGTTTTCTTGGATTTTTTTTTTATCGTTCAACATTATTTTGCTGTGTAAACTTTATGAATTTTTAAATTAAAAAGTTGCTTTAAAAAATATGGATACAATACATTTAAGTAAATATTTATTTCAATTTGTGCATTTGTAATACAATAGATGAAAAACTTGAATTTTTAGAACTCAAGTAATTTCTCATTCACTCAAATAAAAGCAAGTGAGATTATTAAAAATGCAAGTGAAAAATTTAATGACTTGCTCTTCTTATTAATCAGCACATCATTCCATTCAACTTTTTTTTGGCAACATTAGAAAAAATAATGAAACAATAATTTTTATTTTACCTTTATTCCCCCTACATACACAAACATACACTTTTAAAAAAATGAAAATCCTAATTTAACATACTTGGGTAAATTTGAATATTCTGATAATTACCTTAAAAAATGTAAACTAACATGAGGTTGGTTTTCATTTTCTTACAAAAAAAAAAAAAAAAAAAAAAAAAAGTGGAAACCAAACTCATCTTTAATTAAAAGACCAATTTCTTATTTTATCTACTTTTGGTTCTACATTTCGGAAAGTTCATTTCTTGTTTATAAAGACACTTTTTAACGATGATGCAGAATTGGGTAAACACATTCAGGTTCACTCATAAAAAAAAGAGGGAAAATTTTGAGGGGGAAATAATTTTTATTGACTAACATCCTTTAGTTTGAGAGCTTCCTTAGGCCGCGACACTTGACCGAATCGAAAAAAATATTGATTTATTATCGTTAGAAGGTGTGTGTGTGTTGGTTGTCTTGTTATCGGTAAATTGTGAAATCGATCCCTGACCTTGAAGAGTGAAGCACTGAAGAGTTATCTTAGGCGAAATCACTGAGTTTTCATATACAAATGTCAAATCTGAAAATGTGTACTGTTAGCTAACAATAACAATTATAACATCATTGATATCTTCATTTTTTTTTTTCACATTTTTAAAAAAAACTTTTTAAAAACATTTTTAAAGATTCTTTTTATATGGGATTTTTTGGAAGCACATGCCCAAACATTTGAGGTTCATAATTATTTTACATTTAAGAATAAAAAGTAAAAACGAATACATTATTTTTAATTTAGTAAAAAACAGAAACTTTTTGTATGTTTTACTTAAAAAAATAACGCCGGTAAATCAAAAATTATCTGCACTTTCAGCATATTCTTTAGGTTTACGGTACACACAGTGTGATTTTTGCACATTTTACTCAGAAAAGAAAATTGTACATTTAAAAAAGTAAAACTAAAAAAGTTATTCCTTCAAGCAAGACCAAGTGTTTTCAAGCTTGATTCCAAATGATAAAAAGATGATAGATTTATATTTTTATTCATTTGATTTTTTTTTTTTAATCTCTAATTCTCACAAATAGTAGAGATTAATTCCAGGGTAAAGAGGGTGAGTTCAGCCCCGTACAATACAATGAAAAATCTTTTAAAGACACCCAATTATCTAGTATAAATCAATAAACTCTATATTCAGAAAATCCACTCAAAAGCGGTAAAATTATCAGACAAAAAGTATTTATGGTAACATTCAATGAACATTGTTCATGTCAGTTTCTGCTTTGGAGATAATCAAATAATGAAGAAGAAGTCTGATGATGAAAATTTTTAACATAAATCACAGCCTAAGGAAAGTAATACTTTTGGCTCGTTTAGATAAAAATTAAATACCACTTTTGAGAATAAAAAAATTTGAAGAATAGTATAAAAATTGATTACTGTTTATTTTTTTTCAAATGACGCCAGATTATTAAATAAGAAACATACCGTGCATTTTTTTAATTAATTTTTTTTAAGGGTAAAATAATTTGATATACCGAAAAGTACATAAATTTATAAATAAGTAATGTATGCTAAAAATTAAATGGTAAAAACTAGTTGGATCCAACAAATTTAAAACTAAAAAATCAATCATAGTTAAACATTAACCAAATATTCTCAATTTCTCAGTTCGATTTTATCAAAAGACTGCGAAGTTGTCAATTTTTTTTTTTTTTACCTTGATGCTGTAGGACATTCCGAATAACACTTGATGGCAAGTAGACATTATTTAAGCGGCATGAAGCCAGTCTTAACTGACGAAATAAGAATCCTATCGGCATCATATCTTCAATCTATGGTTGGGGAAGTTTGTACTTTTATAATTATAGTTATTTACATCCGCGATCACCATGTTGTTCGTTCCAAGGACGCCATTTTCTTCTTTTCCTGTAAACTTCACCGTGTACAATCTCATGATTAACCAATAAAAATCCGCTTAAACATGACACACCCCCAACAAGAGATATAACTCTAGTTTACTATTTGTGAACGGTGTTGCCTACATAAAGGTTCCACTGAAACAATTCAGCAATTCCACTGGATAAACGATAAATACATGGAATAAGGATAATTACTTAGGACAAAATCATTTTCTATTTAGCCACCGTCTTAATTGTTGTAAACTGTTCTCTAAAATCTTTGGAATGACTACTATTATCTAGCTAATATCTAGTTAACATGTTCAGTTGGCACTTCTTTATCACCAAGATAGTAGGAATCAACTCCTGGACACTGACAGGCTCTTTTTGTGTGGAAGATCAGAGAATTTTCTGTTTATTCAAAATATTTAAAATTTACAAGAAACAACTAATTTTGTATTGATTTTTACTTTATTTGAGGATGCAAATCAAAACATGCTTATATTGCCTTTACTAGTGGTTATTGGGGCAGAAAAGTTTTTTACATTTTTAAGTTAATTTCAAAGGTAATATTTTGATATTTCTATATAAATTTATTCCATCGCATACATGCCATCGAGTAATAGATGGCAGCTTGGATTGAGGAATCGGAGAGCTGAGTTTGAATTCCAGTTGAATCCATTACATTCACTTAGGTGCTAATAACCTTGGGAAAGATATGAATCCTCTTCTTCTCCCTCCAGCTATGGATAAATAGCAGGGCAGACCGGATTCTATAGCATTGGATGGTAACTGATCTACCGCAGAAAGAAATTGCAACCTACTGCAGGAAAAAAATCTGCCTCATCAGTCATATATCAAAAGATACATGATCATCTAAGCATGTATCACACATGGCACATAACTGATTGACCTTTTGCCATCTTTAGAAGCAGCTTCATGATTCTATCCTCCCAGAACTTGGTACCTTTCTGGGTGATGAACTAGTCTAAGTAGTTTTTACAGACCTCCAGAGAATTTAAATTCTTCCTATTAAGAGAATTATGCTGAGATCAAAATCAGTAATAATCCAACAGTGCAAGATCAAGTAAGTATGATGAGTGTTGTAGGGCATACCAGCCAAGTTGTACCAATGTTTTCAGGATTAGCAAAGAGGTGTAAGATCTTGCATTGTCCTTGCAAGGATACAGAAATCACTTATCTCCCTTTGGTGCCAACAAGTCGCGTTGATCACATGATAGCCACTTAGTGACAAAAGTGGCAGAAAATTCAGTTCATTTACAGCAGGTAAACCATAAGGCTACTTTCTTTAGCACCATCCCCTAGCCCAAGCTGAGGCTAAGTCTGTCTCCCAGCAGCTTACAAGTACATGGTGCCATTTCCCTTTGGGAATATATCTTTCCCAGATATAGAATGAAACTCCAGCTTATAGTCCCCAATTTGAGAAAACCCAATACACATTGTTTCCCATTCGTAGAATATGTCCTCACCTGGGACATAGATGAATTTACATCCTGATGGATGATGGTATCATCCAATTGGCTAGTTCAGGATGCTTTTTATTGATTGCTTCCTTTAACTGGTTCAGCTGGGATCAGTAGTTGTCTGAATTCAACATCTGATTTTCCAGAAGGAACTCATAATACATAATGCCCTTCCAATCTCATCAGATACAAAGCATCACCTTCTTTGGATGCAAACTGGCATTTGGAGTAGTTAGCAGTGACTGATTATGCTCTCCTCAGCACCTTTTTCACTCTACATTGTTGTAAACAATACATTTTTCATTGCCTGTGATCATTCTCAAAAATGTTTTCAAATGCCAAATGTCTTCAGTGTTCATATTCAATATGTGGAGTATCTCTGTGATATCCCATGTTATGTGAACAGGTTGATTTTTAATGTTCTCGTTTGATCATCATCATAGCATCTCATTTTCCTCTATTTTCCCTTTTAACTTAAAAATAATTTAAAATTCATATTTCACACCTGAATTGTATAGAAGGAAGTGTTGAAATGTCCATTTTCAGAATATTTATAAATGTCATATCTTTCAGTCACAAATGAAACCAAACTATATTCAAATTATGATTGAAAAATACTACAAACTTTTAAACAAACCAATATTTCATATACATATACCTAAATATAAGAGAGAAAGTAATAAATAAAAAATATATCAGAAAAAAAGTAGTAGAATAAACTACAAAAGTTTATTACTGAGTGTAGAACAGCAGTATCAAGTAATAGGTATTTCTTATCTGCTCATAGAACTCATAATAGTACAATCACTTTGATAAGCATGACATTGCACTGAATGTTTATAGTGAAGAAAATGGCAACTTACCTCGTCAAACCAAGCGACAGTGCATCGTGTGCATCTTACGATGGAAAATGTGGCAAAAAAGAAAATTACTTACCAAAAAAAAGGCCACGTGTTCCGCCTGACATGCTGAAGATGAAATATTTAAATTAAAAAAACAAGTCCGTTGCAGGAGTCACTATACAAGTATTTTGATATGCAAAAATTGGGCATCCTCTCCCAGCCGTCGCTGAATGGAAAAAATGCTCGGTCGATAAAAGCAGTTGGTGTTCTCGAATTGGGAAGTTGGTGTATTTTGGCTACCGCGTTTGTCGGAGAGTGAGTTATTTTTCTGACTGCTTGCGTGCATTGTGATTTGTGAGATGGTACCTGCAAATCGAGTTTTCGACATTTCTTTCTGCCCCCAATGCTCGAATCTGAACTTAGTGATTTATTTTCTGCATTGTGGAAGTAATCTGCAACAATTATTTCCTATGCAATCCCAGATCGCTTACAATGTTTTATATTAAAATACTAGACATATTGATTTATCCCTTTTACAAGTGAATGTATTAGTTAACTCTAAAACATACACACAAAATTGTCACTTGTTAATTTCAAGAAAGTTGTCAATAGAAACATATACCCAAAATACATGTGTAATGTAACAATAGTAACATCTAATAAGAATACAAGACTAAATTTTCCATACATAAAATAATTGCTTATTCACTTCAGGATTCCATCAAATTAACATCAACTACATACAGGGTATGTGCTTTCAGCTTTTCCTTTAAAAGTTTGGTCATCTTGCAAGCGTGCAAAGGAATCTCCCTGTCCACTTGTAGTTTAGGTATTGATATAACTTCTTATTCAGCTGTCATCTACATGTATATCCTAAGTTCAACTGGGTTCATTTCCTTGTTAATGTTGGTACACCAGCCAACATCCTTCAAGGCCCGATTGTGCACCAGGTGGCTTCGATTTCACCTTTTTGTTCAATTTTTAGGACTCTTAGCTCTTTTGACGTTCTGAGGTCACACAAAGTACAAAACTTATTTTGGTATATCTTGTGTTTATAAGGCTTTTTGATGGGTTGGTTTAATTATGGCTTTATTTTTCTGGTGATTTTTATTATCCGTCGATGGTGAAATTTTGGTCTTGTTATTTGTTTTTATTTATTTCTCTATCACCACACTATATAAATGTTACATGTCAATACCTATTTATTACATTATTCTATTGATTCCAAAAATTGAGTTCTAATATAAGAAAATCTAATATATCTACTCTATGGATATAAAAGCACAAAATTTCAGTTACTTTCCTACTGCTGTGACATAGCTTTCTTATGTTTTTTTCTATAAGTATTTTCATAGCAATTACTCTAATGAGCTCTCCTCCTTGGCACCCCAACTGCATGAATTTAAGCATACTACTAGAGTCGAAACTAGGTCTCATCATTTTACTATTCAAATAGCTAGATGTAACCATAAGTTTTATTCTAATGGGTTTTTTCTAGCACTTCTCACTTCTGGAACTCTCTTCTGGTTTCTTGCTTCCCTACTACCTGCAACCTTCAAAAATTTAAAGACAATGCCAATGACCACCTTTTGTCTACCTGGACACCATTCTTTTCTTATCCTAAAGTTTTCTATTTCTCTTTCACTCCCAGTAAGCCCTTGCATCTTAGTGTTATTATCATCTTATTTGGATGAAATAATTTAAAAAAAAAATTCTAACTGTTTCCTATTCCAAGTTGAATAATAATTTTGTTTGTATTCACATGTGGTATATTAAAAAATCATCACATAAGTAGTATAATGTTATATAGTTATGTCTGCATTTATTGATGCAGATAATGAGGATACTTGGAAAGAGAGAATAATTTCACTTGCCCCACTAGGCATTAGTAAATCTGGGATATACTAACACCTTAATATAACAAAAAGAAGAACCAGAATAATTGAAAGAAAGAAATGACACATACACATTGTTCTCAAAGAGATTTTATATACTGCAACAGACATATATATATATATATATATATATATATATATATATATATATATATATATATATATGTCTGTTGCTATTTGTCACAGAGAAATCATAACACATATGAATACCACAAGCAGTATGGACAGGAAAATTGAGAGGGTCTTACTTGTAATATTTCCTGAAGGGAAAGTGAACAGACTGGTGGCGTCTTCTATGTTCTTGGTGCAACCATGTGGCTTCCTCTGTTTGCCCTTTTTATGCAGGCTTGTGGTGATGTCTGTTTCTCTTGCAGTCTACATAGCAATCAGGGTTTGTCATTCCACAAGTAGGCATCATTCACTGGTCAACATGTGACCTCTGTGAATTCCTTTAACCCAAAGGGAGATAATCATCCTCTGCATCCCTACACAGATATAACACCGAACAATAGCTTTGGGAGGATAAGCCCCTTATGAGTACAAATAAAATCTTTAATATGCATATAAAATAATAACAATATGTATAAATATTTGATATATTCTTTTCTGCTAAGCCCTAGGAAACAATTTTAGACATTACATCATTATTTGATATGTATATATTTGTATTAATTTGAATTTTGAATTTTTAAGTAATCATAATTCTTCAATATATATATATATATATATATATATATATATATATATATATATATGTAATTTCTATTGCAATTTTTAATCTGTTTTTGTTTTAATATCCTAAAATAAATAATATTTAGCTCTACTCTGTATTGAGCCCTCTTTTAAATTAAATGTTACGTACAGTGGAATTATACTCCATTTGTTATCATTTTACATGGATAGTAATTTTCCAAGTGTAGCTTAGATATGCCACAAGGCCGAAAGAATAGGGCACCCAATTGAGGATTGAACTCACTACTCTGTCATAATTGTCCTAGCAAGCCAAGCTTGCTAACCATTTGTGACACTATTTGGCTTGCTAAAAAAGAAAGAAGAAAAAAAAAAGGCGAGAAAATTAAATTTAGGTGATAAGAAGCCATCACGAAAAGGACACTAAGCGGTGTTATTTTTCTGACAAGGAAGAGTGGTAAGATTTTTTATTGTCGAGAAAGGAAGATACTGGATTTAATCTGATTTATGTTATGAGGCGGGTGAAAATTCCAGGCAAATGGCCTACAGGGCAGAATTCTAAATAGATAAAAATTATTTAGGTCACAGAAAATGTCCGTTGGATCAACCGCAGAACTAAAAAAAAAAACAAAAGACTAAAACATTAGTTATCTACGGAAAGGTCGTTTGGAAAAGTCATCTGTTTGTCATCAAACCTGGCTATGGTGGCGAATTTATTTTATCGGGAATAGATAACGCCAGAATGCGAAAATGTCTAATGGGCCAACCGCTTGGTGATGGCGAAAAGCTAATTGACGAATTCCAGGTTGGCCAAATAACCTCAGAGACAGAATTCTAAATAGATAAAAATTAACTGTGTTGCAAAATTACAAAAACAAAAGTGTCCGCTGACCACCATGAAGGAAAGGTTAAGCCTTTGTCTATATGTTGAAATCATTGAGAAAAAAGACATCTGTGTTGTGTCGAAACCTGGCTGTGGTGGCGAAATTATTTTATCAGATCAGAAATTGGCACCAAGAATGCAAATACGTCTAAATGGCCACCCACTTGATGCTGGCAAAAAACTAATTGACGAATTCCAGGTAATACAGTTAATGATAAGAAGTCTAGGGGTGAGGTCTCCTTGGAGAAAAGAAAGGGAAGAAAGGAAAAAGAAAGAAAGAAAAAAAAGGAAGATAATTTTTTTTTTTTTTCTTTCAGCAAGATTTTTAAACCGAGGCTAGTCTGGCCACACCCACGCTGCTGAGCGCCCATTGACTGAATGATAACGAGAGCCAGGCAGAGGTAATCATGTGAAGCAGGAGGGGAGGCCTGTTGGCATACATTGAAGGGATAGGTGTGAGATACCACTGTGAGAGAGAGGGGAAACCCGTTGACACCCTCTGAGGGTATGGTGAGATACCAATACGAGAACAGCAGAAGGTGAGAGGACGAGAAGACTTCCAAAAATGGAAAATAATAAAGTTTTCCTGACCAAAACCAAATAAATGGATTGTGAGTTGAGAATTATCAAGGAACTTCAAACCCCAACAAGCCCACCCCGGTTTTGGTCGGCTTCCATATAAGCAAAGTCGCAGCGAGCGAAAATCAGTTCAGTTCAGTTCAGTTCGAGTTCCAGTTTGGAGGCAGTTGAGTTAAGTTCGAAGTTCGCAGTTGAAGTTGCACCCACCTCACAGAAGCTGACTAAGATTCACGCAATTCCGAACTCATCTTCTAATCAAGAACAATTTATTTTTGAAGAACGACTTAGACTCACACCACCAATACAAGTTTTACGAATATCGCCTGAAGACACACCAAGAACCAGTTTCTTAAAAGAACAAACAACTTAAGATGTTAAGACTTGCCTAACAAGAACAAAGTGTCACGAATCCATATAGCGGGTTGGGAAGTAGACGCAGTCCTGTATCCAGCAACCATATATAAAATATTGTTATCCTTTTTTAACACATTTGAACTTTTTGAGTTATTATTTTATTTTCTTTTACATCTACTTGTGTGATATCACCCTTGTTTGAACTCAGCTTGCATTAGAGCCTGGCTTGATTTCGTCTGCCTAAGATCAATGCACAACGTGGGTAGGTTGGACTTGAAATCAAAACAGTTACTTCGGTAACCAGACGTTGTAAGCGAGCTGGGAACGACAAGGCTGATACCGAATCTAACCAGATTCCCATCCGAATCACCAATAATCACATTTGGTGCCGCGACCAATACCAAGCAGCGACACCGGGGGGATGTCACAATTGGTGCCGTGACAGCAGGATAAGACCCTTGATCAGCCGCTGCCACAGAAAATTTCGACCAGGACAACCCACGGCATCTCAAGGACTCAAATTGAAACAAACTAGATTAGGAACCAAAGGACTTTGGTTGGATATAACCATACGGTTCCAGACACTCTAGTACGACAACCCGGAACCTGAGAAGAACGAGCTGGAAAATTGTCGGTCAGGTAGGACACTTTATTTTCGGTTGATCTCCCAAATTCGATTGTTGCTGCTCAGATTGTTTTTCTTTTGCTGTATTAAATATGTCTGACTACGAGTCAGATAGGGTAGATATAGAGGAAGAGGGGGTTGAACAGGGATTGCTAGCAGACCTGAGAGGATTGTTGGGTGGACCGAGGGTCCCAGCATTTGACGGTAGTAAAAGGGATTTTAAAAACTGGCTGACAGTCCTAGATAAGAGCCGTGTAATATATAGACTCTCAGACCAAGAGGCCCTATATTTGGCATATGATGCCACGAGAGGGAAAGCGTCTGAGTTCGTAAAAGGACTCTTAACCAGTGAGCCCCACTTGACATGGGAAAGGTTGGAAGAATTATTAACTCGGGAGTTCGCTGACGAGGGGACGGCGAAAGAGGCCATGAGAGCCCTCCTGAAGTTGATGCAGCTGAGGGACGAAACCCCTGAAGAATTGGGGACCCAAACGGAGAAGCTGTCGTCATTAGCTTTCCCAGAGGTAGTGAGAAATAATGCGGTCATGCAGGCCCAGTTGGCTGATCTGTATGTGGAAGCCCTCAGTGACGAGCGTGTTCGTCACAATGTTTTGAAGGAAGGACCGCTAAGGTTATCGGCAGCAGTGGCGCTGGCCAAAGAGAGCCAGGGAGTTTGAGAGAAAGTAAAAAGAGGTGGGAAGAAGCAAGAGCTAAGTCGAGAGGTCGGAAGAAAGGGGGAAGGAGGAAGACCCCGCGTGGAATCGGAGGGTCAAGCTAGAGGTGAAGGAGCCTGAGGTGTGGGAAGAAGATCCCAATAGAAAGGCTTGGTCAACAAGGCATGGGTTCTATAAGCCCACGCCAGGTAGATACGGGCTGGTTTGCTGGACATGTGGACATGAGGACCACAGAACAGCAGAATGTCAGACGAAGTGGGGTTTGCCCCCAGACTTCGAACAGGATAAATGTACTAGGTGTGGGAAGAAGGGACACTTGGCCAAGTGGTGCGGGTTAAGAAAAGGTGCCCCACCGATATCGTTAAAGAAGGCCGAGCCCAAAAGACAAAACCAGGGAAAAGCCAGGGGGCCACCCCAGAATTAAGAGGGAGGGTGGCCCAGTTAAAAAGCAGGAAAGTAAAACGTTGGACATGTGGTCAGGAGAGCCACTTAGGTAGAGGGCAGGTTCCCCCAGGAATAAGGGAGAGGGTGGCCCAGTTGAAGAGAGGAAGAGTAAAATGTTGGAAATGTGGTCAGGTGGGCCACTTTGCGGTAAACTGTCCAACAAGAAGGTGCTGGTTTTGTAGGACACCAGGGCACCTGAAGAGGAACTGTATTCTTAGGAACAGCCGCAAGAGACCGGGAGAGGTCCAGCCGGGACCGCCCAGGTGCAGAAAACGCAGGACTCCCCCATATGAGAGGAATGAAAGGAGTTTGTTGCTACCGGCGCCTATGTCTGGGATGACCCAAGGGTGGGTACCCAGGAAAAGGAAAGCCCAAGTATTCTCCTCGCTGACACAGGAGAGGGAGCTGTCTTGTAGGGCAAAGATAGGGGGTAGGGCAGTGAAAGCCCTGATAGACACAGGAGCGTCTGTTTCATTGCTGAGAGAGGAAGCATACAGGCGGGTGAAACAGAAGAATGGGTTACAGGAAGCGGACATAGAGATCACACAGGCAGATGGAGCCCCCCCCCCCGGAGATAAAGGGAATGGCGAGGCTCCCTGTGAGGATTGGAAAGTGGAAAAGTGTCCAGAACTTTTACGTAACCCCCAACCTGTGTACAGAAGCGATCTTGGGAGAAGATTGGCTTCAGAGCCAGAGGGCTCGGATAGAGTTCAACCCCACTGTGCTGGTAGTGAATGGCGAGAGAATGCCATTGGGATGCCCACCGGAAGAAGATATAACAATAGTGGTGGAGGAAGATGTAAAGCTACCCCCCAGAACGGCGGTGTCGGGAAAGGGTAGCTTAATGACAGGGAAGAAAATAGGAAAAGGAACCCTGCAATTGGTCCCTGTAGAAGGGAAGGGCCTAAAAGAAAATGAGGTAACTCTGTGTGAGGCAGTAGTGGAGGCAGCTGAATTAGTGTCCATTATGATGGTGAACCATGTCCAAAAGACGATAAAGGTTAAGAGAGGGGAAGAGATAGGAAAATCATTACCCCTATGAACTCTGAATCGAGTGAGATTCGAGGAGAAACGAGGAAAACTCATAGAAGCAAACAGAAGGAATAGGGGACGAAGATATATTGGCACCTGATCAATTTAGGGCCAGGGTGGGAGGTCTGCTGAGAAATAATTGAGATGTGGTGGCCAAATCAGATAAGGAATTGGGCCAGACCCACACAGTAAAAATGAAAATCGACACTGGCGATCACCCCCCTGTGAAATTGAAGCCCTACCGGACACCTATTCATAAGAGACCCCTTGTAGAAGAGGCAGTAGAAGAGATGGTAGAAGCTGGGATGATCGAAAGATCGATCTCCCCTTGGAGCTTTCCAATCGTGATAGTAGGCAAGAAAGATGGCGGGCACCGTTTTTGTGTAGATTTTAGGAAACTGAATTCTATATCGAAGCCGTTGGTGGTGCCATTGCCACTAATCGATGATATATTGGCATTATTAGGGAAAGCGAAGCACTTCTCTATGTTGGACTTGAGGTCCGGGTATTGGCAGGTAGCCCTTGATGAGGCTGACAAGGAAAAGGCCACATTTGCGTGTCACTTGGGACTATTTCAGTTCAGGGTGATACCATTCGGTTTAGCCAATGCCCCGGGAATCTTCCAACAGCTGATGTCAATAGTATTAGGAGGATGCGAGAGCTTTGCCATGGCATATTTAGATGATATTTTGATATTTTCAGAAACAGTAGAACAACACTTTTTCCATCTAAAACAAGTGTTGGGAAGACTAAGAAAGCACGGCTTAAAATTGAAATTGTTGAAGTGTCAGTTTCTGAAGGAGGAGACTAGATATTTGGGCTTTGCTACAAACAGAGACGGTACTAAACACAACATGTATAAGGTGAAAGTCATAAGGGAAATGCCAGAACCTAAGACAGTGAGACAAGTAAGAGGCTTTATAGGAGCTATAGAGTACTACCGATGATTCGTCCCGGCATTCTCAAGAATTGCCATACCCTTAGTAGCCCTGACGAAGAAATACGCTAGGTTCAAGTGGACAGAAGACTGTCAATGGGCATTTGATACCTTAAAAGAACAGTTGACAGCCGTCCCACTGCTGACGTACCCAGACCTCAGCAAGCCCATGGTACTATACACTGATGCCAGTGAGCAGTGTGTAGGAGCAGTTCTTACCCAGCCGTATCCCAATAAAGAAGGACCAGTACCAGGCATACCAGAGGTGGTACCGATATACTTTCTCTCTCATAAGCTCTCAGAGACACAACAGAGATGGCCAGTAATAGAAAGAGAAGCATATGCTCTCATGTATGCTCTCCAAAAATTGGACTACTACTTGAATGGTGCGGTCTTTACTATAAAAACAGACCACAAGCCTCTGCAGTACCTATTGCAGGCAGAATGAACAAATAATAATAAGATTCAACAGTGGGCACTAAAGTTAAGTGGCTACCACTGTAAGATAGAGTATTTGGCAGGGAAGGAAAACACGTCCGCAGATTTACTCTCAAGAATACCGAAACAACTGGAAGAAAGATCTGTAAAAGTAGAGCAGGGAGTAGATGATAAAGCCTATAGAATTGGAGTAATTAACTCTAATAGGATAAAAGATCATTCTATGTTAGAATCGGATGAGGAAGGGGACGCACAGATAATAACCGATCCCTACTGGACAGAAGGAATTGAGAAGGAGCAGGCAGACAGTGAAATAGCTGCCTTTAGAGAAAAGGTGGAGGCAGGAGAGACCACCAAGTATGCCATAATAGAGGAAAGGCTGTATTATTTCTCAGGTAGGGATGAAGAAGTCAAGCCCAAGTTGTATGTGCCCAAAAGTTTAAGACCAGAGATATTGGAACAGTGCCACGAGAGGTTGGGTCACATGGGAATTGATAGAACATATGATCTAATAGGGAGAAAGTACTATTGGCCCAAACTGTACGGAGAGGTCACTAACTATGTTCGGAGCTGTGTAGTGTGCCAGTCGCAGAGTAGAAGGCAGGAAATGGCACCATTGGAGGAGATGGACGTACCGAACTTCCCCTTCGAGAAAGTGAGTATGGATGTATCAGGACCATATGGGGAAACTGCACAAGGAAACAACTATATAGTGAGTTTTGTCGATTGGCTAACAAATTGGCCTGAGGCATTTGCAGTACCAGACAAGAAGGCTAAAACTGTGGCCGATTTGATAATAAATGAAATCTTCCCTAGGTATGGCGCCCCTGTGCAATTGGTAACTGATAATGACACAGAGAATATAAACAGCATAATGAGAGAAGTGCTGACAGGTTTGAATATAGAGCACGTAAAAACATCTCCATATCACCCCCAAGGAAACGTTAAAGTGGAAAGGTTTCATAGAACCTTGGGAGATGAGCTGGCCAGAGAGAATACAGGAAATTGGGATTTGTATTTGACGTTGGCTCTGGCGGCCATGAGGTTTACGATAAACGAAACTTTCAGATTTTCTCCTTACTTTATGTTGTTTGGCAGAGACGTGGTCCTGCCTGTGGATAACCTGTTGAAGCCCCGAAGAAAGTATATGGGAGAAGATCATCCTCAACTGTTGCTGGAACAACAACATAAAATATTTGTACAGGCCAGAAGAAGAATAAAGAGGGCACAGAAGAGAAGAAATGAGAGAGTCAATGCTGAAAGAAAGGTAGTAGAATTGAAGGTTGGAGACCCTGTCTACTATAAAATCCAACAGAGAGAAGGAAAGCTGGACCAGAGATGGGAACCGTACTACCGGAGCAGGGTCCAGTATCATATGTAATATGGGATCAAGTGGCAGGACGAGCAAGGAGGCTGAAGAAGGCTGAAATAGCTAACCTGGAAATGAGCGAACCGAGGCCTAAGAAGACAAGGACAAGGAAGGTAACTCTGGTTGAGCCGGAAGAAATGGAGACAGAAGAAGATTCCGAGGAAAATGAAGAGATAGATCGACTTGGCCAGATAGACGAAGCGATCCGAGTGACAGAGTGGACCCCTCGGCGGGGATCAGCAGCGTTCAGTCGTTGCCTGAATCGGTGCAGAGAAGACCCTGTGATGTCACCATCGCACCCCCATGTCCAAAGAAAAGGAAGAGAAAAACGAAGAGATCCAATAAAGTAGTCAAGGGCTCTAAAAAGAGGCACCCTAAACAAGACGAAGAGTTCAACAAGTGGGAAGAAGAGGATCAAATACCCCTTTCCCACTCAAAGAAAAACTAAGAAACAGGAGAGAATTAGACATCGAGTCAAGAAATAATGAAGTCGTCCAGGGCGCGGACTCAAAACAGAAGGAAGAATCAGGAGAGGAAGAAGAGGACAAAACACCTCCTGAACGGGAATTAAACACCGAGGGAAGGTTAGAGGTCGAGCAGGAACTACCTCTGAAGATGAGATTGAGAAGGGTGGAGAACCCCAAGTCTCAGTAGAACAAACAAGGCGGTGCAAAATAGAAGCACTCGGTGTCGACAGATAACGACACTGGCTCATCCAAAAACCTACTTGCTGACTGTGGTGGATGTGGATGGAGGGGATGGAGTCACGAGCTGCACCTCACGAAGGACGGAAGAAGATTATTGGCATTGCTAACTGGCCATCAGTGGTGTCATGAAGTACAACCTTTGGAGTGAGGGCCACGCACACCTGTCCAGACCATTCTGTCCGCTAGGAGTTAGTTAGGGGAGGGAAGAGTTGAAGTGTTACAAACTTAGAAAGTAATTATGAAATAATTGAGCGAAGAATTGAACAAGACCGAATGGTTATGAAGATTCTTCATAACCATTCGGTCTTGTTCAATTCTTGTTGCAGAAATGATCAAAATGAAAGGGTTGATGATGATGATGATGATGTTAGCTACACGAATGGTAGCAAGGTACAAGATGGAACCAGAATACATAGCTTTAAATTCGGGTAGAACAAAATTCATATTGCTAACAGCTGAAGAAGCTAGAAAGTGTAGAAATGATGCTCTATGGACTTGTACATCATTAAGCCCTATCTATATAGCTGGTAACCACAAAATGTGCATACTAGAATTGTTTGAAGGGAAGAAAGAGGGAATTAAGAGAACTTGTCAAGTAGAGGTATTAGCAAACATGGCATTACCACAAGCTATCAGTGTGTCAGACGGGGTGTGGGCAGTGGCCACACAGAAACCTATCAGCTTGTCTAGGGTATGTGGGGGAGAGTCCACAAGGACATTAAGAGTAAGGCTACCATTATCCCTGTTAAAGTTACCCATGGGATGTTCGGCATTTGGGATATCTATTTCCTTACCCCCCTATTACCAGAAAGATATGAAGAGAAAGATTCAATCATAGAAATGATTGGCAGAAGCTTAGTCAATTGTACAGAGTTGTGGGAGCCAATAGTGAAGGGATTCCCCAATGTTACCTTGAATAAAATGCCAGTACTAATGAAGCCGATAGAAAAGATCGATATGGATCAATTGAGGGACAAGTTAAGTGCGTTGGGAAATGAAGGTATGGCTTGGGAAGATGATGAGCAGATCGCGATAAGTTGGTCGTCAATGATGGGTACATTCATAATTATAGCCATAGTGGGTATGGCAATATGGAAGATTAGGAGTAAGAGGAAATTAACTAGCAATAATCAAATGTGCATGCAGCAACTCGCGAGGGAGATGCCGAGCAGTGTTCCTTACTCATACAGAATCGGCGAAGAAATTGCAGAAAGACTGGCGGAGGAGGCTGGCATGAGACCGACACGTGCGGCGGAAAAACCCACTACAACGGAGAGAAAAACATTGACCAAGAAGAACAAGCCATAGTAACCACACACATGCACCCACAGGCACACACACACATTACATTTGCATGTAGACCAGAAGAAGATGAAAATAACATTACATTGCATGTAGAACAGGAAAAGATGAAAAAGAACATTACATTGCATGTAGAACAGAAAAAGATGAAAAAGAACATTACATTTGCATGTAAAACCATAAAAAAAAGGAAAGAGAATAGAATTGCATGGGACAGATGCATGATGCATGATGCATGCTAAATAGTGTAGTTGGGTTTAGGTGTCATTTACAAGTAAAAGACAAATAGGTTAGGGGAGGATTGTGACATTATTTGGCTTGCTAAAAAAGAAAGAAGAAAAAAAAGACGAGAATTAAATTTAGGTGATAAGAAGCCATCACGAAAAGGACACTAAGCGGTGTTATTTTTCTGACAAGGAAGAGTGGTAAGATTTTTTATTGTCGAGAAAGGAAGATACTGGATTTAATCTGATTTATGTTACGGGGCTGGTGAAAATTCCAGGCTGACCAAATGGCCTACAGGACAGAATTCTAAATAGATAAAAATTATTTAGGTCGCAGAAAATGCCCGTTGGATCAACCGCAGAATTAAAAAAAAAAAACAACAAAAGACTAAAACATTAGTTATCTACGGAAAGGTCGTTTGGAAAAGGCATCTGTTTGTCATCAAACCTGGCTATGGTGGCGAACTTATTTTATCGGGAATAGATAACGCCAGAATGCGAAAACGTCTAATGGGCCAACTGCTTGGTGATGGCGAAAAGCTAACTGACGAATTCCAGGTTGGCCAAATAACCTCAGAGACAGAATTCTAAATAGATAAAAATTAACTGTGTTGCAAAATTACAAAAACAAAAGTGTCCACTGACCACCATGAAGGAAAGGTTAAGCCTTTGTCTATATGTTGAAATCATTGAGAAAAAAGACATCTGTGTTGTGTCGAAACCTGGCTGTGGTGGCGAAATTATTTTATCAGATCAGAAATTGGCACCAAGAATGCAAATACGTCTAAATGGCCACCCACTTGATGCTGGCAAAAAACTAATTGACGAATTCCAGGTAATACGGTTAAAGATAAGGAGTCTAGGGGTGAGGTCTCCTCAGAGAAAAAAAGGGAAGAAAGGAAAAGAAAGAAAGAAAAAAAAGAAAGATAATTTTTTTTTTTCTTTCAGCAAGATTTTTAAACCGAGGCTAGTCTGGCCACACCCACACTTTTACATCTACTTGTGTGATATCACCCTTGTTCGAACTCAGCTTGCATTACAGCCTGGCGACTGATTGATTTCGTCTGCCTAAGATCAATGCACAATGTGGGTAGGTTGGACTTGAAATCAAAACAGTTACTTCGGTAACCAGACGTTGTAAGCGAGCTGGGAACGACAAGGCTGATACCGAATCTAACCAGATTCCCATCCGAATCACCAATAGGTTAGAATGTCACATTTGGTGCCGCGACCAATACCAAGCCAGTTGGTCGTCACAGGACAGGTTAGCACAACGGACGCAACTAGGCAGACGTCACACTTGGTGCAGCGACACCGGGTGGGGACCTCACACATTACACCACCTCAAAGTGCCCAGCTTAGATGTGGCACAAGGTCGGAAGTATTGACACCCAGTGAGGATCAAACTCACTACTCAGTAGTAATTGTTCTAGCAAGACAAGCTTGCTAACCATTACACTATGTTGAAGTACTCATAGTGATTTTCCAAGCATAGCTTAGATGTGGCGGTGAGGATTGAACTCACTACTCAATTGTAATTGCTCTAGTGAGATAAGCTTGCTAACCATTACACCGACTCAAGGTACATTTTACATAAATAGACAGTCACCACTTACCTCAATGTACACTTTTATATTTACATATGCGATAGCTTAAGGTTTGAAGAGTTAGCTCAATAGCTATACCGACCATCTTAAGAGCCAGTGGCTATATTGATAGCTATACCAAAAGAGATGTGACACCTTAAGAGCCAGTGACTATATCAATAGCTATACTGAAAAATATGTGACCAGATTTTGTAAATTCGAAGAAAGGAAGAGCTGGAACAGCTGATTTCTTTTCCAACAAAGAAGAAAAAAAAATTTGTTATCACTTGTGAATAGAAAAGAATGAATTTGGCAAAGCTGAATCATCAAGAGATATTGTTTAAAAGGAAATCTGGGTTAGGAAATTGTCCACAGGCCATGAGAAAATTGGTCACATGAGAAAAGAGGTGAAATTGTTTTGATCAAAAAAAAAGGAAAGAATATATTTTCTCGGGAGCAGATATACCAAGAAATGAAGGGTAATATGGTAAATTTCAAAGTTGGCTGAATTCTGAGAAAGTGTATTCTAGTTATCAAGAAAACAATGGATTTGTGTTCACTGAACTGTCAAGTCAGGTAAAACAAACCCAGGGAAAATTGAAATGCAAAAACAATGTCATGAAAATGAATAAAGACCTGATGCCAGGCTGACTGACCCAAGGATGTGGGTGGAGTGGGAAGGGGCAGGAATCACAACAGATGAAACACTAAGGAGGTGGGAGAAAGGAGAGATGGTGCTGTCTCCACCTACTGAAGAGTAGAAGTATTAGTATATGGCTCTGAGGAAGTATTAGCTGAAGGAAGGCTCAGAGGAATAGTTTCAGGTAAATGTTAGAGAGAGTTGTCTCTGCCAATCAGAAACACTAGTGGGAGGCATGACTTTAAGGCAATGGGAGTAACTGGGAGGAGCAAGGCCTGTGCCCTCTTCCTGTGGAATAAGATGACTTCCAAATTGGGAAAAATTAAGAATGTTGCAGAAAAATTCTGAACAAAGGAACTTTGTCAGAATTTAGTTAATTAGTCCAAGAATTGAGGGAAACTCTCCTACCACTCCTCAGGTTAGAGCCAGGGTCCATAAAAAGCAGAGAGCTTGAAGAGGAAGAGACAGATGGGACCAGGAGAAGCAGCCAATACCAAGTGAGAGACAACTGTTCTACGTGACTTCCTACTATTGAAGAAAGCCTCCAACTTTCATCTATGTTCCAGAGAACTTGTCCAGACTTAGTCACAATGAACAAACTGTTACAAAATATATGAGGGAAGGGTCAAGTGACTTTGCATATCAAGATATGCCTGCCTGAAGAACCTACAGTCCTGCATGGAAAACAAAGCTTGTATTACCAACTCTGTATGAGAAACGTCACATAAAATATTTTTGTTTACAACTTATCTTGTGACATGTGACTTTACTTTGTTCAGTTCAGACTAGTTCAATAATTCCTGTTGACAATTGACCTTCGCCAGTCTTATGATCTAAATCAAACACAACATGGGACTAGGCAAGACTTAGATTGAAGTGATCGATACTAATAGTGAATACTGAACAGTAAGACTGGACAGACTCCCAGCATCATACATATGCTCTAGCACTGATATTGACCACTTTTACCCATAAATATATCATACGTTAAAACTACATTTTTATCTCTCTCACTCACTCACACACACACACACATTTCTTCTTCTTATAAACATTAGTTTTAATGGGTACACATATCTGAGTCTCTATCCCAGATTTTTCTTTTATTAAACAGTGAAATTAATAATAACCAATCAAAGTCCTAGTAAAGAAAAATTGTGCCTCACACACACACACATAATTGAATATTTGTGCACTAACCATCTTTTATTCTGGTTTCATTGAAGATAACTGACAAGGCATTGCGATTCAGCTTTTTACATTTTTTGTATGTGTACAAGAGATTTCTTTTTTGAATATAGTGTCCTATATATATATATATATATATATATATATATATATATATATATATATATATAGAAAGGTATATTTAGGCAGCAAGAATTTATTTAAACTATGTTTAATTTTTATTGTACTTTTTTACAATTTTTGAATAAGTTGTATATCCAAATCATGATTGTAGACAAACTGTCCAAAGTTTATTTATGTGTTTTCCTTTTATTCAACTATTTTTTTCACCATCTCAGTCATTATCAAGAAATGGGTATTGACAGTATAACAGACAAGATTTTGTTGGTTACATCCTGGCACGTTTTTAGAATGCCAGTATATAAATTCAATCAAATATAAACATATATAAGTAACATGATGTGTAAAATGGTTTGCCACAGATCCAGAAAATCATCACAATGACCATTCAATGATTCACTGGATCTGCAGCACCAAGCTTCAGTATGAAACCCACTCTCATCCGAGTTGTTAACAAGGCTCAGTATTGAGGATATAACATCAGTGCTTCACACCCGTTCTTAGATGGTTTGCTCACATCCAACAAGCTTTGTCTTGCATCAGGATTGTCTCAGTTCAGGGTTCTTGGTCACAGGGGCCAAGGTAGACCTCGGAAGATGTGGAAGGACTGCATTGGGAGGGATGTGCAGAAGTGGTATGGCCTTGCCCAGGGATGCTTGGAAAGAAGAAGTGAGAATTAGCTGACTGCTGCCTATTCTAGTCACTGGGAAATCCATAACAGTATAATCAAAGCTCCCGATCTTGATGTGCATATTACATGTTTTTTCTGTATATGACATATCCTCATGTTCACATGTGGCATATCCTGTATTTACATGTATATTAAAAGAGCTGTCTATATTCACATGTGGCTTATCCTCATATTCACATATGGTATATTATATATTTATGAACATATTAAAAATTTTGTTTGTATCCACATGTGGCACATTCTCATATCCACATGTGACATATCCTGTATTTATTTTTATATTAAAAGTGTTGTTTGTATTCACATGTTGTGTATCCTCTAAAAATATATTTCAGTGTTATGCATACCTTAATTGCCATCATAGATATCAAACAGATTTATTTATTGAGGCCAAATGACTAATTTAGGTCTTCCACATGAATTAGTTAAAAATATTGGCTGTAGTAATTATTACTTGGTATGTGCTCTAGAAAAAGCTACATGTAGTACAATAAAGTCTATAAAGTTTTGAAGATAAATTTACATCACTTAGCTAAATTGTAAAAATTTCACCTTCAAGAAGTTATAATTGTTTTTATAATCAATAGAGATCAGTCACTATAAAAAAAACACACTTTTGATGAGTGAGTCTAGTCAGAAAAAGCTATGGAGTCTGACAAACACTTCTATGACTACTTTCCAATTATTGACTAGTTGAACAGTATGTGCTTGTTGTAGATGCCTGCTAACAGTCAATAGGGTTTAATTGAATAACACATGATATGAATTGGATTCATTTTCAAAAATAACAAGATGGCTAAGACTGATTAAACATTGATCACTTGGGTTTACTACAACAATTTTATGGTGGTCAAGTGAGATTTAATTATATCACAACCAGAGTTTATTACTGAAAACTTTATATTGTCTAAACAGAATGTACTTTTATTCTTCAATTATGAAAAACTTTTTAACCCCTCACCTAGTTATCTAGAATATTTCTTTCAATAAAATTGCTACCTTAAAAAATAAAATATCAGGTTTTAGAGTTAAATATAAGTTTTAAAATCAGCATTGGCAGTTTTGTTTTCTGGTTGGGCTGGCTCAATTTGCTAGTCAAATATATTCATTTTGTTTACAGTCAAATGATATAATGCCAATTGGCCATAGAGAAGTCTATGCTATTAGATCAGCCCAAGAAACATGTCAGCTTCCATGTAGCAGTAGTATACTTTGAAGTTAGCAAACTATTTTATGACATTTTATCACTATATTTTAATTTTATTGTATTCATTTTCCACATAGACAAACAAAACAAGATATCTGTGAATGAAGAATCTATGACTTGATTGAATTCTCTTGTCCATCAGGTGATAGGACATGCTTAGGGTACATAGTGTGATGAGGCAAAGCACAAAGAGAGGTGAGGTCATGCAGTTTTACATGCAAATGATGAACAATTAAACAATATTTTTTTGTTTGAAATAACAACACTGTATTTCCACAAATAAACAATTTTTGGAAACAGTAAATGTGTGAATGCTTAAAGGTTATGGCAAAATTACTTACATACTGGGTAGCAGCTGTTCAGGGAACATAAAAATGGGAAAAATAGATTTTTTGAAAATGAACTGATTTTATATTAATACTGCCTGTCTCTAATCATGTGACTATATGTCTAAGGGAGGTAATGCATCTTTACTATATATGTTCTTCTTTATTTTATTGTTACAAAAGGATCTTGCTCAATCAACAGAGTGATAACATTTCATCAAACAACAGAAAAATGGATATTTATTGCATAAAATGCAGCAATTGTGGCACAAGGTCTAAAAGAGGGAAAGGGGTCGAGGCTGGTCAACCTAGCTAATCAGATTCACGACCCATTCATTAATTACAATTTTCACATTCACCACAAAAACTCACCCCTCATCATTCAATCCAACATAATGCACACTCACAGGAAACCTACAAAACATAACATAAAAATTTCTTTGTGTCTAAAATTGTATCTAAAAATTTAATGATTGTATGAAATGAGGGAAGAGGAGATGAACTTGAAAGCAAACGAAAGATAACTAATGTTTAGTAGAATCTGTCCACCCCTCAAAACATAAGAGAGGCTGTTGTATTCTGTCTTTAGACAACATCAAGAAGCTCTCTCTCTAAGGGAGAGGGAAGGATAAAATAATATGACCATGTGATAATCAATCGAGATGAGAAAAAAAGGGTGGGGGCAAAAACAAACTGGGGAGGTTGGGAATCTTGACTTGGATCATAACCAAAGAGGGAGCTGGGAACAGTCAGGGAACAACACTTAGTCACATTAACTAGGTACACAAGAAGAGTCTATCATAACCAGGGGAGGTCTCCACAGTAAACTGCTCTGTTGTGACGTAGGAGGACTTAAAAAAGAAAATCAAGGCTTGTTACAGTTACCCACATTTCACTGAAATCTGTCAGTACCAAATGTTTTCTATCAGTTCTAATCTTCATCCTGAGTTGATGCTCAAAAAATCAGATTAGAATAATGTTCCCATTGCAAGATTTCCTCCATCCACATCGTCCAAATACCCATTCTAGCCATGGCTAGCAGCACCATAAACACCATCCATTTCACACCAGCACAAGCTTTCTGGGAGTGGTATGAGGTGTCAACTTGCCAACATAGACAGTCTCAAGTACAATTCATAAGGCAGACCATCAAGTCCCAGAGACTTGCCACTGCCAACCTTCTTCAATACCAAGTAGGCTTTGCCCTCTGTGATCTCCCCCTCACAGCTAGCCACTTCAGTTGGTGCAATCTGAGGAAAGTCAGCCAAATAGCTGTGAAACTCTTTGGTAAACTGGCTCTCAAAAAAGAGACAAAACAACTCATATACGCCATCATCCGACCTCAGAATACATTGCTCTAGAGTCTTTACCTCCCGAATGTATCAATTGGAACCTTGACCGATCTCTTCCTTCACAGCTTTGAAAGACATCTTGTATTTATGTCTAATTACTTTGTCCTGGTAGTACTTGCTAGCTGTATGCTACAGAGCCTCCCTAACTAGACCTATCACTAGGGAATCCTCCCCAGCTTCTGCCCAGGAAAGACTATACATGAGAGCCTTCACCTTATTAGCCTTATCTAGTGTGAGCTGCTGGCTATATTTGGTGATGAAGGACCTAATCCTATCCTTAAGCCTCTTTCACCACCTATTCCCAGTAACCACCCCCATTAGTTCCCACTTCACTAAAGTAGTTACCTGTTGCTGAAAGTCACACATGTCCAGTAAAGACAGGTTCAACTTTCAGCATCCAGCCATTCTTGGTATACATTCTAATTCCGCCGGGGCACAGATGTCTGTGGTCGGAATAGCCTAACCAGTAGAAAGCGGGACAATCTAGCAGATCTAAGTCAACTTTTCTGATTAGCATTCTATTCATGTAGCTAGCTACATGGGTAGATGGCCATTTAAGTGCTTCCACCCTCTGTCTATCTTGACGAAAAAAACAAGACACACTTTGTTTGGTCATTGGGCATATAAACCCCAACAATCAACCAGCCCTCCCAACACTATTAAGATAGACAAGGTCTACTTTTGCATCCAGGGTATGCTTAACCAGCAAAGAAACATCTCTGGCTAGTCAGTCCCCATATGCTGAATAGACAAGAAAGTCGCTAGGCAGCACATGAGCATCAACCCCGCAAACAAAGTGAGTCTCCTCAATCGCAGTGACATCCACACTGAACGACAAGAGGTCACAAAGCAGGCAGGCAGCCTTACCCTGATCCTTCAAGCCATTCACATTCAAGCTGGCTATCTTGATAGACATTTTTTAAATTTGCAAGAATAAGACAAACACGCTATTCACATACTGGGTGGAAATCTGCAGGAGTGAGGGTCCCAACTGATTGTCCTAGGCTCCCCATGCCCATCTCTGATGTCGTCCATCCATCCATCAATCCAGGACAGTACCACCAATGTCCATGGGATATGTTAGTTTTAAGGCCCTGTATAGAGAGGGGGGTGGCAAATCCCCAGGACCCTCCCTGGACAAAATCTTAAAAGTTTCTTAGTTCTGGTGTACCCATCTGGATCATGCGTAGTTCCAGAATTTGCCTCAAATAGGTGGGAGCAAACTTTTAGGTAATTCCCCATATCCTTGGCACATGTTATCACTCCCAGGGTCTTAGGGAAGTTGCTGACTTCCCGTCGATGGAGATAATTTTGAAAAGAGGACTAAAATGAGGCTTATTTTGTGTGGAAAGGTCCCTCTCTACCTCCCTTCTATCGACTTTGCAAATTCCACCCACTTTAGGGAAATGTTTTTTATACTTCTTTTTCCTGAATAGGTGGGGTGGGGTAGAAGTGGCTGGCAGGGTAGAAGTGGACAGTTGGGGAGGTGTGAAAGTGGAGGGGTACCGAACCTGAGTAGTTGAAGTGGGGAGGCTCCTTGATTTAGGAGTTATGTCCTCAATTTCTGCTGGCAACACAGGAACAGATTGGGACATGGCTTTGTTCATTTCCCTCTCCTTCCTGCTTCGTCCAGCCAACTTTTCTTTCTTGATGTTGTTTCTGTTGATGTTGCTGTAGTTGTTGGTCTTGTTAATCTTTTTGTTGTTGTGGGTCTTCTTGTTTCTGCTACTGTTTCTGCTGTTACTGTTGTTGATCTTTTTGTTGCTGGTGGCTTTGTTGGTTCTGTTGTTGTTGTTGCTGCTACTTTTTCTACTTGGGCTGCTGTTCCTTTTCTTTTCCTTTTTGGGGCTGAGGCAGTGGATGGCATTGCTTTTCAGGCTCTGGCCTCACCTGGAGTTGTTGCTGCTGTGAGGCCTCTTGCTGGAGGGGGTAGGACTTGAGGACTTCTGGCCCTTTCTTGCCACCTTCCTCCAAACATCATTGGGAGCCTTTCCAGACACTTCTGTTGTTCCCATTGCTGCTGTCTGGCTAGGCTGAGGTGCTGTGTTTTTGCTGGGACACATTTTGGACATGTGCCCCAAAGCACCACTTTGGGCCAACATTTTATCCCCAATATTGAGGCTTTTTAGTGTCTCCTCCATGGTCTCCCTGTTGATGCTGATTAACCTTTGTGTTTTTATATATATATATATTATTATATATGTCAACAGAGAAATTGTCTTTGTATTAGTAACCTCAAGAAGTGAGGAAAGTGGTAGCAGTACATTTCTTTTGGCAAATTCCTCATACTTCTCTTTCAAACTGATATAGTAATCAGGTCCTTTCTTTTTGGGCATATCTGCTGCCCATGCCATACTTTCTTTTCATCCCACTTCATATGAACTCAAAAGGAACCTTTTAGTATGTATACAACAGGACATGATATCCAATCTCTCATTCAAAAGGTTTTTTTGATCTGGAAATGTTATTATAGCTAACTTTTTTTGTTGACAAAGGTTGCAGAAGTTCTTTATCAGTTTCATCAAGGAAGGTGCCATAGTTTTTTCCTCAGACGTAAAGACAAACTTATTGCAACAGTGATACAAAAATTTCATAGCTATAATGGATTAATTAAAAAATTCTAAAATGACTATAACAGAGCAGGTTCATGTATGTTTTTTAAAAAGCAAAATGAAACGCATATTTTATCAATTACAATAAGTTTGTCTTTGTAATTTACCCCTGAGTAAGATCTTGGAGGAGATTGAAAGTACTTTGGCAGGAAAAAACTACAGCACCTTCCTTGATGAATTTCATTTTAACATCTTATACCAAGAAAATAACAAATTAAAACTACAGTTCCTTGAAGCAATCTACATAAAAAAATTGAAGTCAACATTAAATAGAATCAGCTATGAATATTGTAATAATGTTCTAAAATGCCTATAAAAAGAGCAGTTTCCATGCTTTAATGCATACTTGACCAGGACATTCCAACATAAAAGAAAAAAATTCATAGTGGATAATTTTTCACGTTCTAATGAATGCTAAAGCAAAACTGTCATCCGTTGCATTTAAAAGCAAAAAGAAAAAAATTTGGTAATGGA
>OZ010585.1:24301338-24511338 GCA_963932145.1 Acanthosepion lycidas | reverse complement strand
AGCTGTTAAGTTAGGATAGATTCCAATATTGACCCCGAAAGCAGTCTTTGTGAATTGTGACAACCATTTTTTAACCTCGTAGGAGTGCATGCAGTATCAGAACATGTGTTTGCAATATCATTTTTTGGAGTTCTTGATTCAATGTACAATTTTTTCTCCAGTTCAACAATATGGTAGGAGAAATTGAAGGAGACAGTAGGGATGGCAGTAAAATGGTCCCCTGATACAAAATGAAGTGCTAGGTGCAATGCAGTTTAGATTGTAAAAACAAAGTTGGATGACATAGCTAAATTGTTGGAGGATATGACAAGTGACACTTCAGTATCAGTCAATAAGAAAAGCGATGCCAGCTGCTTACTGCACAACATACAAACTTTCAGCTTTCTAACTATACTGCCATTCTGGGACAATGTCCTGACTTCCATTGACTGAGTACAGAAGAGACTTCAGGGCCCTAGAATGAACATCAATGAAGCTTGAGTTGACATTCTGTTACGAGTGAACAAGATTCTCTCTGTAAAAATTCAATTGCAAAAGGCAAGGAAAAATGCTTAGAATTGTGTTTCGACATTGGTCAACAGAGAAGGGTGTGCTGTAAAAAAAGAACGGCTGGAGAGGAGACGAAAAATGAGCCTCTAAATGTGAGAGAAGAAACGGATGTTACTTTGAAGGCAGTACTGGACAGGTTAAATACAGAATTGAAAGATCAATTTATAAGGTTGAGTCAGTTACATGAGTAATTTGGGTTCCTTGTGGATATTGAAAGCCTCATTGATTCTGAGTCGAATGATGACTCAAAGACATGGTAGAAAAATGCAATGTAGCTGCTGCAGCATACAAGGGTGATTTTGATAGAATAGAACTTGATCATGAAATTACAAACTGCTGAAAATTAATACAAAAAAGAAAAGACAGTGTCGTCGTTAAACCAAAAACCCAAATCAATCTTTTCAACTTCACAATATCTTATGGTGATGATGTGTTCCCCAATTTACATATAGTATTGCACATACTATTGGCTGTTGCTGTCTCTGTGGCATTCTCTGAGCACTCTTTCAGCAAACTAAAATTAATAAAAAACTATCTCCGAAGCACAATGGGTTAGGAACGCCTAAGCAATTTGGCTTTATTAAACATCACATATGAAAAATTTGGATATATAAATGTGGATGGGGTTATTGATAATTTTTTGACCACCAAGCCAGGTCATATGTCTCGGTTTTACAAATACAAATAGATGAAATGAATTGCTCTAGTCTTGACAGCTTTTAATTCAGATTTTGTCAATACACAGTGTTTGTCAGGAGTGCTGGTTCAAATAAAAATGTATTTGAATTATATTTAAATACTTTTTCAGAGCATTTGTATTTGTGTGAAAATGCATTTATATTTCAATTTTTGCCTAGTTTCAGAAGTATTTATATATTTTTTGAAAATGGAATAAAATTACTTGTATTTATACTTGTATTTCCAATTATATTACATCAATAATGACAAGAAGTATTTGTATTTGAATTTTTTTAAAAATAGTATTTGATCCATCCTGGCTTGTTGGCCACTGGTTGTGGTAGGGAGCACTGAGTCAAGCTTTTGCACCCCTCCTCTCCAAGACACTGACCTCTGCATGCTACTGCTTCACCCACATTGTTAAGCAGGCAGCTACTACATTTGGGTACATACATATGAATACGTTTACTTCCTCCTGAACTCTTTCTCTCTCTGTATATCTCATATGTGCCAGAACTTTTACACTTGAGCTCTTGAAGCTTAAAATTTAACCTTATCCTTCTGTATTATTATGTTGTGTTATATAAAGATTTATTTTGTATTCATCAACACACTGTGCAGTTTCTTTTAATCATTACACAAGGCCAATCTCACCCAAACCAAATATACTGATACTGTATTTCCTGTTTAGGATTGAATTTCCAGTTCCTTCTAAAGTCTTTTTCATTCTCTTTCACTCCCAGTAGCCCCTTGCATCTTAGTCTCATTATCGCCTTGATTGAGATGAATAAAAAAAAAACAAAAAAAACAGACATCGTCAGAAGATAAGATCCACAACTCTTATATAATATTACATGTTAAAAATCATCTCTGAAAAAGTCTTGAAATAATACATTATATTCATTTTTATAGTCATTATTATTATGTGATGTATTTTAGCTTTCCATATTTGAAAGTGTGATGAAATATTGTCATTATTCTAGAAATTAAACTAGTAGATTTATTTTGATTACTACAGTTAAGTGAATATCTCATTAGTCTTTTCATCAGATTTATATCACATCCAAAAATATTTGAGGTGTATTCAACAGGATTCTTCTTCTTCTTCTTCTTCAGGTATTTTTATCTAGTGTCTACTGTGCATTCAAACACTTTATGCAAGTCAAATATCTTCATATTAAATTACCTAAACTTAAAGCAGCCAAACATTGGCAAGCATTGATATGTGCAGTCATGCCCAATAATATGTGGTTTCTACATAAGAGTAAACAAATGGCAGCCATATTGGTGACATTGTTTCATTGCCTCTTTTCCAATAATTATTGCTTACAGCCATATCAAGTTGAAAGACCAGTTCTCATCCAATCACGTTAAGCAACATCGAGCCTGTTCATTACCTCGATGTATGACCGCCTGGGAATACCAAGTGCTGTAAGCTTTAATGTGTGGGTTATGTAATGGATAACAGTTTGGAATTGAAAATTGAAGAGCTGTGTTCCAATTCCAGTCGGGATGGGTATTTTTTTACCCCCAGCTATGGATTAATTAGGAGGACTTGTATCAGTAAATCATTGTTATCTCAAAAAACTTCTTAAAATCTAAAAAAATAATTTCTGGTTTGAAATAATCTGCAAAATGTTGATAAACTGTAAATAGAGAAATCAATCAATTAAAAAAAACAATTTTTATGTTACATGGACCATGAAGCATATTCAAGTAATGATAACAAGGTAAAAATTGTTCAATGGCTTCATGATCGTAAAACATTAGAAATTGTTAAATTTCTTGCAAGAGACCATGATATGATCAAGAAATTTGTTACAAACTTGACTATAGTTCTGGGTATGACGATAAACTACATGAAGCAGCAAGGTCTATGATCAGGAGGTTGAAGATTAATTTAATTCTTAATTTCTGTTGTTTCCAAGCCCACCCTGACCCTGCGTGATAGTACTTGTTAGGATCCCAGCTAAGGGCAAATAGTGAAATCCAAATAAAAACAAAACACTATGAAAGTATAAAAATAAAGTCTTATAGGAAAATACCAGCAATACATTTTTATATAAAATAAAATGACAATACATTTTATTTGTAGTTGAAGGCATACAATTGAATTCAAAATATATTTAGCTGGTGGCATAAAATTATTTCAAAATATTTAGATTTCAGCATTAAATAACCCATAGAGATGTTGATATGCCGCTAAACAAAATCAACCAACCAACTAATAAACTTGATGTGCATCCTAACAAAAGTGAGATACAGAAATCTTTCACTTGACAAATGGAAACACAATTGAAAAATGAGATGCACAAGCATTAATAGTAAAAAGTTATTTGAAAACATTTGAACACCAAATGTACCTAAAACATCATGATTCTGTATAGTGAAGTGTTTAGAATATACACTAAACCAAATATTTGTCTTCCTTTAAAATCAAATCTTCTTATTAAGCATATCAACTGAAACTGTATTTCCAGAAAGTGCTATTCATCGACAAGTGTAGTGTAATGCTGGATGGCCCCAGAAGTTGGTGAACATTAGTGCTTGAAAGAGGAACCTAACCACATTTGATTGAAATGTCAGCAAGGTGAATAAAATGATTAAGATAGAGGGGGCTATATTTTCTTTGGGAATCATTGGTAATATGTTTATTGACCAATGGAAAGTGACAATATGGATGGTTACTGAAGGAGGAGTCTGGGCCCGTTTGGTTGAAATATCAGTAAGGATTGTTTGATACCTACAAAACGGGGCAAAAATCATGCAACCCAGACACATACCAACAAGAAATGGTCAGCATCAATCATACCCTTCAAAATAATAACTACCTAGAAAACATAACATCAGCATCTACAAGTGGGAACAGAATAGACAAGCAGGATGACCAGAAAATTGCCACTGTCTGTCTACCTTACACCAAGGGCTTATTGGAAAACATTCAGAAGATCTGCAGTCCATACATCAGGAAAATATTCAGAAGCAGTTCCAATCTACAAAGAAATCTCTGCTAAGTAAAGCCTAATACAGTGGGAGAACATGACCAAGAATTGCGTGTACTTGATTTCTTGCAGTTGTGGCAGAGAATATAAAGGTGAAACAAACTGTCCCTAAATGTAAGGCTTGTGGAACATAAAAGAGTGATGGTGAGAGGGGAGACAATGAAATTGAGCATGGCTGATCATGTATGGAAGGAAAGGGGTAGCCTGTGGAATAAAGTGAAAATACTGAACAAGAAAGAAGATTGGAGAGTTTGACATCTGAAAGAATTAATGCATATGCTAGGCTATGGGGACTTCCTTAATAGGGCTAGCATAGAAATAAATACAATATGACATGCTGCTCATAAAGAAAGAAGGACAAATGACAGCAAGTCTTCAACTGCAGCAATTAAAACATGACAAACAGCAGCAAAACCAGCAGCAGTTGTGACCTAATCAGCAGGCAGGTTAAGTTTAAAGCTACAAGTTCAATACAGCAAAATGTCCTATGGGACTATGGCTTAGTGGATTAAAGCTTTGGTTTGTGAATTTGGTGACGTAGTGATTGTGAGTTGGTTAACCATAAACTGCCAAGGGCAGATAATCATATCCCTTATTTCTCATACACTCTAGACAGACAGTCAGCTATAAAACGGCAGTAACATCCTGTCTAGATGCAGCCTAAATTAGCCAATCAGGGTTCAAAGAAAAAACTTGATTTACACAGTAAGTCACATATAAACTCTATATGAAGTAAATGCACACATTCTACACTACGCACAAAACAGGACCAGCAAACATCGACTTTTGTGCCCACAATAAGACATAGCATGAAAAGGACAGTTTTTTCCCATGATACCACTAATATTTTAACTATCTTCATTCTTTGGTAATGTTTATTGTTTTAAAAAGTGATGATTAGAATTGAAATAAAATCCAAATATATGATTGAAGTGTATTTATACATTTTTTCTTGAGATTGACTACAAAAATATTAAACACTATTTATTTATTACAGTTTATTTACAAGAATAATTTTATATTTACAAAATTCTAAAAACTAATACAATTAGAACTAATGCAATGAAATATTTATCATTTACCAATTTTTAAGAAATAAATATGAAAACAATATTTCATTCATAAATTTATAAATATTTACTAACTTATTAAAATATGTGAACCAACTATAAGGAAATCCTTATTATTTACTATTTTATAAAATCAATGTTTTGCCAACCATCCTAATTATTAATAATATAAATAAATTGTGTAAATAAACAATCTAATAAATAAATAGCTTTTATTATTTTTTCTCAAGAACAAAGAAAATCTTTAAGTTCACTTATGTTTAGGTTTTATTCCAATTCTAATGATTGCTTTTTAAAACAAACATTGCCAAAGAGTGAATATAGTTAAAAAAAAAGTAGTGTCAAAGGAAAAATCCTCGTTTTGACATTCTCTCTTAATGCAAGCATATAAGTCCATGTTTACCAAAGGACCTTTCCTTTCTTGTAACCTCAACTAAATTGTTTTATAAAATGCTGTGTTTATTATAAAATATTTGTTTAATATTATTTGTTTATTGTTGTTGGTATTCTAATACACAGATTATTTTAACAAAATTTGGATTGATAAATCGTCCACAAATTCATAGCAAGAAAACACTTACTGAAGATCAAAATCTTGAAAAAAATAACTTCTTTCAGCAGCACTATCAGCATCATTACTAAGATTGCATCCACTAGACATTGACTGTAATGCATCACTAGTTACAGAAAAGTGGAAAGATTATATTAAGGCCTACTGCTAGGAAAGTTGGTTCTCTATGTCATGCTAGACAATTTCTCTTGACTGAATCTATCTTATATATTTACCATGTACATAGTCTAGCATTTGTCCTTGCTTAGAATATTACTGCTACATATAGTCTGGTGCTCCTGCTATATATTTAGAGATCCATATTTATATGGTAATTGTTCTGATGAGCTTTCCTCTTTGGTACCTAGACTTTATAAATTTAAGTGCATTAACAGATTTGTAGCAAGATCTCATCATTTTACAGTCGAAATGGCTAGATTTAAACTGAAGTTCTATGCTAACAGCTTCTTTACTTTCACTTCTTGCTTGTAGAACTCTCTTCTGGCTTCTTGCTTTCCAGTCAAGTTTGATCTTCAAAAATTGAAATGTAATATCAATCATTATCTTCTCTCGTCTTAACTCCTGTTCTTTTATTGTTCTCGCTCCTTAATAATATTTTTCTTATTTTCTTTCACACTCAGCAACCTCCTGCATGATAGTGGCTTTGTTGTCTTACTTGTGGTGAAATGATTAAAAAAAATGATTTCACCAGATTGAACATAAAATGTTCATGGAAAATTTATTTTCATTTAATTTCTTACTTGTATTTCAATTAAAAAATTCTGTAATAGGAGGCATTTTGTTCATATCAGTGTCTTTCAAAATGAATGGGAAAAACTATGTCAGGTTTTCTTTTTGTGTTTCTTTTCAACAGGACTATCATGAGTCATAGCCAACACAGAAAAATGGCTAAAAGATAAGTTTTTGAAAATAATTTGTCTTTTTACATCTTTTATTATCATTCATATATACTAACTTTATAAGCATATAATATCTTCCCTGATAAATCATGAATCCATTTAGAGCAGACTCTCTGAACATGACATTGATGTTCCTTTATTTTGTAGAAGTTGGCTTATCTGGCAAATATAAGCCTAAAACTGAATTAAAATCTTTGAATTTTAAGATTTGACTTAGTTGATTTATATGGTAGCATATATGGTAATTAAAACTGATCTATTTTTTGGTAACTTTCATTTTTTAAAAATTAAAAAGCAAATAAGAAAAGAAAGTCATATTTTCAAAACCATTCATGATTTGATGAATAATATTTGGAGGGCATGTATTTACTTACAGTTAATGAATTTATAAATAAATAAGCATTATCTTTTGATATTGCCACATTTCTATTTAAAATTATTATATGATGAGATGAGCTTTTGTTAATATTTAATGACTCTTTTATTAGTTATTCATGTTTGTTTGTTTTTTTTTCACAATCCATTCTCTAGCTTTCATTACATGCATGTATTATCAAGTGAATAATTTTAAATGACTTAATTACCTAATAGCATATTCAACTGAGGAATTAAAAATTAGCTGATATAAAATAAAAAATAAATATAGATAAAATCTTAAAAGTCATTGAATCTTTACAATTTATTGGCAATGTGAATTATGTGGGCATTGTAAATTCTGATGAGTCAACAAGAGAAAAAAAAAAGGTTTTTCTTCCAAGTTTCTTTTTTTTTTAATCAGTATAACCACAAGCAAGGCAGTACAGCTACTAGCATGCAAGAGGTGTGGGGGAATTAGAAACAGAAACATTAGTAATGAGTAGATAGTGATTGACGTTGCATTTAAATTTTTGCAGTTGGCTGAAAAGCATGGAGCAAGAAGGGAGTTTCACAAGCAAGAAGTGTGAGAAAAGAAACTGTTAGCATAGGAGTTATGGCTACATCTAGCTAGCTCAACTGTAAATTGATGACATCTCGATGCCAATCTAGTATTGTGCTTAAATTCATACAATCCATGTAGCTTAGTGAAGAGCTAAAAACAAAAGTGAAAATGTAAAGTTAAATCTTAGTAAATCTTTAATGCTCTTGACTGTAGATGTTTATTGAGCTTAGCATAATCTGGTACAAGGTCATGGGATAAAAGTATCTTTTGCAAAAGTGTGCAAGACTAGATAGCTACCCATTCTTCTATGGACAGTTGGTCTTTGAACTGTATCTGTTATTTCCTGCACTGACAACCTGGTACATGATTTTGACAAAGATTGATCATACTTTCTTTTTAAAAAAAATAGTCATTGATTTTACATATGTGTGTGTGTGCATATGTATTTAGGCAGCATAACATCATTCAAGCATGTTTTGTTGAATAATCGAGACATATTGTGTCTATTTATTTTATTTTTTTTCAAAGTCAAGGATTAATTTCTTAGTGTTGTTACAAAACTCATTAAGGAAGATGCCATAATTTTGGTTATTCTTTTACTTTCCCAACTACTTTCAATTTCATCCAAAATCTTCATCAGAGATGAATTGCTAAGAGAAAAAAATGAATGTAATTGATAGTAAGGAATTTTTTTGTAAATGCGCATGAAACACGCTGTATTATAGTCAATTTAAAAATTAACGTTACGAATATGTAAAGGAGGTAACTTAGTTTATATTGTTTATTATTAATGTTTTAAAATACTCAACCTGTACACAGCATCCTTCTTAATCAGTTTTGCAACAACACAAAGAAATTGATCTGTGAATTCGAGAGCATTAAAATAAAATGAATAGATATATGTCTAGATTATTCAACTAAACATGCTTATATATATATATATATATATATATATATATATATATATATATATATAAGCAGGCATACAGGAAGAAATACACGTGAAACAGATGGAATTTGCTAAGTTGCCCTAAAGATAACCAGCTTTTAGCCTGAAGATGTACAATTCCTTTGCCTTTTGTGGGGATGGAGACTATTGACCCACCAGACCACCCATCACACATGTACACACACACAAACATACATATATATATATATATATATATATATATATATATATATATATATATGTGTGTGTGTGTGCGTGTGTGTATATATATATGCATATGTGATATATGCTTATATAGGATTAATACAAACATAAAATTTGTCAAGTAGCTGATTAATGTTATCTTCAGCATCCTGACTCTAGAGTTTCATATGAGTTTGACGGACCCGTCAATAATCGCTCCATCCACTCGTCAGTAGATATCAGAAATTTACTTTTCATTTTCTCATTTTTCTTTTATATTGCATTGAAAAATAATTTATGCTCTTTTCATTGGTGCAAGGTTGATTTTTTTCTTCTTCTTCTTTCATTGTGTGTTCATGTGTGTGTGTATAAAATTTCACATATAATTAAAAATATGCCTGTAAAAGGACAATATGAATAAAGACAAAAGGAAAACTTATCTTAGCCAATGTGTTTTGTCCTCTGATGGATTTTATCAAAGTAAATATAAAGATTTTATTTTTCAACAAGTATTTATTTATAAACAAAAGTAAAAATGTTGTTAGTTTTTTGAAATTTTGAAATTTAAGAATGCTCATAAATATACATTAGGTTAACTGAAAAATCAAGGTAATTTATGGAAAATGCTAAGTGATATAATATAACATCTGATAAACAAAAGTGAGTAAATGTTGTTGGTGTTAAATTTTTTTTATAATGTAATTATTATGTATATTATTTTAGTAATTTTGAAAAACTAGCATTTTTACTTGTTTATAAATACAAAGCGAAGCACATGTATCCACTAAAAATAATAATTATAGTAATAACAGATATGTATATATGATAAAAATATAGTTTTAAGATATGTTAAATGTATGGATAAAAGTGCTCTATATTATGGATAGAGCATGCATAAATATAAAAGCAGACAATGAGGTCAACACTGAGTGACGACAGTCTGATTCATGTTTGAGCACAATCTTCAAAATGGCCTGAAGATTGCATTCAAGCATGAAAAAGATTGTTGACATCAGTTTTACTCATATATGTCTATATATATATCTTGCACATATAATGCTGGTGTTACTAAAAGAGTGCTCGATATAATAAAACAGAGATATTAAGTACATATTAATAAATATACATATTATCCTTCACCATGTCATACTATTTGTGAGGGATAATATGTATATTTATTAATATATATATATATGTGTGTGTGTGTGTGTAAAAAATTAGGAGATCAGCCGATTCTACTAGACTAGCCAACCACGTGTAAATTAAAGAAAAAAAAAAAGAAAAGATCCGATTGCAAACTGGAAAATTTTTAAAAAAGCAAAATCTTACAACAGTCTGCAATAGTAATATCTGCAACCTTTGTCAGCAAGAAAAGTTAGCTATAATAATATTTCCAGACCAAAAAAAAACTTTTGAATAAGAGATCAGAAATTACAGCTCATATAATACTAAAAAGTTCCTTTTGAGTTCATATGAAGTGGGATGAAAAGTATGTATAGTTCCTTTAATCCCCACCACCGATACATGAACAATACACTTACATTCACCTCCTCCTCCTCACCTTCTACCACACCTCATATTGTGTGCTTATTCATTTATTTATTTATTTATTTTTAATAAATATAGCGTTCATAATTTTTTTTTTTCAAATAAAGCATTAGGAAATCAATTGAGTGAAATCACCTGAAGATAGCAAAAGTTTGAAACAAAGGTAGTGGTATCAGCTGATCTCCAAATTTTTTATACTTAAAAACTCTGCATGTTAAATTTTTAACTTTTTATATGTGCATTGATCACTTTTTAATACTACTGTTTCCTGGTCTAATTCAACTCTGACCATTAACTTTATTATTATTATTATTATTAATATTATATATATATATATATATATATATATATTTGAACAAAATGTTATAATACAGAATTTGTATAGTTTTAAAAATGACTGCATGCATTCTTTTTCTTTAAAAGGAAATTTTTTCATCCAACACTTCTTTAGAAAGATTCATTTAAAAAAAAAAACAAACAAATATACATAAAAAAAAAATCATAAATGATGAAGCTAAAAAAGTGAAAGGGATGAACAAGGCGCCACGATTAAAATAAATTTATGACTAAAACAATAAATCAATGTAAAGTATAAAACAGAAAATATTTTATACTCATGACTCACCCATGAGATACAGAGAATGAAGAAAATTTTCCTTCTGCCTGCACAAAGTTGGTCAATGAAGCTTGATATGAACAGCTTCAAAAAACATAAATGTTCAGCTGGCTGAGCTTTGTGCAGTACCCTAAATGTTTCAATGCGCAACCCAGGTTGTTCACCAGATGTAGTCCAATCAGTGACTCACAAAACAACTGTGTCAAGTGAATACTGTTGCTGACTCCACCCTGTCTTATATGAGTAGGTGATTATGTTCACCTAACAATAATACTCTTGGGAAAAGTATAAATCTGTTTCATCACTAAATACCTTAACAGAAAATATTTTGTCTCTGGCATGCCACAATAGTTGACAGAGAAGAGAATCAGTGAATGAGACCCTGAACAAACCACTTTTCCAAAATGTCTGCTCACACAGTAATAACTGGAAGATAGGCTATATGACATATTATCATCCCTTCATAGAACTCTTGCATATAAGAAGATGCATACTCGGCTTTCCTATAGCTATACAACTATAAATAATTATCTGTAGCTGATCAAGGTGAACACTGTAATACAGGGTCTGTGAAAGGGCCTCGTGTCCCCACAAATCTATGAAATGTCCCCATCCTGAATCTATAATATGTCCCCTGAATCTATGATATGCCCTCTGAATCTATGATATGGGCACCCCTCCCCCACTCTACAAGATCTCAATTTTCATGAAGCATTATTCATATAAAATACAAATTTTATTATAACCTAATTATGTATAATAATGGATTGATCATATGCAATATAGGTGAAGAATTCAGCTAGAAAAATTGAAATTAAAAACAATGTATCTAAATACAAATTAGAGACATGTCATAATAAATCATTCCATCTTAAATAAATCAACAATGTTTTGTTGCAATTTTTAACATCAACTTGAGATTTTTCTTGTTAAAAGTTGAATAATTTTAGCACATTCAACATTATGGATAAAAAATAATGAATTTTATATTTTTTTTTTCAAGACTTAACATGAGTAAAACAAATTCATAGAATAGGACAAAAAAAAAAGACCTCAGAATGATGTCAAAATCCACAAAAATCTTTCATCCTTTAATAATACCTAGTTTAATTTGTAACGTATATAAATGTAGGTAGAAAAAAAAGCAACTGTTGATAAGATAGCGAGGGTCATAAAGCACTTCTTGGGGCCCCCAAACAGTCTTTTCCCCCTGGTTAGGGTGGGGAGACTATGCACCGTCTCTGTGGCCATCTAATAAAAGTTAAACTATTTCTACTAAGAATGTCAATAATATTGACAGCATAAATAAATGATTAATAAAATTGCATAAAATATTTTATATTTGTATTTCTTATTTCTGTAGACTTTACTAGCACTCAAATAAAAGGCTTTCTTTTGCCTCAGTTTGAAATTTAAATTTCTATCTGAATTTCTGGAATGAGGAATTATCATTATTTATGCATTTTTACATCCAGAATAATATCCTCATCTTTTTTGTTGTTATCATTTGTCATTTGTACTATGCAGCCTTCTTCAGGTATCTGTTGATCTAAGTAACCTTCTGGGAATTTTGAACTGAACCATTTATCTAATCTATGAGAATAGATTGTTTTCATTCTACTGCTCAAATTTAAGGATATTTTGTCTTGTTAGAATGGATAAGTTCACTTATCATCTGGTTCATACTCCTCCCCGCTCTTTTTAACAGGAGTAGAGGTTTATCCTTTGTTTCCTGTTTAGAATTGGGTTTCAGGTTCCTTCTAAAGTTTACTTTAACTTCTAACATCTCTGCTTAAATTCTGAAATTTAATTAACTATTTTTTTTTCCTCAACAGGAGTAGTATGTTCGCCTAGCATCCAGTTCACATGCCTCGCCAGTCTTTTGAACAGGAGTAGAGGTTTAACCCTTGTTTCCAGTTTAGGATTGGGTTTCTGGTTCCTTCTTTATCCCTTGTTTCCTGTTTGAAATTGGATTTGAAATTCCTTCTAAAGTCTACTTCAACTCTATACTTCTAATGTCTCCATCTAAAATCTGAAACTTAACTATTTTTTTCTTCAATTGGAGTAGATAGGTTCACCTATCATCTGGTTCACACTCCTTGCAATCTTTTGAACAGGAATAGAGGTTTATCCCTTGTTTCCTATTTAAAATTGGATTTCCAGTTCCTTCTGAATTCTTTTCATTCTCTTTCACTCACAGCAGCCTCTTGTGTCTTAGCGACATTATTGCCTTCTTTGGGGTGAATTGATTAAAAAAAAAAGTATTAAATAAAGAGTTCAGTTCAACATTCCTGAAGGTTACTCAGATTGACAGACACCTGAAGAAGGCCATAGGGAACAATGGCTGAAACATTGTGATAATAAATACAAAGATGAGGACATTAGTCCAAATGAAAATGATTAAATTTAGCTGTTCATTTGCCATGTAAATACATAGTAATAATGAGCATCAACATTCCAGTAACTGGAAATTTAATCTTATATCTACATCATTAGGCTCTTTTATCACAAATCTGTATCAATGTAGATAAGTTTAATCAAACAAAAGGCCAAAGAACTCGAGGCACTCAGTGATGATCAAATTCACTAAATTATGAAATGATACCTGTGTGTGTGAAGATAAATACAGACTTCTCCTATTGTCTGAAATGGCATAAAATGAAAAAGGAATTACCGTTAATTTATACGGGAAAAATCTTTGATCCTTCCCAAACCCAAAAATAACCTTCTTCCATGTCAGCCTGTCTTGATGTCAAATGATGAGGTTCATCATCTGCTGTGGCTGATGTAGAAGGCTTGAAATATGACTGCATGCTTAAACGTTTGGCATCATGGATTTTCCCATCATACAGTTCTTTGTAGACACTTAAAACGTCCTGCAAACCTGTCCTAAATCTACGTGCTCTTTCAAAATTAAGGTCATGCTTTTCTGCAATTATTGCAGCACTGTTAAGTGTAGCAAAAATATCACGTAAGTGCTTCACGTTCAGTTCTTGAATGACTTCACTTTCAGGCCGTTCACAATTGCGTTCTGTTTCAAATCGTATCCTTTCCTCTTGCAACTCTTTCAACTCTTCATCTGTCAGTTCTTGATTATGGGATGCCAAAACCTCTTCAACATCATCTTCATTGATGTCCACAAACCCAGCCTCTTTAGCCAAATTCACTATTGCCATATTTATCATTGTTGGATCAAAACTTTGAAAATCACTGACTGCTTCGAGACACAGGTTGCTCCAAACACTGTTTCTCATTGAAACTGTTATCCTATCAAGAGCATCTCCAAGATTAGCGATTGCTAATTTTATATTGTAATCTTTCCAGAGCTCTCGCAATGATGCTTCAGAGGTACCCTCTCTGTCCATGGCATTTACAATAAATTGCATCAAATCTTGCATGTAATAGGCCTTAATTGTAGCTATTAGGCCTTGGTCACATGGTTGCAGAAAAGTGGTATTGGATGGTAAGAATATAACATGAATGTTACCACCATACTCAGCAATACCAGGTGGGTGAGCAGCACAAATATCAATAATCATAAGACACCTATTCTCAAGGTTATTTTCTCTACAGTATTTTTCAACAAAAGTACTAACATATCCACTCATATATTCAGAAAAAATCACTTGGGTGTTCCATCCGCTTGGATGTGAACGAAACACAACCGGAAGTGTATTCTTATCAACACCTCTAAGTGCCCTCGGATTTTCTGAATGGTATACTAGTAGAGGCCTAAGTACAGCATCACCAGTGGCATTAATAATAGGCATTAAGGTAAACCTGTCCTTTGATGGCTTGTGCCCTTTAGTCTGTTTTTCTTCTATTGAAATAAATGTCTTGCTTGGCAATTTTTTCCAGTAAATTGTAGTTTCTTTACAGGTAAAAACTTGTTTGTATGAATAACCACCTTCTGTAATTATTTTCTTCAGTTCTTTTGGAAACTCTTTGGTAGTTTCAGCAATAGTCGAAGCACTTTCCCTCAAAATCTGTAAGCTACGAAGTTGTCCTCGCTTCAAGAAACGATCAAACCACCCATGACTACCTTTAAATTCTAGTTTTATAGCACTTTCATCACCATCATCCAATGCTTCTTGTTTCAGCTTATTAAAAAGATTGACTGATTTCTCCTTAAGAATAAGATAACTTAATGGCACACCACACTTTGTATACCCATCAATCCATTCCAGCAATAGACTTTCCATTTTATCCATTATAGGATGGCGATTAAAAGAAACCACTTTTCTGTTATAAGACATTTCAGCAGCTTTCAAGATTCTTTCTTTCTTCGTGTAAATAGTACGAACCGTAGAAGCAGACAAGTTCAAAGCTCGTACAATGTCTTTATTTCGTTCACCACGATCAAAACGCTTAATTACGTCAAGTTTTACACTAAGTGTAACACCCTTACGAGCTCTCTTCTTGGGCTTTTCTAATATCTTAGGATACATCTTGCTAACAAATTAACAAAATTAATCGAGAGAAAGCACAAATGCTCACACAGTTCAAAACTAATGACTTGATGCTGAATGCAGTTTCCGGGGCGGCGACACTTCGTTTCTCGGGGTGCGCGCTGTCTTTAACGATTTGCTGCAAAACAAACGCTGAACGCTATTTTCGCTTTTTGAGGGTTTTTTTTTTTTGTTTTGCTTTGTTTGTTTTTTCGTAAATGCAAAAATTCTCTTCGATTTTCTTTTTCGGTTAGCGAAAGCAATTATTTATGCCTTTCATAAGCGAAAGTGGCGTAAAGCGAACTTTCGAAAAGCGAAGGCGATGCCCGCACCAAGTACATAAATGTTTGGTGTTAAGTAGAGTTATTGTTCTTGAGTAATCAAAAACTGATTACGTCATCAGAACTTGAGCAGTAGGAGTTCTGTCAGCCAGAATGAGTGCTGCCACTGCTCGCATTCAGCCAAAAAAACAAACTTTAGAAGATGCTTATTCTCCGCCTGCCAACTTCTTAGAGATAGATGTTTGTAACCCCCAAACTCATGGAGTCGGCAAGAAACGATATACCGACTATGAAGTGCGTATGCGGGTAAGTAATTCTAGATAAAATCCCTTTGCTTAGTCCTGTGTGTCTCGCTCACTCAATTGACTTTAGTAGCAGGAGCAGCGATTTGTGAATCTCTGTTGAGACTTGCTTAAATTTTTTTCTAGTTCTTCCCCTTATAAAAGACTAGGCAATCGCTTAAAACAGTAAGACTTTGTGTAACTTCTAGAGATTACGTCAGTGGTTTCTTTTACTTTGTTCAAAGGAAGTTCTTTTTATGGTATTAAAATAACAATAATAATGAAAAAAAAAAACCTTAGGTTTCTTCGTATACGCTTTTAAACAGTCTGGTCACAAAGTGGGGGATCGATAATTTAAGTGATTTCTCTTATTTTTTTCTTTTATTTTCACTTCCTTATTGCCTTCCGGAGGATAGATTCTAGATTATTATAAAAGTTACGCCCTTTGTTTTATTATATATACACCTATATATAAAGGAAAGCATATGTCCACTTAAACGTTATCTCTTTTAAACTTTAATAAGAAAAATAATAAAACCTTTTCTTTTCTCTCTTGACATCGGATTAAAAAAAAGTGTAAAAATATCTTTTACGAAAAAGGGGGCGGAATGGATGAACTTCGTTTATTTAAACAAATGAGTTAATTAATGGGCTTAAAGATTAATGTTCCTTTAAACTGTTACAAAATCTTTTTTTCTGCTTGAAAGAACCTTATATAACTCTTTAAATAATTTTGAAGAGTACGTCAAGATTTAAAGCTCAAGCATAAACCTTGTGAAATCTCTCACTTCGTGATCGTATCCCTGCCTCTTTGCTCAACATTTTTTTTTTGCAGATATTATTAATTAATTAGGAATATAATTAAAACAAGATTTGAAACCTACACTATTTTGTCGACTTATCGAATCCTTATGTTTGTGCTCTTTTCAGCATTTTAGTTAGCTTCAATTTTTCCTTTTTGAAACTCTTTTTGTCTTTTTTTTTTTTTTTTTTTTTTTTTCCATTTTCTAGGTTACACAGAACTTTAAAATAAAAAAAAATGAACTGATTAGAAAAGCAAAAGTATCATTAATCCCACCTAACGGAAAAACACTACTCTTCTTAGTTCTTAGTTTTATTCTTTTTGGAGTTTGTAACGCCAAATTAAGGAAAGGTGGCTTTTAAATTTTATTTTATGCTCTTTTTTTTTTTTTTTTTTTTAAATTTATAAAACATTTCTTATTTTTAAATAAAATAATTGTTTGTAGGTCAGCAACAGTTATTTCGTGAAATTCTTACACCTGCATTTTTTATTTTTGTTATTACTATTTATTTTTTAAGCTGATTAAGGAAGACCTATGAATAATGACCTAAGGAATATGGAGATTAAGTTTCTGAGCGCTTCAAATGAATTTACTTTTTCCAATTATCCTTCTGGACCGTAGCTGGGAGTAATTTGGCTTTTAAATTGCTTGGATTTCATTGCAAGAGCTTCCCAAACTAAAAAGCCAATTTTAATCCACTTGTAAAGAAAGGGATGTACGCCTCCCAGTCAAAACATTTCTCTTCTTACTTAGTCTTTATGTGTGTTTTTTTTTTTTTTTTTTCTTGTTGAAATTCAAGAGAAGGCTCGAAATATAAGAAAGTTAAGGGGAATGTAAGGGAGGTAAATAGTTTCTAATGTAAAAAAGTCATTTGAAACGCTAAACTTAAAAAAAATAGGTACCGCCAAAGACTCACTAAAAAATCAACATACATGATGAAAAAAATGTCCCCAAACTTTAAAACAAAGTTTTATCATCAAAAATCAGTCTTTGAGGAAAGAATAAAGGATTTTTTTTTTTAATTTATTAAAAAATTTATTAATTTAAAATAAAAATGTTAAACACTTTTAAAGTCCTCCAGAACCCTTTGAAATTTTTGTTATATTGCTTTGATTTCATCTGCGGGTGACCACTTGAGCGTCTTTTTGCGGTGAAAAGCACGTTGATTTGCAAATTCTTGCAAAAATCAAATGATTGTCGGATTTTAATAAAACTTCAGGTCTTCACAAGTGAATGAAAAATATTTTAGAAACGTTTCAGTTTTAGAAAATCTTAGTGGGGGGGGAAAAAAAAAAAAAAAAATTTCTTTTACATCTGTTCGAACCCCCATTTATTTTAGATACACCCACAATCGCGAAAAAATTAGTAGCTTTACCGAGATTAAAAAAAAAAAAATGCCCCAAACTTAATGAAAATTGAAAAGTTTTATCGTCGAAAATTTAAATCCTTTTTTTTTTTTTTTTTTTTTTTTTTTATTAAAAGGAAAGATCAAAGTATTTTTTTAATATTAAATTCGAAATTTTTGATTAAAAATTTTATTTTTCTTGCGTCAGTGAATAATGGATTCAGCAAATAAATTTTAGCGTCTTTTTTGCGGTGAAAGATACGCTTCATTAATTTGGAAATTCTTGCAAAAAAAAAAAAAAAAAAAAACAAACAATTGTAGGATTTTAAATGACACTTTCAGGACTTCTTCACAAATGGATTGTTTTGTAGAAAAAAAAATTTTCTTAACATGTTTCCACACCACTTAATTTTATGAAAACTCGAGAAATTCGAGATAATTTTTTTTACTAGTGACTAAAAGCAGAACGCTTTGGAGAATTTATTTTTTAAATCATCTCTATTCTATTTTCTTCGAAAATCTTCTCTGAATCATAAAATAAAAAACGCAATAAAAGTAAGATATTATTTAATTACAGAAGCTTTTTAATTTCTTTTATGAATATTATAAAGACAAAATTATCATAAAAATTTTTTTCTTTTTTACTACTTTACCTAGAACAATTTCTTTATAATTAAAAAAAAAATCATTTAAAATTCAATTAACTTAAGTAAAACCATAAAAAAAGTAAAAAAAATCGTATATAAAAATTATTACAATCTGATAACCTGATTATTTTTAAAAGAATTTTGTCGTTTAAATTCTTTTAAATTTTGTAGATACGGTCGCCCATATTATGACATTATCAGAAAATAAGAACACCAAAATTCTCTAAAATTCAATAAAAAAGTTATAAAACCTTACAGAAAGTATTTTCTTAAATTTTTAAGATTACTGATTATTTAAACTAAAGGCACTGTAAGTTATAATCCTCAAATAATTTTCCCTCATAGAACACAACATAAGAATTTGTCAATGAGTTGTCAACATAAACAGCTCTCATGCTAAAAATTCATTTTCGCAATAAAGTAAAAAATCATATTTGTTTGAAATCAGATTATACTTCAAATAATCTAATATTCCTCAAAGTTTCATAAAAGTATATTTTATTTTTGAAAGATCTTTAATAAAGAGATTTACATTTTTATAACCGTTTGCTAAAAATGGCATGAAAATAAAAATTTTTTAGAAATTTCAAAACAAAAGCTCCTTTCAATCAAATTAGTTTGAAATATAGCATAGTATTTTGCTTATTGGAAGTATTTTGTTTGATCTATCAGAACTAAGAAAAAAGCTTCAAGAAAGATTTTTTATTATTAAAAATTAATTTTGAACATTAAGTATCACGTTTTTTGTCGAGGTGCCTAATTTTATGAAATCCATTTTTATATGGTTTAAGAGTTTTGTTATAAATAAGCTAAGCAGAAGTCCTTGGGAAATGGAAAGCTTTTTTTTTTTTTTCTTTTTTTTTTTACAATATTACCAGAAATAGATTTTTGGAGGGAAAAAATATTACCAGCAATAAAAATTGTCAGCATTAAATAACCCATTGAGGTTGATATTCCATAAACCAAACGAAACCTAAAGTTCGAACACTGCTCAACAATTTCTCATTCTGTGTCAATATCCATTACGTAACCATTAAGTAATTAGCAATCGCAATGTTAACTAGCTTTTGATTTAGTCAATTTTTAAGTCGATATGAAAAAAAACAAAAAAACGTAAAGGATAAGCAAGTGCTATTTATGCTTTTTATACTGTAAATTTTGAAACTAAACCTTAGTTTCAAAATTTATTTATGTAAATGATTTCCTAAGTAACTTTTTCTATTACTGCAGATAAACATTTTTTGTCCTTGTAAAATTTTACAAGCTGTAATGTCCAATTGTTGTAGACATGAATTTGTTTCAATCAAATCTCTTCATTTTAGGCTTAATTTTAACGATTTTGAAGTACACAAAACTCTTTGAATTCATATAATTCATTCATCCATAGCAAACTTTACTTTGATACTTTGTGGTAGAAATCATTCTCTCACTTCAATTAAGTGCATATATAATATATTTAATATTTTCAGTTTTTAGCTTTTTATTTTGGATACATTATAAAGCACATATTAAGAATGAAGTAAAATAAATTATTTTTATTCTTTATAAGTTTGTAAGCTACTACTGCCTTCTTTCCTTTTGATACTGTTGCTACTCTAACTTTATCTTAGCAAACAAATAGATTTACTGAACATTGTCCAGCCATATCAAAATAATTTTCATGTACTGATGACTATGGACTTTGTATTAAACAGAGGTGATAGATAGAATCCAAGTGTATGATTTTATCAATTCCTTTAATTTTAAAGGAATACTTTTTAAATTATAATTCTTATCTAAATTAATGAATAGTGTAGACATTGATGGGTGAGCATTGGCAGCAAATGCTCAACTTAGGTTGATATAGAAATGCTTTGTAACAATTTTCAAATGTTTATCTACTTTAGTGAATCTATACAACTTCAGTAACTAAATTTGCTTAACACACACACACATATATATATATATATATATATATATATATACACACACACACATTTACTTTCCTAATGGACCTATTTTTAGAATGCATTGAAATGTATATAGGCATATTGATGTTGTAGGTATGCAAAAATAATATATATATATATATATATATATATATATATATATATATATGCCTGTGCATTTACCCCAGGATATGGGACAAATGCTTACTTGAGTATCTTTTTGTTCTGTTATATTTTGTGCTGATGGGTCCTTGCATTATCCAGGAACCCATCAAGTGTTCTGCTTTATAAACAACACAGGTAGGCAGAAACTGACCATCTGTTGCACAAACATACATGAGTGAAACAGCAGACTTAGATGTTCATTATTTTCTTTGCATACTTAATTCACTTCCTGCAAATCATTAACTTAACCATTGGATTATCTGTTAAATTTGTCTCATCATAATTGATATTATCAGGAGGGACACCCTCACAATAATTTCTCTATATTGTTCTAAAACTTGTTCACAACTGCTGGTCCTTTTCTATTTTGACACATTCATGAGGACAAGTTTTTCCTCTCTTTCTAGAAAAGTTTGGGGCCCACTCTTCACCTGTTTTTGAAATATGCACATCATCGGCCTGCTTTATCTAAGAAACTTTTCACAACTAACCATAAATCCATAGTCAAAAGTATAGCCATGGTTAGCAAAGTTGACCAGACGCTGTGCAATGGACAGCTCCTCTTTTACAAGTAAGGCTGATTTACTTCAAACACATGATCACAGAGGGTCCTGTGAAATATGTGAGAAATTCTTGCACATTTCTCTTGTGCAAACATCATTCACTGCTATATATTATATCATTATCATAGGTTTTGTTTTGTGATGTGCTATACATTTAGAAATTTACTCATAATCTACCACGTCCTGGGTACGGCGATAAACTACATCTGCGATCTGGGTACAGTGATAAACTACATCCAACAGCAAGGCCTCAGGTAATGTTTTTGGAACCATAATGTTGCCAGCTATCCGTTTTTGGAACCATAATGTTGCCAGCTATCCGTTTTTGGAACCATAATGTTGCCAGCTTTACGTTTTTGAATGTCCTAGGTATGACGATAAACTACATCCAACAGCAAGGCCTCAGATAATGTTTTCGGAAAAATGTTGCCAGCTATGCGTCTTTTGTAGGGAATAATGTTGCCAGCTATGCGTCTTTTGTAGGGAATAATGTTGCCAGCTATGCGTCTTTTGTAGGGAATAATGTTGCCAGCTATGCGTCTTTTGTAGGGAATAATGTTGCCAGCTATGCGTCTTTTGTAGGGAATAATGTTGCCAGCTATGCGTCTTTTGTAGGGAACAATGTTGCCAGCTGTACGTTTTTTATTCCATACAAAATAGGCATTTAAAATTCATATAAACTGGATTTGGCATTAAATAACCCACATTCGTTGATATGCCATAAAACCCAAACAAACAATCATAATCTACCTTAGGGTATACATAATTAATGAGCCTAAAAAGAGTAACCTAACAAAATGTATTCTTAGGTAGCTTCTCCTTAACATTTCTTCAAAATGTTCTTCAATGTACTGTCTTCTCTTTCCAAAGTTCTAGTGTGGCTATTTTAATTATACATGCAATTATATTTTCACCCGTAAGTTATTTAGTTATTCTTTGAAGTATTTAAACTGTAAAAAGAAAAAAATATTCACTATCTTTTGTGACTCTTTAAATAAGTTACTTGTGCGCATTTATTTCCTTTTATGGCATATAATTAATCCCAATTAATCTTTTAAAGAAAATTAAACATAGTCCTGATTTATTAAGATTTAAAATAAAATTTTTTTAACTCTGAAAATATTAAAAGTATGCCTATTAAATACTTACAAATGTAATTTTTCATTGTTATTAAATATAGCTAGGTTAGGGGACAAGGGGATGTGTGTATCCAGTAGCATTAATCTCAAGAGAAAGAAATGATCACAAATTATTAATCGCCTAATCGCAATTATCAATGTAAATTTTATAGTATTAAATATTTAGTTTCATTATCAATCAGCTGCCTTAGTTTAAGGGGATATAGTTGATTTGAAAACAACATTGTTTATAGGGTCTAACTTTTGAGTAGTTATTACTTTAATACATTCATCTGGGAGTACTGGTAAAAATGACCTTGTTCTTCTGAGGTAGGGGTTTCAAGGTGTTTCAACTCTGGGTACTTTTTAGAAGACATACCTTTGGAATGTGTTGAGATAGATACAGATAATAGGAGAGTCTTGTTCTCAGAGGAAATAAGGTTGGTGTCAAATAGTTAGATTGAAAACATTGCATTAACTATACAGGGATTGAAATTGATGGTAATTGCCCCTCTCCCCCACAAAATGAAACATGAAAATAAGATTAAAAAAATAATTCTTTAACACTAATGATTGTATATTTTGCTTTTGTGTGATTATCTGCTTAGAAAATAATTTATCATGGTATTTTCACTATATGGACTTCATTTCGTGTGTGTATATATATATATATATATATATATATATATATATATATATATATATATATATATATATATATATATATATATATAGAGAGAGAGAGACACACACACACACACACACACATTGAACTATTAAATAACTGCACCATTTTGTGCTGACATTTTCCTTCATCTGAGTATTCAGTTAACTTTTTTTTTTTTTTTTTCTAAAAAGGATTATTTGATTGTTTATGTATTATGTACAAGGTTTCATTTATACAACTCGTATTTAAAAGAACATATATGAGTTTATGCCAGTGAAAGCTTCCATTGAGAGCTTCATAGGTCATGGCCAATGCACAATGTAATTGTTGCCTTATCACACCCCTCTGTTTTATACTACACTTTATCTAAGTTCTAAAAGTTAAAACAGTCTATAAGCCTAATTTATTTTGTATTACAAAATCTATGAACTTTGTAGTGGTCACTATGCTCAATTAACCTAACGTTTATTGCATATCTTAAATGTCATACTTGGATACTGTCAAAATGATTATCCTTTTTTTTTTTCTTTTTTTTTTTTTTTTTTTAACTGATCAAAAAGGTGACTGCAGGGAGGGATAATTTATAAGAAAATATAAATATCTTGCTATACATTACAAACTTCAGAAGTTTGTAAACAACTAATTTAAAAGTATTCAAATTGTTTAATGATAAAATCCTTAGGTAGAACTTTTGGGATTTTATTTCGTGAATTTACACGTTAACTTCTAAATAAATATTCAATTCTTACCCTAGAGGAATTGACAAGTGTTCAGTATCTAGTTTTTAATTTTATTTTCTGGATTATTCCTGTTTGACTTTAGTCTACAAATTTATGTAGCTGTCTAAACTTCAGGTCTCTAAGAGAACACTTCTGAACGACAGTTTTTATTTGGCCTGCTGTTTATGATGAGTAACTCACCTGATCAGCACAGTAGTAGTAGTAGCCATCATCACTGATTGTTTATTAGTAATGTGATTTGTAACTGTACTTCAGTCATTTCTAACAAAAATTCTTTATTTTCAGATTGAAGGATAAATATACAAATTCAATACATCTAGCTTAGGTTATGGTTTAATCATGGGTTCTTTCTAATGTTAAAATTAGGCCAGTTAAAAATATTGACAAAACCAATTACAGCTAATACATTTCTCTTGTTGGATAAATGGATAGCAAAGTATTTAAAAATGTCTGAAGATTGCAAAGAAATGATTAATTTTTGTCCTGACTTGACTACTTTATTCCTGTGACTTTTTTTTCTTAATTGAGAGTAAACTTAAATTTATAAGCACTTAATTGTAAACTTGAAGCATTTAGATTTTAACTTATCCATTTAAATCCATACAAAAGTTTATAAAATGTTGATTCAAATGTCTTTCTAAAAGTTAATATCAAAGTACTAAATCTTTTCTTGCAGACTAATTTGCCTGTCTTTAAGTTGAAAGAATCTGGTGTGCGTCGGCGTTATAGTGACTTTGAATGGTTAAGAAATGAACTTGAAAGAGATAGCAAGGTAAGTTGCTAGACTTTATTTAAAATAAGTCTTAATTTAAAAATTTTTATTTGAATCCTGATTTTCAGTCAGTATTGATGGTACATGATTGTCACTGTATTTTAAAACACAATTTAACTATATTAACCTGGTGTATGGAAAATTTATACAGTAATATAAATAACGTTATATAGGAGGTACAGTGGAGTAATGGATAGTGGCTCGGATTGAGGTTTCGGGGAGCAAATTCCAGTTGAATCCATTACATTCACTTATGTGTTAATACTCTTGGGAAAGATATGAATCCTCTTCTCCCTCCAGCTATGAGTAAATAGCAGGACAGACTGGGTTCTATAACCTAGGATAACAACTGGTCTAAGAGGACAACTCTGAATTCAAAATCTGCAGAGAGCTGTTTGGGGATAATGTGGTACATGGTGCATCAGGTCTATGTATTCGGCTCTTCAAAAAGTGTGGTTGGTGCTGCACAAAGCCTTCACCGCCATAATCAAATGTGTAGGGACTTTGCTTGACCTTCATATGTCAGAAAAAAAAAAAAAAATTACAGTCCAATATTTTATATATAATATATATTGTTTCTATATCTTCAGGACTGAATAGCCAGAACCTAAATGCTATATTTACTGAGGTGTGTAATCTTTTGAGTGCATCACATCAATATAATTTAAATTATGACAATTCTTGCTTTCATCTACTGTGTCCTGGACAAAACTTACTTGAATATTACCCTGCCACTCCTAAGAACTTTTTCTCAGTTCAAAGGTTGTTTTTTTTTTTTTTTTTTTTTTTTTTTTAACCATAATTACTAAGATTCTTGTTAGAAACAAGAGTTCAATTTGTTGCTTATTTCTGACCGTAAGCATCATTTCTGTAATTGTTAATACCATCAGCAAAGAAATAAATCTGTCAAATTCACTCATTTCATATAGCTTGTGGCTTTACTCTTTTCACTTTTGTCATGTTTTAAACCTCAGATTCTTTTATTGGCTTTTGTAAAACCTAATTCTCAATCAAACAGATCTATGTATTTCTCCTCCTCTCTAAATAATTTCTTGCTTTGTAAGATCTTTCATATTTATTAAAGGTTCTCCATGTTGCAATGTAAATTGTTTGATTCAAGTGTTGCTTCCCAAACAATGACCAGGTGACAATACTGATGACAACCATATTGAAACACAGTAGTTCCAGTATCCAGCCACCAGCTGGTCATAGCAGAGGCAGCCATATTGGATTAGTAGTTTTTTGTTTTTCCTTGAGGTTTGGTTTTACTGTGTTATCTTTGTGCTCCCCTCCCCTTATATGACCCAAAGTGGATGGGTAGTACAAGATACTCAGTGTCTTGTTCGGTCCCGAGTGGAAATGGTTGTAGCCAGTTAATCTTAAAATTTTCTTTGGGATGGTAGTGGGGATATTTGTCATATCTCTCTTCATCCTTTACCATCTATCACTACTTCAGTGCACCAAATTTGAACTAGAGACCTCTATTAAAATTCCTTTTGGGTTACAGGGCTATCATGGTACACAAAATCTGTTGCATTCATCCTTCCAATGATGTTATAGGTATGCTAAATATCTCATGGTTACATATTTTATCCAGATCTGTGCACAAAATAATTGCAGATTCTGGAAATATACCAATATGGCTTCTCTGGCCTTGAGAAATGTACCCTCAAAAGAATTGGATGCCCACTGTTTGCCCCCAAATGAGTGCTCCTTTCATTGTGAATGTTAGTGTTAGCAATCTTCTCTTTGGTAAAGGATAGCCACTCTTCAATCAATCATTAGTGAGGCTGAGCCATGCTAGATCATCTAATCAACCTTGGCCTGGCAAACAGTATGAACATTGGCCCCCAAGGTTGAAATGCCTCCATTACAAGGTATCCTTCACCTGACTGGTGATTAAAGGTGTACTCTAGCAAAGCATTTCTGGTTAATTCTCCAGAATACATTTGTTGCACTGATACAAATGTCATGTAAATTTAAGGCTATATGGTCTTCCTGCTTCAGGGACAGTTCTTTGATTTGGAAACCAGTTCTTTCTTGCAATATGGTATTGTTGCTCAATAAGAAACATTTACTTGGAATGTTGCAAATAGCATGCACAATACAGCAGAAGGAAGAGATTATGCTTTATAATTTCTCTTAGCATCAGGTCAAGGTTAATATCTGGATGAGAAGTTATAATGACACTTTGGTAAGTGACATTTTGAGGTTACTGCTTAGACAAAAAAGATGTTTCTGTGAAATTTGTCAGCTGGTTCAAATATGATTAGAATAATTCATTTTCAGTGTGTGATACATATACACTTATTTTCATCTGCTTATTTAGTTCTTTGTGGTACATGTGCTAATCTTTATATACCGTTTAACTTACATTATTAGGAGTTAAAATTGTATGAATATTCCTTTCATATATGGCTTCAGTTAGTCTTTTCATAGTATATGACTTTGCTTGCAGCATAAATGGAACAATTTCAGATGATTATTAAATCAGATGAACACTTTTTTTCCTTGATATTGATATGATTAATGATTATTCACTTTACTGATATTGTTCATTGTTTGCATATCTTAATCAATGAAGCTAATCTACAATCCTTTATAACTCAAAAATTAATACTTGACAATTCACTACGATATGAAACCACAAGCTAGAAGTAAAATATAAAATGTCTGGCAAACAAACTTTAATTTAATCCCCACATGTGAATAGACAAAATAGAAGAAAATGAAACTATTTTTTCCCTTTTAGTATTTAATCCCTGTATCACAACTACCTCCCAAATGTGCACATTTACAACATTCCATTGTCAAAAATGGTATTGACTATTTCTTAAAATAAGTGACAATTGCATTTTTCATAATTGTATGAAGAAATTACTATTTCTTCTTTATGGTTTCTTGATAAGGCACACCTCCTCAACACCCACTTTGTATAATATAGATATAGGTGCCTGTAAAAATTTGAAACTGACATCTAGTAACTGGAGATATTAACTTTCAATATTATGAAACTCCTGGATTTTATTGTAATTATAGATAAAACGGATGATTACTGAAAATTTGAAAAGTAATAGATTAAATGGCTAATTAAGCATACATTCAACAATAGATTTTAATGGTACCTTGCTTTAGTTAACAACTTACCAGGTTTTAGGCATAAAGCACCAATCCTTCAAATATGTTCTGGATAGCTGTGTATTAAAAATTGATTATGATAAATTTGAATTGACAACATTGTCAGAAAATTGAATATTGGGCCCAATAAAGTAGGTACCTCCACTTTTTCACTGAAAACCGGCATAGAATGATTTTAAAAAAAAAAAAAAAAAATATCCCTAAACTTAATAAAAACAGTTTTATTGTCAAAATGTTTATTCTAAAGAGAAAACCCAAGTAATTTTTTGATTATTTTTCTAGCACATTTGACATTTTGGTTATTTACGTCAGCTGCCAATATAATTATGATGATTTAGTGTTCCATACACACCACCCACACAAATTCAATTCCCCGCGGTGAAAAATTACATTGATTTGGAAATTCTTGCAAATATCAATTGACAGATTTTAATAAAACTTTCAGGACATATTCACAAATGAGTGAAAAAATTTTTTCCCCCTTTTTTTTTTTTTTTTTTAAAGAAAGTGTTGGTTAAAAAAAAATTTTTTTTTTTTTTTTTACATGTTATCCCCACTTATATAATTTCATGAAATTTAAAAATTCAGTTTTTAGGGTTTCAATTTTTTTTTTTTATATTATGAGTTAAAAGCAGGACTCCTTGGAGATTGTAAATCATCAATATTTTCTGCTCTTAATTGTAAAATAAAAATGCAATAAAGCTATCTAATTATTTAATTAGAAACACTTTAATTGCTTTTATAAATAAGATTTTTTATTAAGAACATTTTTTTTCAATGAATAATTAATTTTTACAAGAATTTAATTTTTTTCCAAAATTTTAATTTATATTATAAAAAAAGTTGCATTACTTCAAGGTGATTAGGTGATATTGTTATAAAGTGAAAACTACATTTATGAATCAAAAACTGAAAAGCTCATAAGCCGTTTGTACCTGTATGTATGTGTATATATATATATATATATATATATATATTCTTTGTATAAATGTTCCCATTTCTTAACTATGGTATTCCATACATGGCATTATCCTTAAAAGGTCCTGTGAGTTAAGTTGTCTGGCACTCTACAATTCTTTCACTTTCATTATTTAGTTGTTTCATTGTTTAGTCTTTGCAAATCATCCCTTTTTAATATTTCAAAGTTTTACTTTTTTTTTTTTAAATATTGTTTAGGATATTAGGTAAAAAAAAAAGATTAAACAATTATGTAATTAATAACATTTAAAGTACTATAAGAATTTAATAACAATCATAACAATAAAGAAATAAAATGAAAAATACATTAAAAAATATAAATTAAGAATAAATAAAATGCCATGACATTTCATAAAATTTTTGTTACCTTTATCATGGTATTTCATCTCAGATTAATTTTAAAATTTAATAACTAAGAAAATTTTATTTTCATAAAGCATCTTCAAATGTAACCAAAAGTATTAGATAGTTGCTGAAAATATTTTCATTTGTAAAAATTACTTGGTAGTTTTATAAACCAAAAAAACAATACATTCACATTTTGTAAATTTATGTCAATTCTGGCCATCCATACTAGTTATCAACCCTCTTACCTCATCGTTAACGTCAATAGACATTAAAAACAGGACCTGTCATTAAGAAATGCTTGTATACTATTTTTTTATGCTATAAATAATTTGTTTCAAATCAGATTAATTTAACTTTAGTTTAAATTTTAAGAAATTGCCGCCAGTAAAGAGATTTTTTTTTTTTTTAAAAATACACGAGTATTTTACCTACTGGAAATAATTTAATCCTTTAGCTTTCAATTAAAGCTAAAAAGAATTCAAGAATGTGTTCTCATTTTTTTTAAATTCATTTTAAACCTTAGATATCAAAAATCTTAGAGAAAAAGTGGAGATATCTACAATAAAGTAGCTTAGAAGCAGGATTTCACATGTAATATACACTGAGTTTGGCAATGTGCATGAATGATGAAAGTATGTATTTTATTTATTTATTTATTTTTTAATATCTCATAATCATGAGCATCACTAAGCTTTTCTCTTTGATGAAAACTTTTGTAAAAGATAATACAATTTCAGAGATGCTGATGAATACACCCCTTGCATTCATGATACATAAAACTTTTACTTGAAGAATACAGTAACTTTCTCATCTGTGCATCACACAGACACAACTACTTTTTCCCATAAAAAGCGTTACTTTGTACAAAACTAACGTGTAACAGTTATCATAACTGTTAGTCTTATCAGTTGTCTGAGTTATGACATATATAGTAAAAAAAAAAAAAAAAAAATTAAATTTAATTTTAGATGTAACAAATATATTCTTTGTAACTGAATGTGAGCCCTTTGTCAAATGCACTAGATATTGATGGTCAGGTAATTAGTACTTTTTTTTTTTTTTGTGTTGTGTTAACATACTTTTTAAAACCGAGTGCAAAACGTTTTCAGTTTTTTTTTTTTTTTTAGCTAATAAGTGGACATTTGTATTTAATTTAACGCTTGGTTCAGGGTTCAAAAAAATCTCTTCAGACAAGAAATCTTCCTGTATAGGTTGGTACAGGAAAGCCAATATTATTTTTCTAATTTTTAAATAAACACCGTATTAATTATTTTATGTTCTACCTTTCTTTCACTGTTTCCTTCTCTTATTGTGGGGCATATGAGTGGCATCAAATAGATATCAATGTCTCATGACCAGACACTTTGGTGGTTTGGTCGTTTGTTTTTCCTTATTTTTTAAATGTATTTAATTTTGTAACTTTTGTTACATCATTTAAAAACACTCAATTCACAATTTTTTTTTTTTTTTTTCTTTAATTGTGATTCAGTGTAAATATTTTCGTTTTGAATTTTTTTTTTTTTATCATGATAAAAACAAAACGATTTGTAGCTCTGCAGTTTAACAAAATTTAAACTTTGGTTGGTGACCCACTGAATTTCCCAGGGCCACACCCAAATCACCACCTGTAGATGCCGGGGATTCGCTAAAAAAGCCTACCAGCATCACTTCAATCGTGTCTTAACCATACACATGGAATAGTTAAAGATTTTACTTCTCAAATTCTTATCTTTTAGTGTGAAATTTCCTGAGAAAATGAAGGAATCGATATTAACCCCTGGCTCCCCTTTTCCTTCTCTCCCTTCCCTATTAGTTTCAGCATCATTTTTAAAGATATAAACAGTCTTCTAACAAAAATTATCATTTCAATACCAGATAACAAAGGTGAAGTATAAATACACTGTAGTGTAAACATAGTTGCCTGACTGTAAAATAAAGTAAGAAGCTCAAAAAGAAGCAGATATGAATTGTTGCTGATACAATTTTGTAAGAACAAAAATCTGGCTTTTTAACAATGTCATAGATTTGAGAAAAATAAATTGGTAATAAGCAAGAAAAGTGGATTAAAGAACATTTCTGTGCTCAAAAATTCTCTTCAGACAAGAAATTTTCCTGTATGTGTTGGTAGATTGTAGGGAAGCCAATATATATTTTTTTTTTTTTTTTTTTTTTTTTTTTGTAATTCTAAATAAGCCCGTCCTTATTTAAAATTTTTTTTTTTCTATTACTACTAGTTCTCCCTTTCTTTCACTTACTTTTTCCATGTTTCATTGGGTGCATGTGTAGTTGGCATGAAATAGACATCAATGTTGCATTACCAGATGCTCTCTTGGCCTTGGAGTGGGGGTAATTTTTGTATTTAATTTTAAAACATTCATTCTGTCGACTTAGTCATGATTCTTAAAAAAGTTTCTTAATTGAACTGTGATTAAGTGTAAATACAACTTGTTTTACTAAATTATCATCAAAAATTAGTTTCGTATTTTCTGTGAGCCACAAATTGAGAATATTTTTCAACAGATGAACATAATCAGAAAGCAAATATTTATCTTCAGTTAACCATGTTTTTCAGGGAAAGATTGATTTCTTTGGTTGCCATCACATATAATAGTTTTTACATCAGCTGATAAAGAGGTGATGACCTCAACTATTAATTCAGTTTGTTCAAATAAAGTCTCATGTGAATTTTGACATTGGAATCAATCTTAGAAATTTTGGACCACCCATTAAGACATGAACATTACCAAGTAATGTTTGAGCAAGTAGAGATGGATTGTCAACTGACTTACCAAATAGTTGTTTTCCATGATATAGTAACATTTTCTTAATATATATTTCATCATGGATAATTATGCACCCTTTTTGACTGGTATTAAGTATATTGAATACAAAATACCAAAAGTTTTTTTCATTAAGTTTTGAAACTTTTGATGTCATCCTTCTTAATGTGGTTAATGATGGTAATTGAAAATTGTTATACAATAAAAATGATATTGTATAGTACTCAAAAGCATATATTAATATATCTGAGCTGTATTTCATTCCAACAACTTTGGCGGCCATTGCTGAAAAGTACTAACTCAAGATATCCTTGTGATCAAAAGCCATAGAATTTAAATATTGGATAATTTCTTCCAATGTTGACAAAGTATCAACTGTATATGGTTCTTGGACATGCTGCTAATATAACACTTTATAATGAAAGGTTTCAAACTATTAGGTTGGTGCAAAAATGTCGTTTTCTCACATATGTTACTATGTGAGAAAACGACATTATTTTTGCACCAACCTAATACAAATTTTTTATAAATTCTCAACATAAAGAGAGGGATAACTTTTGACGACAACAGTTTTGTATTATCTTTTCTAATTCAAAACGTGCATTTCGTTAATTTTGATTTCAAGCAGTACAGGAGTCTTTTTTTTTTTTTTTTTTTTTTTTTTTTTATATATCCCTTTGAACAGCAGATGATGCTGCTATTTGACTCTTTGGCACACTTGGCCATACAGATAGTGGATTTTTGGTGTGCATTTTTCCATGTACTTTATGATATCAAAATTTGAAAGGGGAAAAGTTTTTTTAACAGAAAAAAGGCTTGCTCAAAATATTTCTCTGGCCACCTAAAGAGTTCTTTAAGCGATTAGAATATTGTTAAGGTTCAGATAGAAACACTCACAGTTCTTGTAGTAGGAAAATTGTTCGCAGATAGGAATCCTGCATTTGAGTGAGTTCGTAGGTCGACGACAGAAGTCCAGTGGGCTCATTAGGAGTGGTGAAGGGATGCAGCTTTTTGGATCGTTCTTGACAGCCCTTTAGTAGATAGTTCTTTGGTTGAAAGAGGTTCTGAAGCTCCCTAATGTCGACCTCACAGACGGTGGGTAGGATTCTCACTGGCAAAATAGGCAAGATTCTCCAAATTTATGGCGTTTTGGTAGGCTCCGATGGATCGGGAACTTTCCCTCCAAAATCGTTGTACAAATTTCCTGGCCCCTCTGTTGGTCAAAAAACACATTCATATTTATCTCTAATATCATAAGAATCAGGGAGCTGGTTTCGAATGTACTGAAAACAGGTTGAAGTGAAGAAGCTTTGAGGTTTCTCCAAGACTTTATGGCACCATGGAAAGAACAATGGTGGTGGAATTCCTTTTTATTTTCCAGCTCTCTCGTTAGTCAGAAAATATATTCTTATCTCTGATAAGAATAAAGGCCTTGGCAGCCGGTTTTGAAATTAGAGGTTGGAGTGTGGATAGAAAAATAGCGATAATGTGAACTTGTTCTCAAATTAAATTCCAACAACGCTTTTAAATGGAAAATTTAAAAAGTAAACTAAATTTTATTTATTTACCTTTAAAGAAAAACAACTAATAAAAAATTCTATGAATACATTTGTTCTTTAGTCTTTTAAAGAAAAAGAACAAAAATGCATTCTTAGATTTTTTTTTTTTTTTTTCATAAAGAGCTTTATGAATTAACAATATTAAGGAAAAAAATTTAGTACCTTTTTAAATAAGTGCAAATGGTAATTTATTTTTTAATAAATTTCGAAACATAAAATGTAAAAACGAGCACGGAAAAACAATCATCCGTCTGTTAAACTAGACAATAACTTTTTTCTTTAATTTTCATAAGTAAATTATTCTGTTCATTTTGAGTCAATAACAAAGAAAATGTGGCAAAAAAGTATTATGCTTTTAGTTTTTTTAACTTTTAGAAATGTACAAGATAAAAGAATTCGTTTTTGAAACGTAATTGCTTCCTCTTTTTTTTTTTCTTTTTTAAAGAACATTGAATAACAGAAAAATGTTGAATCAACGGACTTCTTTTACTTCACTTTTTTTGAAGACCCTGGAAAAATGACTGAGCAGCAGGATTAATTTTGTTCAGGGTTTTTTGTTACGTTTGAATGATACAGACAGTCATAGTATGCCTGCCAGGAGACTGATTGGATTTATTTTTGCTTTTTCTTTTGAAGAACTCTTTTTTTTTTTTTTTTTTTTCCTTCAGTAATTGCACTTCTGTGATCTTCTGTGACAACTTTTTCTCTAAAATGTTGAATCTTCGTATCGTACTAAAAGGAGTGGCAAATGAACACTGGGTTGAATGAAACTGAGTTGGAGGTTGAAGAGGCAACAGAAGATGTATTGTAGTAGTAGAGCGGGCCACCTGTGTGCATTTTTCAAATGCTATAAAATTGTATCCTGAATTCCGTGTTCTATACATTCGTAATAGTGTAAAAAAAAAATTAAAGATTTTCAAATTTCAGGGAAACCATTTTTTTCATTCTCTAAGGAAGCCCATTCTGATATCCTCTGTATTGAATCATATTTTTTGAAAAATTTCTCAAATATGGCCACACATAATTGGTTGTACAGTTGGAACGCTGCTCTGTACTGGCTCAAAATATCTTCTGTTCTTCCCATCTGAAAATTTAAAAATTAGGATAACGATAAATAAGCAAGAAAATGAACACATTGATTTGAAAATTAAAAAAAAATATATCAAATGCATAATTGTTTGAAACTTTCAGGACAAAAATGAATTATTTTTGGTAAAAATGTTTTCTATTATCCCCCTTCACTTATAGTTATTTAGCTTTTTAAAAGTAGATTATTTAAAATTTTTAAATCCTTAACTATACTAATATTAATACTTAGAAAAGAATTACTAAAATATTTTACAATTAACATTCATTCACTTTTTAGTCGCGTAGAGCATACATTTTTCTTCAATACGAAAATGAACACGTGGTACTTTCACTAATTTGCTGAAGAAAACACAGATGATGAAAAAATACCCCTAACTTAATAATAATAATACAATGGAAGTTTTATTGTCAAAACAAAATGTTATTAGGAAAAGACAAAATTTTTATTATTTAATTAATTTTTTTTAATTCGTTCGAAATTTTGGTTAAAAATTTTTTTAAGTCTGATTATTAATTTGACTTAAATTTTCAAATTTTTCTTAAATAACGTTTCAGAAAAATATTTTTAAAAACGAGAATTAACTTTTTTTTTTTTTTGTTTACAAAAAAGATTTGTTTTTTTTTTTCTTTAAAAAAAAACAAAAAAAAAAACAAAAACATTCTAATGGATAAATACACCAGAAGGTATTTTGCTTACTGGGAAAGTTAATTTTTAATCCTTTCGCTTTCAATGAAAAACTTCATTTTTAAAAGTGAAAACGTAGTTATTGCGAATTCGTGGAGGTACCTACCACGATGAAAAAATTTTTTATTTCAAATGTAAATGAAATAAAAAAGTATAAAAAAAAAAAAAAAAAAAAAAAATAATTAAAGATTTAAAATAAAGGGTTTTCTTTCAAACTGTTTTTTTATTTTTATTTTTTGTTATCAAAATATAATTCACAAAAATAAACTTAACTAAAATATCGATTATTTTTCTTAAGTAAAAAAAACTAAAATCATAAATTATTTGGTGTATGACCCAGACTAAAGTAAAGTAAATACATAAATTAAACATATTTAGAGAAATGGAAAGAAAATATTTAAAACTTACTTTTTAAATTTTGAAACGATGATTTACAAAACCTGTCGAGACGTAAGAACGATGAAACGCGGAAGTGAAATGAAAATCGAAAAAGTTTATATGAGCGGGATTTTTCGTAAGGGGGGAGAACCCTTGAACCGATAAAATGTCATGTATCAAATAACATACATAAAAAAAAAAAAAAAAAATAATAATCACTTTTAGAGACACAAAAAAAATAAATTGTTGCAAAAAAAAAAAAAAATTTACTGTGATGATTTGTATTAAGCTTTTCAACTTTCGCTTAGTAAACATAGTCTTCACTTAATAACCTAACTTTAACAATGTCTGGAAGAATTTTTAAAACATTTTTGAAATTTTATATAAATTATAATTTTAAAAAAAGATTTCAAACAATTTTTGTAAAAATTCATTAATCATCAAAAAAAATTTTCTTCAAATTATAATGTCCTTAAGCAATTAAAAACTTGATTAGTTTTATTGCAGATTTTATGGAATTTGGTAAGTTTGGGGGAGAAAAAAAAAATCGATGATTTACTTTGTCCAAGGGCTCCTGCTTTTTTAACTAATAAAAAATATTTTGTCGATTTTAAACTCTAGAAAATTTCATGAAATTAATTTCAACAATAAATTCATTCATTTGTGAATAAGTCCTGGAAGTTGCATTTAAAATCTCAATTATTTGATTTCTGCAAGAATTTACAAATTAATGTTATTTTACCGGAAAAGGTGTGAAGTGTCCATTACCAGCTCAGTTACACCATTGACACCAAAAAAAAAAATTAACACAAATTTCAAACATGTTAGAACAGCAAAAAGAAAAAAAGATAATTAAAAACTTTGGCCTTTCCTCTTAATAACAAACATTTTGCTGATAAAACATTGTTTATATTAAGTTCGGGGCCTTTTTTAATCATGCTATGCTATTTCTTAGCAAAAAAGGATGGAGTTACCTACTTTTAAAGTTATCAATATCTGACTTTATTTTTTCCTTTAAATTTAGTATTTTAAACGGAGCCTTTTTATTCTTCCTTAATAGTTGATAATATAAAGCAAAAACTTATTTAGTGTTTATGTATGCTTTATTTTCATGGTAATGAATAAAAAAAAATGTACATTACAATATCTAGTAAGTGAATATTTCTGCTTTTGTCATATGCATCTAATTTTTTTACATTTGTAAAGTACATCAATTACTTGAGTTCTCTCTATAAACTTGTAAGAGACTGCATCAAACAAAAAATAGTACTTGGGACATGGAATGTCAGAACTCTGAATCATTGTGGCCAGTTAGAAAATATAAAGCAAGAACTGAATAGATTAAATGTTAATGTGAAATGAGGTGAACAAAAAATGAAGATGTCATAACAAACACAGGGTTATATATTCTGACAGAAAGAGGAGTAGGACTTAGACCAAGACCTGAAGAAATGTATTCTGGGATATTATCCGAAAGAATTAGTGTAGTTAAACTGAGAGGGAAGGCTTTTAATATTTCTAACATAGTTGTATATGCAACAACAGCACGAAGGAAGAAGAAATTAAAATTTTACTGTATACTAGACAATGTCAAGGGTCAATGCAAATTGCAAAATGTTACAATTGTCTTGAGACTTGAATGCCAAAGTAGGCAAAGAGATGGCAGATGGTTGGCAAATTTGAACAAGGAACTCTTAATGAACACAGATAAAAATGGGTCCAGTGGTCCACGACAAATGATTGGTAACTAGCTGACACCTGGCTTCAAGAACACCCAAGGCATATATGGACATGAAGGAGCCCAGGTGAAGCCAAATCAAATTGGAGATTCAGGGATGCAGTTTTACACTACAAAGCAAACACAAGTGTCAATTGCAGGAGCAACCATCTTCCAATGATATGTAAACTTAGCAGTCTTCAATTTCTATAGATTCTCTAAGGCAGTACCCAAATTGTAATACAACAGACTCCTGAATGTGAAAAAGAAATATCTGAACAAAATGAGAATGGAAATTCAAAGTGAGACACATTAAGAGAAACTTTACCAACCAAGACCATCCCAAAGAAAACTAGGCAAGTAAAAAAAAAAAAAAAAAAAAAAAAATGGATAACAGATGAAATACTTGACATGATGAAAAGGAGAATATAGGACTCTGCGCAAAAAAATTAGTGAGGAATAGCTCAACAAAAAATGTGTAGAAGTAGAAAAAATGAGTACCACAGATAAAGATATGCCTAAAAAAAATAAGTAACAGAACAAAAGACATGGTAATCAACAGGCTGCAAAAAATCCAAGGATAGGACATGGATATTAGAAAAAGAAAAATACTTTAAAGATAAAACTATTCCATGATGAAAGTGGACAATCCATAATACACAAAGATATCTTAAGAACCAGAAATATTAAAATCTGAAGTGAAATCTGCACTAGCTAAATTGAACTGAAACAAACAGGGCCAGACAGAATTGTAATAGATGTTGGCAGCCTTAAATAATTTTGGCATTGACAAGCTTACAGATATAATTAATGAAATATAAAACATTGGTGATATACCAGAAAACCGAAGTAGATCTATTTTCATAATAGTGTCTAAGAAACCAGGTGCAAATGAAAGTGAACTTGATGATCAACTTAATGAGCCATATAACAAAACTTGAATTCTGATGAATAGAACATGCTGGAAATAGGATAAGGACAGTATGGTTTTGTTAAAGACACTGGAACCAGGAATGCAATATTTATGCTCAGAATGACCAATACAAATGCAAAATGGTATATGCCTTTGTTTTACACATTATGTAAAACTTTTTGATAAGTACATCACAAAGTATTGGAACTGCTTAGTAACCTTGATAAATTTGAGAAGGATATTAGAATAAGTCAGAACTTATACTGGGAGCAAAACTATCTGTATACAGATAGAAAATTAAATTCAATAAATATACAAAATTAGAAAGGAGTGTAAGGCAAGGATATGTCTTTTCAATGGACTTCAACCTATACAGTGAGGAGATTCTGAAAAAAGTTCTACAAGGATTCTGTATTGGCAGCATAGACTTGTCAAAAAATATGCATATGATACAGAAAAGAAACTACAAGAACTCCTACAGAAGGTAGTGAAGGAAATCAAAAAGAAAGGACTAGACATGAATTGCAAGAAGATAGAATGTATGGAACAGCCTGACATTCAAATTAGAGATACCAAAATCGAGCAAGTGCAACAATATAAGTATCTGGGAAGTGTTTTAATAGAAGAGGAAAAGTGACACTGATATCCAAAGGAGCATTGGGATTGTGAAAGATGCCTTCCAAAAGCTAAGTAAAGTACTAAAAAACAAGAAATTTCTTTAGAAACAAAGAAAAGAGTACTGAATTGTTACATGATGTCAGTTTTCTTATATGGCAGTGAATGCGGGACAATCTCTTTACAGATGAAGACTTGAAGCAACAGAAATGTGGTTCTATAGAAGGATGCTGAGAATATCATGGACTGAACATGTGAGCAATGACAGTTTTGGAGAAAATGGTGACAAAAGACACCTATATTTCAGAAAGAGTTGAAATTACTGAGGCACATAATGAGGAAAGGGCTTTTTCAAAATTTGAAAGTCACAGGACATATTGAAGGTAAGAGGAACAGAAGAAAATGGCACATAACCTACCTAATGAACTTGTGTAACTAGATGAGAGAACAGGGTAAGAGAGCAAAAAGACAATTTACTGAGCTACAAAGGACAGGAATTTGTTGAGAGCCATGATTGCCAATGTCCTGATGGGATATGGCACAAAGAATTAGGAAAAAATTTGGCAATCAATTTAACATAATTTTAAAAGTAAATCTTTTCCTAGAAATTGACATTAAATTTTTACAAGTTAACATTCTATATTTATTTTTAATATTCCTTTTACAGATTGTGGTTCCACCTCTTCCTGGAAAAGCCTGGGAAAGACAGTTACCATTCCGTGGTGATGATGGTATTTTTGAATCAGAATTCATAGAGGAGAGAAGACATGGTCTTGAATCATTTATTAACAGGTAAGACTTGGAAAATTACTTAATTACACCAAATACTTAAGATTAGACTAGAAAATCCAAATGTTCCGGTGTATGCTTTTTCTATGTAAAATGCATTAAGCTAGTAATCATCATAATCATCAGCAAAGTGTATTACCAATAGCAGCAATACAATAATAAGCAACAGTTAAATTTTGTTAAATAATTACAAAAATAATTTAAGTTAGCTAAAAGCATTGTTATTTGACTTAATTTTGTTTAGGAAATTTCATTTTTTTTTTTTTTTTTTTTTTTTTTTTTTTTATAAAATTCTGTTTATAATCCTCCTGATTTCAACCTCCTAAAATTATTTAATAAATGAAAAATGTTTCTGAACATCGTGAATTATAATTTGCTGATCAACACCTGTCACTTTCAATTAAAGTAACAGCATTGACTGTTATCTGTGAACACTTTTATCATGTGCTAATAAAAATTTGAAGAACTGAATTTTAACAAAATATAAGAATGTTGTTGAAATGAGTACTACTTTAACAAATAATTAAGCTTGCTGAATGTTGCTTTACATAAAGTAGGATGTTAAAGATTTGGTTTTGTTTGTATTATAAAGCTTTTCTTTTACTAGTTTAAAAAAAAAGTTGCTCAAACTTTTCTTTTACAGAGTTGCTGGCCATCCATTAGCCCAAAATGAGCGTAGCCTGCACATGTTCCTCCAGGAGCCTGTCATTGACAAAAACTATGTTCCAGGAAAGATTCGAACAACATGAAAAAATTCAAATGCAACACAGACAATATATTTTACTGTGACCCTTTTTTTTTTTTTCTTTTTTTTTCTTTTCTTTTTTTTCTATGGCACCCTGGTCACTAAATGTTGGACATGTGCAACAGGAGGAAGAGGGGGAGAAAAATACTTCCTTTCTTGGATGATATATAATATATCACCATGTAAGCTAAAGAGTTGATTAAAATTAACAAGAAAGCAACCTTAAAAATCGCATGTTTAAATTATTACTTTAGGTGTGGATCAGTGCTACTAATATCCTTCCCTTGTATTTTTTTTTCTTTTAACAAAAACGAAAGCTCTCCTCCCTTCTGTGTATCACACATATGCAGCTTCACTTAGATCTTTCTCCCCAACATACACTTCCTTTGAAAACAATACACTAATATAGGCTTTTTTTTTTTTTTTTTTCTTTTTAGAGAGAACTTCTTTATTCATTTTAACAAGCCTTATCAGATTTTTTTATAAACCCTTTATTCTTCTCCCTTAAATTGTCCAACATTTCAAACCAATTTCCCTCCACCTCATTGTACGTCTCTATATATATATATATATATATATATATATATATATATATATATACACACACACACCTCTAAATTATCCAATAGGAGAATTATTGCTTGATTGTTAATGCCTTAGGACAGTTCAGATGGTGTAAAAAGAAAATATATATAATTTTATTATATAGGTTTTGGGTTTTTATTCTTTCCCCATTATTGCAATGTATAAAAGTTAACTTTTCTAAGTATAAAGTTTATAAACTGTTTACCTAATATTTTTTTTTTTTTTTTTTTCTTCCTTTTGGCTATATTTTATACCTTTTTCTCTTAGATTTGTTTTACAAAATTCTTAATTGTCACTTTCCCCCATAAATACTATTTTCATCCCATTTTCTGTTTTCCCCCATTTTTTTTCTTAGTCAAAATCAAATTCTCACACATATGCACTCAGTATGTCTGCATGTTAATTGAACTTCTTTGATATTATTTGTTAAAATATATTTTTGTTGACTTTTTTTCCCTCCTTTATACCAATCCTTGCCTGACCTTACTTCTTATGACCATCTTCCTCTTCAAACTTTCTCTTCTGAATACCCCCCTCTTCTTTGAATGATCCATATAAAGAAATAATTCTGGGCATCGGTCAGAAGTTGGTCATCTTGCCTACAAGAGGTCAGAGAATGTTTTTTGCTGACTTTTGTCTGGCAATGTCCTCAAACCAACACTTACAAAAAAAAAAAAAAAAAAATTATTCATAATTCTTTTTATTTTGCCAATGACTGAAGTGATAAAAATTGAATAAATACAGCTTCAAAGTAAAAAAACTTTTTTTTTTTAATATGGAAAATTTTTTTAAAATATTAAAGTTTTCTTTTTCTGATCTGTTAATCCATATTTATTGGATTATATATACTCTGCCCTCTCTTTTGCCCCTGCCCCTCTTTTGAGATGCCTCGTAAAACTGCCACCCAGCTACTAAGAAAATATATCTGAGTATACAGAGAAAATAAAATAAAATGAATTCACCTGCTTGCCTTGAGTTCTTATTCAAGACAACTTTCTCATTTTCCTCTCTCTCCCTGTTGATCCATAAATATTAGAGATTAAATTTTTAAACTGATTGCATAAAAGAAAACCTTTTTAAAATGAATTTCTCATTTTGAGTCCTGCCAATTTAGCATTTCTTGGCTATTACTAAACCAAACAAAATATTGTTCAATCGATTAAGTTTATCATCATTATTATTGATAGTTATAGTTGAAAAAACTTTTTGAACTCTAGCTTCATTACCATTTTCATATACCACATTGAAGGTGACCAATATCCAACTAACATCATATACTGGATTTAATTATGAAAAACTTGCAAGGCTCTCTTTTAGTTTGCAGATGAAGCTGGTGATATTTTTTTTTTTTTCTTTACCATGTTATTTATATACTATAACTACTGTTTATAACATTTTCCTATTTCATTCCCTCATGCATAAATTTAGTTTCTGACTTGTGCTGTTCTACTAAGCAAGAGTCATATAGCAATTATCAAACTCTAACAATGACTTGATTGGCCACCAATGAGAATCTCCATACAAGTGAGGAATGGCATGCTAATTGAAATACAAGATTCTTGTAAGTTAATCACAGTATTGCAGATGCATATAATGGATAAGTAATTTCAGAAATTGTGCTTATCAGTAATTAGTTTTTTTCTAATATTTTTCTGTGAAAGATGAAGGATGTATTATTTACATTATGATTAATATCCTTATCTTTTTTTATTATCACAATGCTTCAGCCATTATGCTCTCCTGCCTCCTGTTGCTTCAGGGAATTTTGAACTGGACCCTTTATTTAATCTGAGATAGCTTATTTTCATTTCACTGTCCATCTCTGTAGATTCAATAAAGGGTTCAATTTGACCTTCTGTGAAGGGAGGTAATCAGTACAATAACTAAAACTGTGATAACAAAGATGACATTGTTTCTTATCCACTTCATTTATCATTTCTTTACTGTAAACTGTAATATTTAGTCTTTATCTTATTGTGAATCTTCAGAAGGTTAATTATGGAAATAATGTGATATTTGGCAATATTCATATATGCATTTTTTTTTTTGTATTGTACCAGTGTAACACTTGCCTTTTAGTACTGACTAGTTCTAGAATTTATGGAACTTCTTAATTCAAACCATCTTGAATTTATGGTTTCCCCAGTTAAGCATATTGATATTACAATCTGAATTTATAAATACCTTTTATTTTTCATGGCCATATTTGTTAAATACACATAGTATAAAGGCTTCAAAATATTTTGTATTGCATCTGTTTAACATAAGTACAAAGTGGTTGTTTTTTTTTTTTTTTTTTTTTTTTTTTTGTTTTTTTTTTTCAAATTGAACTTTGTGTTGGCTGTGCAGGAAATGGATTTAAAGTTTCTGAATAAAAACAATGGAAAGTTAAATTAAATCTTTGTAAAATAAATTAGGCACTGTTCAAAGACTGGCAACACTGATTATAGCCTGGGAAGCTTTTGAGAAATATCACAACTCTTGGTATATCAATGAGTATTTGACTGCTGCTTTAAAAAAAAAAAAAAAAAGTTAGCAGAACCTGTTTGCACTCATAACCTTGAGAACTCTCCATGTAACAAGTAAATGAAAGGCTAATTAAAACCATACTAAATTATGCTGCAACAACTTAAGAAAATTGTAAGAGGTTATTCTAGTGTTATTTCTATTGATAAGGTCCCAACAATTCAAATTAAAGGGATAGATGTGGCCTTCAGTTACAAAGGAACAAGCGGTGAAGTGGTATTTAGACAAGTAAATGGTCTGTTCAGTGTTCCAACAGAAGGGGGGCATAAATACAATGACATTCACAACAAATAGAACTTCTACCAGTTTGTTTCCAAAATGATCAAGCAAAAGAATATTAAAAACAACATTGAGCTAATCAAGCAAATTGAAAATAGCAATTTTCAAAAGATTGGTTAAATGTTAACATTTCTATGTCAGATGGTACTGCCATGTATTCATTCAGCAATTCAAATGGACATTGTAATTTATGATTTCAAGGTGGATAGTCATCTTTTGCTTAGCAAAAGCTTTACTACAATCAAAATAAGAATGTCTTGCATTCCTCTGTTAAAACTGACAAAGAAACTGAAGAGTTTAGGAAGAGTCCTTGAGCCAGATGTTAAATGGAACACATTTGGTTATCTGCGAAACAGAAGACATACTGAGTAGTCTGCTCTTAAAAGTGTAAGGGGAAGTACATAAAAATTGAGACGGAGCTTCTATATATGAAGTTTATGGAATTTACGGCATGCTTATTAAACATTCGTAAAGAAGAGTTTGCATAAGGATAAAAATTTTTTTTTTTTTTTTTTTTTGTTGGCCAAATCATGGTAGATTGTCTGCATTTTCATGGCTACAATGTCAGTTACTACTTTAAGAATAGGAAAGAAAGCAACTGCGTCTATGTTGGATATCTTGATTGATGGATCAGTCAGTATTATTCAAATTTAAGTAATTGGCAACTGGCACATTGAGTGGAAGAAAAACAATAAATGAAAAGGTGAAATGAACAAGGTGGAATTGACTTTTCACTGAAACAAAGATCTAAAGAGGGTTTAGCAAGCAGCAAGAATTTATTTGATGAAAGCAAATAATGTCTCGGAAAATGGTGTATAGAAATGTTCATAGTGGTTTTTAGTTGGTATGTCCATTCTGTTGTTCTTCATGTAAGAGGATTCTGAAAGATTCATTTTTTTTTTTTTTTTTTTTTTTTTTTTTTCCTTGCAAATCATGTCACTAAACATTTTAGCAGTCTGTCCTGTCTCTGATGGAGCACCCAGTGGAAAAGGAAGGATTTTTGTTTCAGTTCTCCAGAAATTGAATTTGACATCACAAGTTTTCATTGACTCTGCATGACTGGAAAAGAGTCACTTGGTTTTCATCACTGAGTCAATTTGTTCCTTGGAGGCACGATAATCTAAAATAGGTACCTATTTTGCTGAAAAAATTCCCCAAACTTAACAAACTAAGTTTTGTTGTCAAAATTTGTTGTTATTAAGACAGACCAAAATATTTTTTTAATATTTAATTAAATTTTTAAATACTTTTTAGAACATTCAAAATTTGGTTTAGCAAAGCAAATTTTAGTCCTTTTTTTTTTTTTTTTTTCTTTCTTTTCTTTTCTTTTTCAGTTAAAGATACATTGACAAAACTTTCAGGACTTCTTCACAAATGAATTAAATTATTTTTATATATGTGCACACAATTATTTTTTACATGTTTCATCCCACTTAATAATATGAAACTCAAGCCATTCAATGAGATTTTTTTTTTTTTTTTTTTTTTTTTTTTTTTTTTTTTTTTTAATGGACTATATTAGTAACAAAAAACACTGGCAAATTTAAATCATTGATTTTATTTTGTAAAATCAGACTGTCATCCTGAAAATCTGCTCTGAATTTTAAATTAAAAAAAATGAAATATAACTAAGACATTATTTAATTAGAAAAGCTTTCAATTGCTTTTATGAATAATATGTATGTCAAGGATAATATTGACTTTAAAAAAAAAAATGTTTTTTTTTTTTTTTTTTTTTTTTTTTTTACAATTTTAATTAAAATAATTTAAATCTTTTAAAATTCAGTTTCAGTGGTTTAACTGCTAGGAAATATTGGTATTAAGTAAAACTATATTTACTAATCATAAAGCCTATTACAACCTGATGTCATCCAGTATTTAGAAAAATTTTGAATTTTTTTTATGTATTGTTAATGGGCCAATTTTTGAAAATATGTGTGTTCATACACGTTATCTGAAAATAAGAGGTGATAACTATAGTAAATTTGAAGCAAAAAAGTATCTAAAATTTAATAAAACATAGATTATGAGGGAATATTTTTTAAGATTATTGAGTACTTAAAAAATGATATATAAAAGGTGCTACATTATATTCAATAATTTTTTTTTCTTTATAGCTAAAGGCCTCGTAGAACAAACTGTCAAGCACTGCTTAAATAAACAGCTACTACCATGTTAAAAAAAAATGTTTCTGCCATATTTAAAGGAAATATTTGTTTCCAATCAGATTAATTATGCTTTAAATTGGTTAATATTCCTCAATAAAATTTGAGAAAAGTATATTTTATTTTTGAAAGATTTTTTTTTTTTTTTTTTTTTTTTTTTTTTTATATAAAGTGAATTACATTGAAATGCCAGAATGCTAAATTAAAAAATTTCAATTTAAAAAAAAAAAAAAAAAAATCAATTTAAATTAGTTTTGAAATAAAGCAAAATATTATAGGAAATGTTAAATTTAATTTATTTGCTTGACATTAAAATAAAAACTAAGAAAAATTTTTCATTTTTAAAAATTAATTTTTTAAACTTTAGGTATCATTAATCTGTAGAGGCTTATCCATAACAATGAAATTTTTAACAGCTAAATATTGAGTTACTTATTATTTCCAGTTGTCTGTTTTATTCATTTTTCAATTCTACATAGAGTAAGCTTCACAAACTCAGACATTTGAGTTATATATTTGATTTAATTTTAGGGCAGATCTACAAATTTTTTTTATTTGAGAGATATTTCCTATATTAGGACAATAGTTTGAAATATGTAGAAAAATCAAAATTTAGATACATTGCATGGGAGGTAACTATCTATGGTGATTTTTTTTTTTTTTTTTTTTTTTTTTTTTTTTTTTTTTTTTTTTGTGGAGCACCCAGTGAGGATCAAACTCCCTACTCATAATTGATCTAGTGAGACAAGCTTGCTAACCATTAGTAACCAAATTAGTAAGTTTGTCTGATGCATCATTAATAAGTAGTGAGATTCTTACTGGATGCACTATACTTATGCCAAGTTTAGTGAAAAAGGATCTGAGGCAATGGTTACCATGCTGATTTTGCATATATTTATGACTGAGTAAAATGTTCAGTCCTTACTGGATTCCTCTTACTTGCAATTTTGTACTAAAAGTTACATTTAGTCAATAACTGTAAAATGTGACTTTTTCAGGATCAAGTACCATCTTAATTCTGTTCAAGAATATTTGCCTTTACATTGGAAGCACCTAAATGTGCCTGCAAGTTTCATATGCTTACTGTCTGATATGTGCCCACAATTGGGTAGCACTGTATTTTAATACACAACATTAACACCTGTCACATAATCAAAAAGAAACTTCAAAAGTTTACAACTTTTTGGAAATGTATAACTGTCAAATTCTGTATATTGAGGCAGCAAATGTTCTTTAAGGTAAATGTTGTTAAAGACAACAGATATTTTTTAGCAATTAATTTTATTGATCAACTTTTCCAAATTGCAAATAATTCTTCTTGGACAAGGAAGAAATTCAATGAGAAATTGTCCAAAGTTCATTTCAAGAAATTATGATCCAAAGTTGTAGATTTTCAAAAACATAGTTCATAACCAGTAATATCAAAGGCAGTTAAATTAATTGTTTTTATGTAAGGTTTGTGTGTGTGTGTGGAGGGGGGACTCCATTTTCATTCTCAGTGAAAAGCTGAAAAAAGTTTTAAACTCTACGGTAGGGATTGGCATACCTTTTGGAAATGACCCAAATAGGTAATTTTTAATAGACTTGTGGGTCAAGACAAACACAAAGAAGAAATGTTGACATACATATCGATAAATTATTAAAATAACACAATACTTTTAATTATTTAAGGTATAAAGACACCTATTCTCCCAGCTATGGGTTAAATACTAGTACTAGTATCCAGAAAAATCAATGTCATTCTCAAAAATTCTTAATGCGATACAAAAGAAATAAAAAATTATTCTTACAGTCCAAAATGTTTCACTTCTAATTAACTCACAAAGGGTTGATAATTCATAAAAATAATCATTTAATTATTTATTCTCAACCATATTTGATAAGTGGATGCATAGGGGAGTTATGGATTGAGGAAGCAGAGAGTCAAGTTTGAATTCCAGTTGAGCTCATTACATTCACTTACATGCTAAGGTGTGAATCCATCTCTTCTCCCCCCAGCTATGGGTAAAATAACAGGGCAAACTAGGTTCTATATCCTTTGGTTGCAACTGGTCTAGGAGATGGAAAACTTTGAATTCAAATTAGCCTGGAGAGGCCTGAGCTTTGTCAGGCTATTTTCCCTAAGACACACCACTTCTGGAGCAGAAGTACATGATGTGCCCCTACAACTTGAAAAAGTTATGGGACTTATGACTGTTATATTAAAAAACATTTTCTATTGCAAATAAGTATAAACTTTAATGTCATTCCTTCAGCAATAGTGTTAAAGATGAAGAATCAATGGGATTTTTTCATATATGAAATTATGGCAAAACAATTTTTTTTTTTTTTTTTTTTTTTTTTTTTTTTAATTGGAATAGAGAAACAAAAATAAAACAAAAGATAGACTAAAGAAATACAAAAATGAATCCAAAATGTTTGCACTGCTAACAAAGTCAAAATGAACACTTATCTACCTTGAGTTTGCTCCATGAAAACTGTCACCTCCATTTGGGTACTGACTCTAAAACAACAGAAATTTTCCTTCTTGTTCCATACTGGGGATTTATTAGTAACATATTTATACCCGAATAAATATTCAAGTTTGTTGGTACGAATTCTTGTGTTATTTAATTTAGGGAACATTAATATGCACCAATTCCATTAAGCAACTTGATGGCAACCTTATGAATTCAATCAATCAATCTATAAAGATAAAATATTGAAAACCACCACAAAAATTGTAGTTCACAATTTTTACACTCTTTCATCCAAAGTGATCAATTAATGTTGATCAATTAAGACTGATTTAAATGCAGATCAGTACACTTCATCTTTGAAAATGTATTCTTTAATATTTGTGCCAAATACTGAAATTAATTATTGGTGTTTTTTAATAGCCATAGTCACAATTAAAATAGTAAACTTTCAATAACTGTTGTAAAATTTAAAACTGCAATTTTTTTGATACTTACAGCAAAGATTTTGTATGTAAAGGTGTGTGAAAGATGTCATTACTTACATTTTAAAGGAGAAAATCGTATAAATTACAGAAGCAGGTATGTGGTTGCAATACTTGGTGAGTTTTTTGGTTTCTAGCTGCTTTACTTTTCTCTTTGAGGAAAGAAAGTCACTTAGCATTGATTTTTGTAGACGTGTTGACTGACTGAGACCTGTTGCAAAAACTCGGATTTTTGAATTTGTTCAAACCAGCAGCAATTGGCTGAAAATGCACTTTTTATATATTTTGACCATTTTTCTACTACTTATGCAGATTTTTATTTGAATTTGCTCAAACTAGCAGCAGTTGGCTGAAAATTCTTTCTTTTTTTTTTTTTTATATACATTTTTGTCTTTTTTCTACTAATGCAAATTTTTATTTCTTATTTTAGATTTTTTTTTTTTTTTTTTTTTTTTTTTTTTTTTTTTTTTTTTGGTGGCTGATATTGACTTCAACTTAAGATGAGATTGGGAGTTGACTGTGTTTGGGAATTTGGGGTTCCCCAGGTTTCTGTATTGATTTAAACAAGAGTTCTTTGTTGTCTGGTTTGCAATATTAATTATCTCTCCAAATTTGGGAAATCCCTTCTTCCTATGGGTGGTGGTTGCAGGTATCATCCCACCAATATAACTCATTCCTTATCTTATTTATGCCCCACACCATTACTTCCAAATGGGTGGAGATAATTGCTCCTTCTCTCTTAGTATCTCATCTAAGCCTGCAGCTCTGGCTGACTCTTTGACAAATTTGATTCTTAAACTGAGTGGGTGAAAAGGTGGTCTTAACTTTTAGTCATTAAATGTTGTTATCTTAATTTTCATCAACAAATTTTCTCAGACCCTGGTCTTGTTTATCCAAGCAGGAATTTTTCGAATGCTTCCGTTGACCTGCTATTAGCAAAATTTGGCTTATCTGTTCATTTAACAGTAATTATGAACCTCACAGGTTTGTTTCTTATCTCAATTTCTTTGAGTGAAGAACCAAATCCTATTTCTTGATTTGTTTACATTTCCAAAATCGGCCCACTCCTTGACAGGTAGGCATAAATTAGTTTCTTGATTTTGCCTTCATCTTCAAAATTACCAAGTATTATAACTTTTAATTAACCCTTTCTTCCATCTGGTAATCATAAAACATGTTTTTGTAACTTCAACTTTAAGTAGCGGATATAAATCAATTCTTCTATTTCTGCTTTCACTTCCCAAATTCTCAACCAAGTTTTTCCAACACATGGCTTCTGATAATATCTTTTCCAAAACCAACAAAGTCATTCTCTTCAGATCAGTCCTTCCTTCAAACTAGATTTTCGATGGGAAACTATTTCATTCCTTCAGTTTATATATCATTCCATACTTTAATCTTCTTCATCTGTTCCAGTTCATATTTTATTTTAACCCTTTTTCCTTACCAGTATCACATAGTAAATATTTGGCAAACAGGGACAAACAGGCCCACAATAAAATGGATTTTCAAAAGGACATTTTTTTCCCATGACATTTTTTTTTTTTTTTTATATATATATAACTATCTTCACTCTTTGGCAATGTTTATTGTTTTAAAAGTGATTAGAATAAAATAAAACCTAAACATATGAAAAAAAAACTAAGTACATAATGAAAGTGAATTTATCCATTTTTTTTTTTTTCTAGAGAATTGACAACAAAAATGATAAACATTATTTATTATATTATTATTTAGTTGGCAAAATATTGACTAATTGCCAATTGATACAAAATTTATAAAATGGTAAATAATAAGGACTTCTTTATAGTTGTTCACATTATTTTAATAATTTAGTAAATGTTTATAAATTTATGAATAAAAAATTGTTTTCACATTTATTTCTTTATAAATTGGTAAATGATAAATATTGCATTGCATTAGTTGTAATTGTATTCATTTTTAGAATGTAAATATAATTTTTTTCCTGTAAATAAACAATCTAATAAATAAATAGTGTTTAATATTTCTGTAGTAAATTCTTAAGAACAAAAAAAAAAAAAAAAAATGAATAAATTCACTTTCATCATGTACTTAGTTTTTTTTTTTTTTTTTTTTTTTTTTTTTTTTTTTTTTTTTTTTTTTGTGTAACACATTTTTACCTGGACTCACATTGAGTTCGCCAATATTGTTTGCAGGATAAAGTCCCAAGAGCCTGTAAATATTTACTATCCAAAGTGTTGATTCTCACAACATAATGGTGATTAATATTTACCAAAACATACTGGCACCCCACAACACATTCCCATTACACATTTCATTCATCATAACTATTTTAACAGTAAGCCTTTACCTTGAGCCTTGTACTGGGTGAATTTCAGTATTTTACAAAATTGTTGTCGCTGCTTTAGTAATATTAGTACAATGTAACCAGGATATAAGAGATTTTCTCTGGTCCCAAATTAGAGCCATACTTACCTAAACAAAATAGACCAAACCCGGATATTAGAGAAACCCGGATATAAGAGACTTATCAGGTCCTGACAACTCTCTTATATCCGGGTTACACTGTAGTAGTAATAATAATGATAAAAGGGGGAAGAAGATATATCAAAAGTACTTTTTACTAACCCTTTACACCAAAGTCATAGGCAGCCTTTAGATGTATAGATGAAATAAACTGTGATTATCATCACTTTTATCATTACTGTAGGAGTAGGAAAGGGTAGAAAAAGTATTTTCATTTTAGCATACCTTTACTCCAAAGTTTATCTAAATACTGTCTATGATTATTATTATATATCATATTTTTGTCAATATTATTGGAGTTTGTTCCACAAAGTAATGGTTCTTGGGAAGAAGCTTTCCAAGTGAATTTTCCTTCTTACTAATGGAATGAAGGAATGTAGCTTATGTGAACATTTTCCATAGAAATAGCAATTTTGTCTGTGAAAGATGTTGTAGATTGGAAAATAATTCATCACCCAGAAGGCTGCATAGATTGGCAAGTGAGGGCTGGGCAGTTCCAGTTCAAATATGACAGCAATATTCTATTTTTGGTCTAATTTGGCTATTGTGAAGATAGAGCATAGCAAGAGGATTCAGATACATACTTACTAGAATGATACAAGAAACCAACAATTTTTCCAGCATCATTAGTGATGGATCATATATTTCAGTTCCACTTGAGGTTTGGAGTGAACTTGAGTTCAGTAGTCATTCAAAACAATGAGTTTCCTTGAGAGAACAACCTTTCATCCAGAGAGGTGATAGGTCAGTGTCTGCTCGGTGGTTGTAGAATATTGCTAGTTTGGTTTTGGAAGTATCGAATATTACAAGCCAGTTCTTTCCCCAACAGAGCCGAGATCTAGGTTATGGTCATTCAAATTTTCAGATGTGTACCTATATAATGTATCATCTGCAGATTGATTTACTAAAGATTTGAGTATGTCCTTAGGCAAATTGTTAATATAAAGCAAAAAGATGGTAGAACAGAGAGGAGGGCCTTGAAGAGCCAAGAACAGAGCCTGGAAAGGTCAAGAAGAGAACTTTGTAGGACCAAGAAGAGAACATAGAAGGACAAAGAGAACCTTGGGGGACCAAGACAAGAAATTTGAAGGATCAAAAAGAAAACATAAAAGGACAGAGAAGAGATCCTTGGGGGACCAAGACAAATTTGAAGCGCTGAGAAGAGAACCTTGGCAGAGCAACAAGAGAACCTTGGGGGACCAAGACAAATTTGAAGGGCTGAGAAGAGAACCTTGGGGGAGCAAGAAGAGAACCTTGAAGGACAGAGAAGAGAACCTTGGGGGAGCAAGAAGAGAATCTTGAAGGACCAAGAAGAGAACATAGAAGGACTGAGAAGAGAACCTTGAAAAATTGGAGTTAATGAAATATCTGACATTCTTAAAGTTTTAAACTGGATTAAATAATTTAATGGTGGTAACTTGTCCTTTGCAGTTGTTGTACCCTTTCAGAATTCCAGTTCTTTAATTCAAACCCAAGTGCTCTTTTTCAGAATACCATCCAAAAATAATAAGGTTATAAAACATTTTCTCTGACCAATCAGAAAAATGCATTTTTCACAGCAGCCATTCTAGGCCACTGACTGAATAACAAGATCATATCCAACCAAGCTGGCATTAATGACACACCTCCATGATTCAAGAGATTACATGAGTGCCCAGGCCATCAGATGTGACACAAAGGCACTTCCATCAACAGTAATGCCTTTGACCAGCAGCAAAACCAGGGGCAGTCGCAGAGACTAACTCTCAACTACATATGCAAGTTGAGTTTTTTTCCACATGTCTATCTCAATTACTAACTTGTGTTATACATCAAACTCTCAGTTTCCTACAACTGATACATGATATTCTGGAATAAGCAAATAATCTGACCTTAAAAGGAAAATAAAACCCTATTACTTATCTCAATTACATCTTATCTTCATTTGTTGTTTTATCACTTCTACCTTTTGTTTGTTAACTGCAAGGCTGCTGTTACACAGTAAACCCATGCAGATAATTATCAACTGTTGGTTATGATGCTTTAAAATGCAAGTCAGAAGAGAACCTAATTACCAACATTCAGAAACTTTCTGCTAGGATCATTGAAAAATATGTGCAGAAGATTATATATACCTCAAAAAATATACTGCTCTTAAAAATTAAAATACTTTTGATACATTCCAATAAAATTGTTAAGAACATTTGAAGATTATCATGTGTGACATACACCTAAAAAAAGTCAAATAAATTCACTAATCAAAATGTTGCGTCTAAAAGAAATGAAGATAGGGATATTAATCCAAATAATAAGTTACTAAACAAGTTGTTGATACAAAAAAACGGTACAATTACCAGAAAATTAAAGAAAGTCAACAGAAATAATTAAAAAGAAATCTACATTGCAGACAAGTCAAGTGAGCCACAGAACTAATAACATGTTTGCTTATTGAGCTGATAATAAAAGCAAAATTGGTTGGTTGTCATGATTACAAATTGTCAAGATGAGCAGAAGTTTTCTTATCAAATACTACTGTCTTGTAGAGTTTGTAAAGAAAAACTTTAAAAATTCATATAAATTTAAAATTTTGTAAAACAAATTAGATACACTCAAATTATATTGATAAACATTAGAATATATTCTGTAAATTAATCAGTTTTAGATAAAATAAAAATATATTTTTACTGAAAATTATTAAAATACAATATCTCTATTAAAATAAAATTTAATTGTAATTGACAAAGAAAGATAAGATTTGCACAACATTTAAAACATATATCAAATTATTAATATGTAAAATTTCAGCTGTTAAGCATGTATAGCTATTAATTTATTAGGAATATTATACTATTTAGAATTGAGCTGAACATTTTTCTGCTAAATATTTGCACACATTTTGCATCTATGATGTCCACAATTGAGGTATAAATAAAAGGACAATGCAGGAAGTAGTAAGTGCAACTGAAAGGCAGCATGATAGTCTGAGTAGCAGCCAGACATTAACATTCAAGTTAAAATCATTAAGAATTCTTCCTGTGTCTAGTCCATATTTCTTCAAACTTTTTATAAGGTGAAAATGGCTTTTAATCAGGCTTTTAATACCCAGAAAACTTTTAATAACATCTTTTGTAGTCAAAATATAAATGGAAAAACAAAAGAAATACAACACTTGCAAGATTAAAAAAATATCTTTGAAAATGTATTTATAACAGATATCGCCACTAACATATATATTGGGTAATAAAAGTTGTTTTAAAAGTTATATAATGCTCTACAAGGTGCTTGTGGAGGTTGGCTCAGAATGTTGGTTTTTATATTTGAAATGAATGCTGAGTGAATGTTGTTTTGAAAGGTTTATTTTCTTGTTTATGAATACAAATTGTATCCTTTTGTGCAACAAATTTCATAGCTTGTGGTACATTGGAACAGAGAGAGAAAGAGTGCGCAAGACCTCCTCCTTCTTTGTAGCAGGCAGTTGTCCTGGTTAGGTCTTTGGTGGTTAGACGAGGTGATCAGCCTGTTCCAATTTCTGGAGAAAGGGTAGAGAACTGACCTATTTTTCCTGGGTTTATATTGAAATCAGTAAGTGGTTGGGAGGGTAGTGAGTGCAAGTAGGATTGACCTGCGCTTTTTGGACTTTTGTTTCTAGTTTCAGAAATTAAGTTAGCTGATTGACCTGTCCTTAAGAATGCTGGTATTAATGCTAATAAGGTGTTAAAAAGATAAGTAGGTGATACTTTTCAGGGGTTTTAAGAAATATATTTATTTTATTTTATTTATTAAACTTGGCCTACTACTGTATACTTTTTTAAATGTATAGAAATTAACATAATTTAAGATACTTAACTTTTTAAAAGTATAAAATAATTGTTAATGTTATCTTTCATGCAAAAAAAATGATGTGTCAACAGGACAGTAATTCCCTTGTCACCGCTATTACTGTATACCTTTTTGACTCCCTCAGCAATGTTTATTTACAAGATCATAAAAATATGTGAACCAAGTACAATGTGATATTTATTATTTACCTTTTATAAAGATTTATTATTAGGTAATATTTACTATTTTATAAAGAAATAAATTTTATTTAAAAATTTATAAAAAATTACAAAATTCTCAAAATATGTAAGAGAAAGGGTGTAAGTACAAATGAAAAAAATGACCAGAAAATTCATTTTTTTAAAAATTGTAATTAGTTATTTGTTGTTATGTGTTTATTTAAATTTTCTTGTTCAGAGAGTTTTATAAATTTATGAATAAAAAACTTTTTTCATATTTATTTCTTTATAAAATGGTAAATAATAAATATTTCATTATAGTTGGGTCACATATGTTTATAATCTTGTAAATATAAAATCATTCTTGTAAATAAGCAATCTAATAAATAATGTTTAACATCTTTGTTCTTAATTGTTAAGAATAAAAAAAATGTATAAATCCATTTTCATATTTGGATTTTATTAAAATTCTAATCATTTCTTTTTAAAACAAACATTTCTGAGGAAGTCAAAAGTGTATACAGTAAAAGTGGTGTCAAGAGGATATATTTAAAAAAGTTATTAGTAATATAAAATAATGAAAATAATAATTAATAAAAAAAAGTGTAAATAAAATAAATATTGTTAAACTTTTGGAAGAAGTGTATTTAAATGAATGCCAGATGGTTTATAAAAAATTATATTTCGTGTGCTACATTTGTTCCATAAAAGTTTTTATATATAGAATTGACTCAAAAAGAACTACCGAAAATAACAGTCATGGCAGACTGTTAGTGATTCGTTTTTCAAATTTAAAAAAGATATACTCTTTGTATCTATTGTCCAATCAAAAGGGTACCTTTCACCCCCATAAATTTAAAATTGAGACCCATTTGAGCCTCTTTCAGGACGATATAAGAAGATGGATTAGTAGATAATACTGAGAAAGATTTCACATGTGAAGGTAGCACGCTGACTGCGAGGAGGTGGAGTGTGGAAGAGATTGTGACATTTACATGTAAAAGTCACTAACATCCACTAGGAGAGCAAAAGGCTTAGAAGATTTTGACATTCACAAGGACAACTTCTGTCATGACGAAAGGAAGAACAAAGAAAAACTAAAACCTGACCAAACCGCCAACAACAACAAAAAAGAAACTGAAAAAAGCAGAAAAGAAATTTCAAAAATATTATTAAAAGTTCCAGTGATACAAGTGAGTTTTGCCAAACCATTTGTTTTTTTGTCTTTCTTTTAGGTGGGTGCACCTTTTTTTAATGAATATTTTCAACCTTATTTAAAGTCTTTGCATTACCTTCTCAATATTTTTCCAATAATTTGAAGATTGTATTGAGTATTGCAAAGTTTTTAAGGGCCTATAATTTATATATTTTTGATTTGTTATCTTGCCTTGTTTGTAATAAGGTACACAGGAAATTTTTCTGCAAACTTTTTGTAAAAATTGTATTTTGCTATATTGTTTCATATCAGTAAATGTTTGTCCCTTTCAAATTTCACATAAGAGTTTTGAGTCTTGTTCATTATTGTATGCACCTTTTTTAATATCCAAGACAAGAGAGTTGATGTCCTCCCAGGGAAAAAAATCCTTTTAAATAACTGTTTTTTTGTCACACCATTTTTTCTGGGCATGAAAGTTTAATATTGCCAATTAATTCATAAAAAAAAATAATTTTATGCCTTTATAAATTGAAGGTAGTACGGTGAAGTAATAACTAGCATCTCAGATTGAGGAATTGAGGAGCAGTGTTCTAATTTTAGTCAAATTCGTTACTTGCTAATACCCTTGGGAAAGGTATGAATCCTCCCTTCTCCCTCCCAGGCTAGACTGGGTCCTATAGTCTTGGTTGGAGACTAGTCTAGGAGAAAGAAAATTCTGAATTCAAACCAACCTGGAGAGGGTTGGGATATGTCAGGCTGTCTTGCCCACTACTGCTAGTGCTACTGCATTGTAGTGCCCCTACAATCCTAAGGGTTACAGGACTTGTGATCATGAAATTGAATTATCTTAAATTATAAATTAATTTATTATCTTAAATGAAGTTTCTAAGAGGAAATATTTGAATTATTCCATAGTGTTACTATATTTTCATTTTAAAATTTTTTTAAATATTTTTCACTTTTTTTAGATAAATTGCAACAATTTCAAGATTCTAGGATATAGAATTTAAGTTTTGTCTGAGACTACGACTCCTATGTTCTGAATTCCTGCATTTTAAATTAAAATCTGAAGAATATATTTATTGGCCAAAAGTTTTAGGATAAAAAAAATGTTCAGATACACTGGAATGTGAAATAAGTATCTGTTGATATTAATTCAAACACCACTTTAGTTAGGTAGTTTCAACTTACAGTGACATGTAATAAATTACACTGCAAAAAACCCCGTTATTTTATGTCTCTAAAAATAAGTTTTTAGTAAAAAAAAAATTAAAAAATTTTAACGAGTGGAAAATACACGGAATTCTCAGATAAATATTTTCTAAAATTATATGTAAAAGTTTAATAATAGACATTGCTATCACTATAAGAAAGTTCAACTTTATTAATTCTTAAGTGCCGAAAAACTATCAAAAATAATATTATCAAAATGTTCTATTATACTTTGTGAAATAAGGAAATGTTTTACAAAAACTTTAACTCTAATCAAATAGAATTGCTAGTGTTATTTTCGTACAAAATATATAAATGAAAACTTAAAACAAAAAAAAGCAATTTTATTTAGATGCATTCATGCACTAAATAAACATACAAGTAAAAATAAAATTAAATAAGTCCTGAAACCATTTTGTTGTTCAAGGCAAAATGGAAAGTGATAGTACACATGTTTTTCTTTTTGTCATGTGGGTTGGTATGTACGGAACTAAAGTGCGCATCTCATGCCGGCTAGAATCGATGCCAAAATGGCGGTGGTTGTAAATAGTGAAAACGTGTCCGATGAAGACTGGCTTGTGTTGCGGGCCCAGAGCTATATCAAGACTGATACCTACGCCGCCAAAGCATGGATGATCACAGCTAAAAGTTTGTTTCCCAAAAACTTTAACATTCAGGTGAGAACTCCAACTCAGACCACGTGTAGATCTTGTGGTTGGTTGTACTAAAAACCAACAAACAAAACAATACAAAATGTCAATTATTTAGTAAAAGAAGACCGAAATCAACCTATTTTTTTTTTTTTTTTTTTTTAGATTGCGTTCATTAAATCACCCAGTTGAATTAACTGTAAATATCTTTTCATTTTTTTAAAAAAAACAATACAGTAATTAAAAGTTTACTTTATAATCGATTATAAAAGAAATGGCAAAAACAATCAATGAAAAACAGAAAAACAAAAAGTATATTTTTTTCTATAATTTTCTGTTTTTAACCATGAATCTTAATATTTTGACAAATTTAATATAGTCTCTAATTTTCTACTAATGTTTTTCAAGTTTTTATTTCGAGTTTAATTAATAAGTACATGGTACCGGAAAAAAGTTAACTTTTATGGATATGAATAGCAGTTAAATTTTTATTTTAGAAATTTCGAAAACTTTTAAGATTAGCGACTTTTTGTGGAGATTTAAATCGTATGTGTTTTTCTCTTGTGTAACGAATCTTATTTGTCGTGAAAACTGCTTCCTGAAATGAGTGACTGATATTTTGATAAAAATTAAGTTTCTATTACCGAAATTATTTATTTGATCAAATGGAGAGAAAACAAACACAAACAATGAATGTGAAACGTTTTTTTACACAGTTGAGTAAAACAAGTAACGTTTTATTTCGTAAAAGTAAAAGTTTTACTTTGACGAAATAAAACGTTACTTGTTGATTAGGATTGTTTATAAGGGAAAAAGTGTTGATTTAATTTTCTGGTAACAAACTAGTTTCGCGCTGAAGTTTTTAAATAACACAACAATGTTCTCAGAGATTATCGCTGACTTTGGAGTAAAATAAAACATGACAGTTGATTATGAAAAAAATATTGCAAGATCTTCCGTTTTTAGAATCAGGCATTGTAATAATGAATGTTAAAAATAGAAGTACTTCAACAAATCTAAATGTTCTTTTAAAGTTTTTAGCCCTCAGTTCGGTACTCTATGAAATTCTAGTACCTGGTTTAGTTATGAAAATCCTGTTTGGATCTCTCTCGGTATTAAAAATTAAGCTAAGAAGAAACTAAAATGAATACAATGAGTTCCTTTTCGCGGAAAACAGCATAGCGTAATGAAAAAGGCCACAAACTTAAAAAAAATAAAGTTTTATCGTCAACAAATTGTTTGTTATTATGAAAGACCAGTCTTTTTTGATTATTTAAAAAGAAAATTTTTTAATCCTTTCGAAATTTTGGTTAAAATCTTTTATTTACGTCATCATGGTGGCATAATCATATTGACTTTTTTGCGCTTTTTTCCGTTGAAAACATTGATTTGGAAATTCTTGTAAAAATCAAATAATTCAATTACCTGATTTTAATGAAATTTTCAGGACTTATTCACAAATGAAATTATTTAAAAAAAAATTTTTTTTTTTAGAAAATTTTGGTCAAAAATATTTTTTTTTTTTTTTTTTACTTTAAATGCTTAATTTCATGAAATTTCGCAAAAAAACTTTTCTATTTCCTTGGAGAATGTAAATCACCTATTATTTTATTTTATTTTATTTTTTTTTCAAACTTGCACTATTCTCTAACTGAAAATCTGCTCTCAACTGAAAAATAATGAATGTAATAAAACTATGACATTATTTAATTAGAAAAGCTTTTAATTGCTTTCGTAAATAATTAAGGATACTATTGTCTGAAGAAATAAAATTTTTCTGATGAATAATGAATTTTTACAAGAACTTTTTTTCATTTTTTTAAAAATTTTAATTATAATAATTTATAATGGTTAAAAATCGTAAAATTCTTTATTGAACTATTTGCTGGAGGTAATATAGTATTAGGTTGGTGCAAAAATAATGACGTAACAATGTCGTTTTTTGACGTATTTTTTAACGTCAAAAAACGACATTATTACGTCATTATTTTTGCACCAACCTAATAATTTGTTGTGGATCTAGGAAGGGTACATGAATATGTTTTTATAAGCGTCTGACCACACATGGTCAAAACGTGAGTCCTTTTTACAACTACATTTTGTAGTGAGAGAAATCAAGGAAGAGAGAGAGAATGAACTCGTGTCTGAAATTTATAATTAATGTGATCATATGACAGGTTCCTTGAAAAAGACTTATGGGTGGATTGCAACGCCCACTTGTGTGTTTATTGACCAATTAGAAGTTGAGATTTCCTGAAAATCTGTATGAAGCTGGGTAAGCTCTTTGATTCACTTTTTGTACAGATTTGTACAAAATTTAACATTGATAAGAAAGTGGTATCAGGATGTTAAAAATTAAGAGGAAACGATATTTACGAATCCAAAATTGAAAAGATTAATAAACCTAGTTACACTGTTCTATTTTTAAAATAATTTTTCATCTTTTTATTTTTTTTACATAATTTGTTCCCTTTTTTCATCTATGAAATGCTAAACATGACATTATTATGAAAAGGTTTACAGAGAAATTAATTTAAGAAAATTTTATAGTATTTAAAAAAATATATATTTTTGCATAAAGTATCTTCGAAAGGTAAATAAAAGACAATAAATTATTAGATAATTGTGGAAAATATCTTCATTTGTAAAAATTACTAAGTAGTTAAAAATCATAAAAAATACATTCCTTTGGATTTCATAAATTTTATATCAATTTTAGTCAGTCATACCAGCTGTCATTGCTTTGTCACTCAATCATCCCTCAATCATTGCCTTAGATAACAAGATCAATCATTAGCAAATGGTTGAATATTACTTTTTTATGCTATAAGTAAATAATATTTATTTCAAATCAGATTTATTGGCGACCAATGAAGACGCAAGTCTTAACTGCCGACGGTAAGGTACTAAAATGCCGTGAACAGGAGAATATTGCGTTGAATGTTAGTCGTGCTCAACCCGTGTACATTGATGCCCTAATTGTGGACGGACCACTACTTGGGTTCGATCTGTTTCTTGGGATTGACGCAATTAAAGAATTAGGAGGAGTGCACATAAATTCCTCGGGAGAAGTTCAATTTTCTGAAGAAGAAAGTAAGCCCCAATGTGCTGCTATTTCTATCATTGAAGCCGACTTTGGTGTGCCGTTCGACCGTCATAACAAAGTATGGACAGCCTCATGAAAGTGGACCAATGGACAACCACCTACAACCCTGAAGAATAGAGTGGCAGAATATTCAGTACCTGACTATGCACGGGACGAATATGAAAGGGAACTGCAGTCCTGGCTGGATAATGGATGCCTGTGACCATACCCCGAAGATGAACTTGGTCCACCGAAGTGTCTAATCCCATTAATGGCAGTGATACAAGAGAGCAAGCAGAAGGTCCGCCCAGTACTGGATTACCGCGAGTTGAATGGTTTTGTAGAACCATATACTGCTAATGCAGAGGTTTGTGCACATAAGTTGCGAGAATGGCAACGATTGGGGGCCGATGTATTTTTATTGGACTTGCGGAGGGCGTATCTGCAGATACATGTGGAGAAGGCGCTATGGCCCTATCAAACTGTTATAGTGAAGGAGGAAAGATATTGCCTCACTCGACTGGGTTTCGGTTTAAATGTGTCACCTCTCATTATGAAAGCCATAATTGACGCAGTATTATCGCAAGACAAAACCATTGCGAATGCCACATCGGCATATGTTGACGACATTTATGTCAACGAGAGTCTCATTCCTGTTGCACGTGTGAGAGAGCTCCTGTCCAAGTACGGACTAGTGTGCAAGGAACCAACGAGATTAGAAGACGGAGCTAAGGTGCTGGGCTTACAGGTCTGGAGTGACAATGGAACTCTCCGATGGAGGCGAGGTGGAGAAATCCCCGATATCCCTGCGAGGATAACTCACCGGTGCGTATTCTCGTTATGTGGAAAACTTGTGGGCCACTTTCCCGTTTGCGGCTGGCTATGAGTGGCCACTGCATTTGTGAAACAACAAGCAAGCGCTTTAACCACAGGATGAGATGACGAAGTTGAGAATGCCTCTATTAATTGCGTGTTAACCGACATCATAGCCAGAATACGCGAGGCCGATCCAGTAGGAGTAGACTGGTGTGTGAGTGGCCGCGAAATGAACGTATGGGTGGATGCGAATTCCATAGCCACAGGTGTCGTATTAGAGGTAGATGGAAACGTTATTGAGGATGCATCGTGGCTACGCCCGGTTGGAGATGCTAAGCACATCAATTTGGCCGAGCTAGACGCAACGATAAAGGGTATAAATTTGGCTCTTCAATGGCAAGTGTCAACAATACATCTTTTTACTGATTCAGCATGCGTTCATCAGTGGATTTCGAACACCTTAACTGGCAAGGCTCGAATAAATACGAAGGCGTCTGGTGAAATGTTAGTGCGGAGACGGCTAAACACACTTCGCGAGCTTGTAGCTGAATATGGCTTGACGGTGGACATAATACTGGTTAAATCCAACATGAATCTGGCTGACCGGCTGACCAGGGTGCCAAGAAAGTGGTTAAACCTACACAAGGAGGAAACGGAGCCAGTGCATTCAGTATGTGTTACTGCAACAACCAAGATGGACGCACGCCAAGTGGCTAATGTCCACCAAAAAACCGGACACCCAGGCATAAAAAGGACCCTGTACTTTGTCAGGTTGATAGACCCTTCAGTATCATCAGAAGTGGTAAAAGCCGTTATCAAGGAATGTGAGGCATGCCAAACCATTGACCCGGCTCCAGTGCATTGGCGAAAAGGAAAGCTGGACGTGCGGGACAACTGGAATAGGTTAGCGATAGACATCACTCACCATGGTGATAAGCATTTTCTGACAATTATTGATTGTGGGCCTTCTCGGTTCGCAATATGGCGTTCACTACGTCAACAAGATTCTACTGGCGTAGTTCAGCAGTTAGAGGCAATTTTTTATGAACGGGGTCCACCACTCGAGATATTGACAGATAATGACACAGCATTCACGTGCAAACATTTCAAGAATTTTTTTAGTAATTGGGGTGTACGGTTGCGGTTCCGGTGTGCTTATGCACCTGCCGGGAATGGTATAGTAGAAAGAAGTCACCGAAGCATCAAAACCATTGCAGCTAGAAAGCAGTGCTCTATACCAGAGGTGGTTTAGTGCTGATGCACTTTATTGGTACCATACCCGTGTCTGGGGCATCGAGGCTATGTCCCCCATTGAATCGCAGAATATTCAAGGAGCATATGAAGTGGGAGACGTCGTTTGCGTGAAAACTCCACATGGGAGGTGCACGACTAAATTTAGAATGGGTCACGTGACTCGTGTTAATAGCCCACAGTCAGTGCACATTGATGGAGTTCCACGTCATGTGAAGGACTTGCGTCCCTTTATAGGAACGGTCCCGACAGATACACAGGACAGTGATTCTAAAGAGAGTGAGCGGTTAGTACAGTTGAGATCAACCCCGTTAGGAGACACTGATCACTCGCTTGATACTGAATCTGTTATAGACGACTCCCCAACTGTTAGCGTCCAAAATAATAATGTGGTACATCCTGCTAGCTCCCCTGATGACAGTTCATCTGAAGATGAAGCTTGTGTTGCTCCACTCCCTCGACGAAGTACCCGGCAAAAACGACCTGCTCGCGACTGTATGTTTTGTGATCATGAGATCAGGGGGAAGTGTGGTGAACAGTCCCGTAGAAGCAAGCGAGCCAGAGTGTCTTGCATCTGGTGTATAGGAGAATAAGGGTCTTACCTTAACGGGCAGCACGTGACATCAAGTTTGCTTCGTGAAAATGGAATTACTCTCCCGTCCAGCCATTCTAGCAGTATGTGCAAGAATGGGTTTTTTTTGTACAGTTTGGAACGATTCCACCAATAGCAAGTCGTGTGCTGATTGGTGGAACTGGAGGAGGCAATTTGCCTGTGTAACCGAGAATAACAGCGAAGAAAGCCGATTGGCTGGGAACCGCGGTGTTGGCCTGATAAAAGAGTGCTGGAGCCATGAAAAAGGGTACAACGTTGTACAAGTGACTGCTGGGAATGCAATAGACTTATTTTTACTACAGATTTATTTTGGTGAGATTAGAAAAAAATAATGAAGAAAACTTAAGACACTAAATTTGAAATCATGAGCTTAATAGAATAAAGACTACAGTAGAAAATGATAAAAACTCCAACTTAAAGTTTTAGAAAACAGGATGTTGTTTGTTTTTGTTAGAATATAACCATAAGTGATTGGATGTGATTATATATTTCTGGTAAAGATTAAATAGATTTGAGTGTTGGGTGTTGCCCTCTGTTATATATATATATATATATATATATATATATATCTATATATATATTATATGAGCAGTACTTAATGGAAAGTGCTCAATATCAGTAATAGAGCTAACATATTTAGTTGGATGGATATTAGCTTGTAACTCTGGGTTTCACACTTTTGTGATCATCAGACAAACTGGTTTATTTTTTATTTTTTAAAAAATAAACCCATTTGTCTGATGATTGCAAAACTGTGAAATCCAGGGCCACAAACTAATATCCATACAACTGAAATATATATATATATATATATATATATATATATATATATATACACGCACACAGAAAAAGTAAAATTGTAAACTGCAAACTGTCAAATATTAATATTGGGCAGTATTTTCTAAAGTTAATAAATAAACATTTTCACAAAAACAACCCTCTAAGATCTTCAATAGGAAAATGATTAAAATTAGCTATTCCTGTACCAATAACATGTACAAAATTATCAACTCTCATAATAACTGTATTTTAAGTAAGTTCTATGCGGTAAACAACAAACCTGGTATGGGACCCTCCTGTAATTGTAGAGATAAAGAAAGTTGTCCAGTTGAGGGCAAATGCAGATCTACTAGGGTTATATACCAACCAACCATTTCCCCCAAAGAAAATATGTTAAATTATAATCTTTACAGGGGAATGGAAACAGATTTTATACCCATAGGCACTCTTTTACAAATCCTAAATTAAAATACCAGACAGCTCTTTCAAAAAAAATTGGGGAATTGAAGGAGAAAGATCTGAATCAACAGACTAGAAAATTATAGGTTTCACTCATACTCCTAATAGTCTTAGAGATAGGTGTAATTTGTGTTTATAAGAAAAAATTAGAATAATAAAATACAATAATCAAAACAACCTATTAAATCAAAGGAATGAATTAGTTTTAAAATGTTGACATAGAGGCAGATTTAAACTTCTATGATATAGATTTTACTTTATTACTTTTTAATTCTTTAACTCTTCAAATGTTGAATGTATAACTATTTCTAATTTTTATATTTCCATTTCTTCACCATATTATTTCTATCTTATAATTGTCCCCTATTCTACACCTTTTTTATATATTTTTTAATGTTTTTTTTGTAGTTTTTTTATATATAACTTTAACTTATCTGTAAAGTAAAAATGGATAATTTATTTTATCTTAAATTTTTTTTATTCTTTATTATAAAATTTGTAAAAGATATTCTTAATTAAATTTAATATAGATTATCTAAATATGATTTATTGTTAATCTTTTTAATATATCTCATTTTTAAGTATAATTTGTTATTTTTTAAATTGGAACCTAACTTATATATATATATATATATATATATATATATATATATATATATACAGTAGCATCCAAAACTAAGGGACAAAATTTTGAAACCTAATATTTGTTAGAAATAACAACTTTGAAAAGCTGAAATTTTGACAACTGGTAGTCGTTATCATCCATAATAACATACTAAAATTTGAATCATTTGCAAAGGATAGAAAAAGAATTATAACAATTATTTATTTATTTTCAAATTTGGAACGTCCAAAAGTAAGGGACAAAATTGAGAAAAACAATGTAAACAGCAAAAAAACAATAAAAATACATGTACAATCAATATTTAGTAAATGAGCCCTTGTTCTCAATGACAGCTGCACATCTTCGACTACAAGAACGAATCAGTTCTTGACAATCCTCGATACTAATTTTAGACCATTCTTCTTGAAGCTTCACCCACAAATCCTCCGTGTTAGAGGGATTTCTTTCCATAACTTTCACTTCTAAGGTCTTCCAAAGATTTTCTATTGGATTTAAGTCAGGACTTTGCGGTGGCCAATCCATAATTTTCAAATCTTGCTCGCTAAGGTAACTCATTACCACCTTTGCCTTGTGACATGGGGCATTATCTTGCATAAAGGTAGCCCTATCGAAACCTGAATTCTGTATGATTGGCACAACATGATCTTGAACAATGTTTTTATAGATCTGCGCATTTACACGAGTTTGTAACCGGACAAGCGGCATTGTACCTTGGCTAGAAAACATTCCAAATACCATGACGCTTCCGCCCCCAAACTTGACAGTTTTCTTAGTACACTTTGCACTTAATCTTTCACCAACATGTCTCTTTACATTGTTTTTTCCATCATTTCCAAATAAATTAAACTTGCTTTCATCACTGAAAAATACTTTTGCCCAATTTTCATATGTCCAAATTACATACCTGTTTGCAAACTCTAATCTCTTCTTCTTATTCTTCGAACTAACAAGTGGTTTCTTCCCTGGGGTTCCATTAAACAGCCCTATTTCTTGCAGTCGTCTAGAAACAGTCTGTCTTGACACATTAACACATGAGGTACTATTCATAACCCTTTTAATTTCTGTGCAAGACTTAAAACGGTCCTTTAATGACATACGCTGCATTATTCGAAGTTGCCAAAGTTTTATGGGGTCTGCCGGTTTTAAAAGCACTAACTATTTTGCCATATATATCAAATTCGTAAGTGGAAAGGGTAATCCAAGTAGGTCTTTTTAATATAAAATATTAAAAAGATAGATCCATGCAGAGAACTCAATGTATTTTATACAGAGCAATATGATATACATCAAAAGAAAAAACTTAACACATCTCGAAAAATCTGGTAATAAATTTATTTCAGCAGGTAAGTTTTTAATACCTGCCTCAGCAGGTAATTTCGGTCTGATGAGACAGGTATTAAAAACTTACCTGCTGAAATAAATTTATTAGCATATTTTTCAAGATGTGTTAATTTTTTTCTTTTGAGAAGTAGTCTTTGCACAGTTTGTGGCTATACTTTTGATGATAGGGTGTGCAATATTGATCTTCTCACATAATAAAACATTAGTGAGATTGAGACTTTCTGGATGCAGTCACACCTTCACTGGGCTGGTCATGTTGCAAGGATGAGTGACAACAGAATACATAAGGTTCTCATGTATAGCCAGTTTGACGGTGGACAAAGGACTGTTGAATGGCTGTGTCTCAGGTATAAAGACAAGCTAAAGAGTAACCTCTCAGTTGTCAATGTGCCACATACTAACTTCTAATGAGTTGCTCTGAATAGAAATAATGAGAGATAATTTGTGCCAGAGTGGTATCAGAAATTTCAAAATCAGTTATATTGATTGGCTAAGAGACGAAAGACAATGGCAAAAAGAATCAGCAAATATTCCTGTTGCTATGTCCCAAGATCCTCACTGTTTCCCAATATATGAACTTGTATGCAGGTTACTAGTGGGACAGAAATGTCACATACAATACAAACATAAACACTGAATGAGGTTGTTAGATCCTCATACGTTGAAATCAGTGTAAGAGTCTATCATCATCATCATCATATATATATATATATATATATATATATTATAAATTTAAAATTCCCAGCATCTCTCATTTGTGCACATGTGAAGTCACATCAACATAAACAAACCTAGTCTGATGAAGTCCTAAGGGATAAAACACATCGCACAAAAACTTTTTCCACTTTGTTATACATATTTCTTCCAAAACTGTTCTTGATATATAAAAATTTATATATTGTTATCCTATAAATATGTGTGTGTGAACTCTACCTGGGTATGACGTTAAACTACATCCAGCAGCAAGGCCTCTGATCAGGAGGTTTTGAGAAGCATGGAACCAACTCTCACTTGTCGGTGTTCCCAGGTCCACCCTGACCTGGGGTGGTAGCACATGTTTGGGTCCCAGCTATGGGCAAATAGTTAACCTCCAAACAGGGGTCAAAACACTATGAAAGTGTAAAAATAGGTTTTGATATCAGCAATACATTTTTGAAAAAAAATAATTACCAGCAATAACAATCTTGTTGGCATTAAATATCCCATTGAGGTTTATATGCCGTAAAACAAAACAAACCAAACCAAACAGCCCACCCAAACCTATAAATATCAGTCCTCGATGTTCAACCCGCCAAAACCTTCTCCGTTTATACTCTGCCATAAAATATGATGACACGTCACGTAAACTGAGATTTCGAGAGAATATTTACAGGTGCAGGTTTGAGCATGTTGAATGCTAAAGTGTCAAAATAGTATCACAGTGAATGTGGTTATGGGAACACATTTACAGAATCAGTATAAAGTAGATTTTAGATAAAGTTAATGTTTGTAAAATATATTTTAATGATTTGTAACTTTTTACCAAAGGTTGAAACATCTTGAGGATATATTTCATCTGTTTTTTACTATTTGAAATATATATAGTATGTGTGCATGAAAATTCTATTTACTGTCACTTTTTGAATATTATTATTTAAAATTGATTTTTAATCTTATTTATTCAGTTTGAAGCATATATGCTGGAAAAATCAGGGAAGAATGTTGCTGAAGCTGCCCAGATGCTCTCAGAAATGTGAGATTATATTCTTGTTTTCATGAAAAAATGAGTTTGCCTCTTTGATATTTAACTATTTTTATTGATCAATGTTTTTTTTATACCTGTCTATTTATATATATATATATATATATATATATATATATATATATATATATATATATATATAATTAAATGGTAATTTTGAGTAATTTCTAACAAAGGAATTAAGCAGTAGAGACTACAAATAGTGAAATTTAACAATTTAATTTACATTCTAACTTTATGAATATTGGAGGATATATATTGATACATTGAAATAGCATAATTCTATATCAGTAATATTACAAATATGACTCCCATTCATTGAAATAATTTTTATTCTTGATTGTTTATGGTTATTTTCCCAAGTAGTGCAATATAAAGCTTCTAATGTTGATCTAGTGGGAAAGAGCTGTGCCTTAAAACTGGAGCTTCCTCCAGTTTTCAAACCTTCCCTTACAGCCATGATGGTAGAACTTACCTGCCCTAAATCTTCATTTGTCGAGCCAATTTAGAATATAATGCTAGTAATATCTGTATGAATTTCATGGTTTTCTTATTTAAATATTTTGATGAATCATAATTCGTAAGTTAATGATTGAATGAACTCCTTGTGTGTTCCATGACTATTAAAAACCCACGTAATTCTGCTATTACATTGTTAAATATTTGAGCTTAACAACTTTAACAAAATATTGCAATAGCAGTTATAAGTAAGAATGTAACCCACACCTTATTCACACTTTTCTCTTCCATCTTTGCTTCTCCTCTTCTTTCTCAATCGCTAGCTCCACTGGCTTTGTTTATTCATACCAACCTTACAAGTGTCATCTGGTTTTCTTTTCCCTCCGCAGTTGGGGCTGGTTTGTGGTTTCGATAGGGTGATTCAGGTTTCCCAAAATCTTATGATATTGGGATTGTGTGGACCCATCTATGTACATTGTGTACCATAGACAAGATTGCATGTTTCCTGTCTGTGGTAACTTTTGTCTCTTTGCGTCCCAGGTCCATGTTGGGAATCGGAGCTGAAATAAGAGTTCCTTCAATAAAATGTACAACACTGTTGATAACTCTAACAGGTTTATTGAATATAAAGAAAAACTGATGAATAAAATGTCTCTATTATTTACTGAAGAATTAAGCTCTCTACTTGCCAAATGGTAATTTGAGAAAACTAGTATTAATTTCTATAAAATAGTGAAAGCAACTGCCTGACATGCATGTGCCTGTGTGTTTGCTCTGGCCCCCAAAAATGTGAGTGTGTTCATGTGAAGAAATCAGAGTGAATCTCCTTGTGCCTGATTCTCCATTTGAATGTTTAGCCTGATGACCCTTTTTTATGTAGATGATTCCTCTTTAAAATTTGACATTGATATATCCGCTCCAACCATCTTAATCTTAGATCTTGTTAATAACCTCATGGCATTCCCTCTGTTCAGTTATCTTCTTTCTTTCTGTAAAAATGATGGTGTTTGGGGGCAAACAGCATTAGCATAAACAAACCACAAGCTTGAGGATTAGACAAAATTCAGATCCTTTCTTGGTTTAAAGGAATTTGTGTCATTCTTTTCTGTATGAATATGCACATATTGAACGGATGGTATAATGTAAACAAAATCCCATACCTGGGACCTTAGCTATGAAACAAATGCTTTCTTTGCTTAGAAGAATTTGCATCACTCTTTTCTGTAAGAGTATACACATTTTGGACAGATAGTATAAACATAAACAAACCCCCAAATTTAGTTTAATAGGACTAAAAAATTCAAACAACGCTTTGTTTTCTTATTGGCAGGAAGGGGGTATGGTGGGGAACGTTGGTTTTACTCAATTTTACTGAATTTTGGCTAATTCTGGCTTCCATTCTCCTTGGAACCATTCTTAGATTCATTCAACCTACTCTCCTGAGAATTTTAATAATTATTATCTAATTAGTAGTACCATTCTCCAATTTCATGCAATTAAAAGTTTAAACAAGACCAGAGCTCTGTTAGAAGAGTGTACAAATACAAAGATTAAAATTTAACAATTTTCTGTTTCATCAAAGCAGGTGTTAAACACATGAGCATGTTATTACTTCCTGTATCTTACCTTTCTTTCTTTTCTTCCCTTCAACCAAACAGCGTCTCTGATATATCCTTTTCTTTGATCTTTCCTTGCAATCATTCATTATTTATCTGAGGTAATGGAAGGGCATAATGCATGTGCTAATTTACTAATGAAGTAACAAACAGAATTAAGATAATATAAAAGTATTATCCTTAAGCTATTTTCATTTTGAGATTAATCATTTCCATTATTAATTTTTTTTTACTTTTTTCTTTATCTGGTTGTTGTATGATACTTCTCACCAGTTGGTCCTTGATCAATTCCTATGCTGACCATTACTGCTATTGGTCATTGAAGTGGCCATCCCAGTCTGTGCTCTGCTCTGCCACATTGTGCTTTTTGATCTTGGAACCAGCAAAGACTGAGTTGTCGTCAGCAATCATAGAATTGGTTCAAACCACAGGGAAACTATGTCACAAGGAAAAACAAAATAAACAATGTTCTTTGCAGACAAAATAAAAGAAGGCAGGAAATTTTTCAGGTCATTTTTCTATGTGGTTTATATTGTTCTTTGTACAGAAATATTAACCCTTCCCACTATTCTATCATAACACTTTGCTCAGTTTAGCTGAGTCTGGAACAAGGCTGAAGTTAGGAGTTCTCTTTGGCAGCAAGTCACGTGGGCTTTGGCAGCGTAGTCATCTCTCGTCATCTGCTTCTCCAGCTGCCTACAATTGGTTTGGTCACTCCACTGCTCTGCTTATATTGACCTCTGACCAAGACCAATATGGGGGCTGACGTGTTTGGGGACTCAGTGTTCTTTATTGGCTGGTTCTGGAAAATTAATTATCCTTCCAAATTTGGGAGACCCTTTTTCCATGGGCAGTGGTTGCAGGCACTGGCCCGCCCCAATAACTCCTTCTTTCTCTTATTTGTGCCTTGTACCATTACCTGCCAGTGGGCAGAAACAGTCCCTCCATTTCGCTTGGTATTTCACCTAATTCTCTACCCTCGGTTGTCATCTTGACAAATTCAATTTCAAATTTTGTGAATGAACAGGTTGGATTTATCTTTTGGTCATCAATTGTATTTATTACTTTAATTGTCGTCAACACATTTTTCCCAGTTTAATGTCTTGCCTTTATTATCAGAAATTAACCAGCTTCTTCCCTTTTACCATAATCTTCATATCTTAATTTCTTTTAGGTGAAGTATGAAATACTTTCTCTGGAATTGTTTTTATTGCTTTGTTAATTTTTGACAACAATCATCAATTAGTTTTTCTCCATTTGCCTTTGCTTTAAAATTAGCAGATTTTATCTCCTCAATTGACCTTCTTTTTTGGCTGGTCCTTTGGAGATGTTTTTGTAACCTTCTACTTTAAGGCAGTGCCATCAATTCATCAATTGTCAGCCCACCTTTTTCCAGGTGCCCTCCATCTTTCCCCAAAACAACACAGTCATTTTCTTCAAACTGTCTCTGCTCAAAAAAAATAGACTTTCAAAAATAAAAGCAATTTCCCTTCTTCTCTTAGTTTATCTATCATTCCATTCTTTAATCCTTTTCATCTTGTTCCAAGCTCATATTCCAACTTGGCCTTTTTTTCCATTTACCAATGTCGCACTGTGTTACAGTTGTTTTTGTTAATCATAAAATTGCAGGTTATTATTTTGCATAATTCATTTTCAACAACACCAGTCATGTACAGTAATTGCATAATAGCAATTAGAATCATAAAAGAACAACAAAATAGATTTCATTTGTTCCTGGTAAATTTCCAATGAAAGAAATACTATGGAAATTAGAAAATATATTTGGGGGTAAAAATTGTATTGTGGAAATACTTTTTTAAAGCACACAGACATTTTTCTTGCTTGTTCATCTATATAATAAATGTGAATGTCAGTGTGTCACACTTTTTCAGTTAAAGGGTCACAATAATCTAATTTTCAATAACTCTTGCTACAGAAATTTTGGATTCCCAAGTTTTTATTATTGTTATTATTTTCAGTGATTTTTTTTTTTTTTTTTTTTTTTTTTTTTGTACAATAACAATTTCTAGGATGTGGAAATAACTTTGGGAATAATTGAAATTAATTTTGAAATCCAGTGAAAGTTACCCATGAAATAAAAATAATTGTTTGTATAGAAAATAAGGATCTGCATACATCAAATTGTCTTTAAGTTAAGTGGTGGCAAAAGAATTATCATTGGACTTTTAAAAGGTAATCTTATATATTAATGCATTACTTAAAGGCAGCAATCAATTTTGAGTTTTTCTGTAGTTTATTGCTGCCTATTGCATAAAAAAGAAATCTCCGCCAACAGAGGCCCGGATTGCAATCAAAAGAGTCAAGGCTGCAGCAAAGAAAAGAAAGTCCTTTGCAAATGAAAACTCAGCTCAAATGGCAGCCAGGAGAGCTTCCAATGCTGAGAATATGGAAAGATTGAGGACTCCCAAACTCCTGAACAAGTCGAAAGCCCAATCAAGAGCTCTCCATAGGAGTTAACTAAATGCCACCTAATAGGGCATCGTTTAAGCTAGAAATTATAATCTTACCCCCAACTATAAGTATTAATGAAAATTAAATCCATATAGCAGAAAAGAAGTAGAGTTCCACTTTATTTCTCATAAACAATTTTTTTTTTTAAGACAAAAACTTTCAGTGGATTTAAGAAGTATTTATATCAAATTTGAGAATTGTAATCATATATATCATGTTTAAAGTTTTCTGCATTTATAGGGGAAGTGTGCTCACTGTTAGAAATAGTGTTTAGACACAAAAACAACTACCTAAAACCACATCAAGACCAATAAGACTAAAACTTTATTCCAAATACTAAAATTTAGAGCCAAAGAAAAATAAAATAAAACATAAATATATGAAATATATAAATAAAATAATAAAAAGTATATAAATTGGTGCTTGTACTAGAACCTCAAATGCGAACATTTCAGACTGTTTCGGTATCAACCTGAGGACAGTCAGAAACAGTTGGATGATATCATCATGGTGTTTGGAGTGATCACTAGTGATGGCGATGTTATGCTTCCATTCATCTTTCCACTGAGCCTCAGACTAAACAAGGGGGTCTACATCAAATGTCTTGAGGAAGTAGTGCTGCCCTAGGTCAAGAGGGTGGCTGCTGGAAGACCCTATGTTTAGCAACAGGACTCTTCACTATGCTGCACAAGCAGGTGAATCCAGTCATGGCTATCAGACAATTTCTGTGACCCCATCACCCCTTACATCTGGCCACCTAACTCCCCAGACTGCAACCCCCATGATTGTTATGTGTGGGGTGTAGTTGAGTGAGCGACCAACAAAACTCCTTGTAACAGCAAAGATGACATGAAGGCAAGGATTATGGTAACATTCACCAACTTAAACAACAAGACCATCCAGAAGAGTTTCAGGAGATTCCAAACTCACCTGGAGGTCATAATTGAAGCTAATGGTGATTTTATTGAATAAATTTACTCTTTAGTATTTCAAGATATTTTTGTAATTTTGGTAAATATATCTGTTAAAATGAGATGTCTGTGTTATTTTCATTTTTGTGTAATTTAGACAACTTATCCACTGCACCCTATATATTAGCATTATCTGTTTTCTTTTGACTAATTAATATTATTCACTTGTTTTATTAGCAGTAGACTGATGGAGGTGAAGGTTAATTCTAGCAGCATTCTCTGCTTAAGTGTTTATCTTAAGTTTATTTTTTGTTTAATTTTTTACTGCAGGTTCCAGAATTTTCCACATGAGCCTAAACTATGGGCGGAACTGCAATCCATGCTTGAAGCAATGCAGTCAGACTCTTTGGACTCTAAATCTCAGTTACTTACAGGTATTTTGTAAAGTGTTCAACAAAAAAATATTTTGACCTGTTTAATTTCTAATAAGAAATTCTGGATCACTTATTCAATTTAAAATGTCTTTGTGTTATCTCTAATCTGGTTTACCTCTGCTGCCAAAAATGATGGCAATACTTAAGTAAATTTGTATTGGTTATATTTTCTGTATGCTTAATCTAGGAAATTAATTTCTACACTTAACCCTATTGTTGCATGTATGAAAGAATTCTTTTTAAATCCTCAAAAGTAAAATATATGCAAAGAAAGCTGATCTCTACATATTAATGAGACATCTTTATGCTATTCACAGTAATAACTGAACATTTCAAATATGATGGTATTAATCCTCCATTGTTTTCCTGAAGGAGATTGTATAGCAATGTACAATAATGTATGATAATGGATCAATAAGTATGTAGCCTGATACATAGTTAACTGAATTTTAATTTGAAATTTTAATTGTATAATGTTTGATCTATCTGATAAATATTTACCACTGTGTTAAGAGCATTGACAAGGAAGAACATTATGTGAAATAAATTTCTGTTGTGTATAATAAATGCTTTTTTAATAATTAAGTTATGGATTTATTGATGTACCTATACTACAGGCAAGTTTGGGGCTATTCTGCATTAAAAAAATAACCTTAAACCTTTTTGTATTTTTTAAAGTAAAAAATAAAATTTCAGTAACTACAGTGTAGTTGCTTTTATTTTTCAGTCTTTCTCCAAGGTCCTCTTACTACCAAAAAGTTCAAATTTGGATTCATCTGTTCACAATACTAAATTAAAAATATTTTGTATAAGAAACATTACCTTTTGTTTTCACCATTAACCCCCTCAATAGATGTTTTCAAATAACAAAAGAACTGGGAATCATGAAAAAAGAACAATATCATTCGAATTTGCAAAGATATTCTATACCATCTAACTTCACCTTTCAACAAGACAATGATCCAAAACATTCATCTAAATTATGTCAATTACCTCAAGTCCCCCCACCCAAAAAAAAGGGATAAAATTTTGGAAATTATGGCCTAGCCACCTCAATTTCCTGACCTCTCTCTCTCCCATTGGATAGAAGAGTTTGAAGAGCATATCCAAAGAGTTGGAGTCAGCTTTTTCATTGCTTGAAGAATGCTTAGGAAGGTCTGCTATTAATACTTTTTTTCTCCCAAAACTATTGGAAAGAATGCCAAGAATGTATAAAGCAGTAATTAAGGCAGGTGGTGGTTTTATTGATGCAAACAAAATATGATGCTGTTGTATGATCATTTTTTATAGTTAAAGACATATTTTTTCAAAGTATAAGCAAATACACTGTAGTTAATGACATTTTATCTTTTACTTTAAAAAATACAAAAATTTTAAGATGTTTTTCTTTTGTTGTTTTTTTTTTTTTTAAGAAATGCAGGGTGACCTCAAACTTTTTTTCACTGTGGTGTATATAACTTGTTCACAGCTTTTGTAAGAGCAAAACTAACACCAAGTCTTATTAAAGGAATGATATTAAAAAGCAAAAAAAAAAACTGCAATAAAATTGGTTGTGTTCCTGAAATGTTTTACATTTGATCATAAAAAAAAAATCAAATTCTCTTATGCCTGTCAGGGTACAATGCTAGGTGGATTCTTCATGGTTTTTAGGAGATCAATGGTGGTTACTTGGCCATGTTCATCTTCCTTTTTTTATTATGTTGTTGAAAATGCAATCATTGAAAAGCATAAAAGTTTATTAAGGGGTTCAGTAGAGAAAAGAATGAATTTTGTAGCCTTGAAGTAGAAGGTGGGCTTGCTAGATTTTGCATTGTATACTCAGACTTTTGTACCTGATAAGTCAAAATAATAATACATTATTACATGTCACTTATTTTCCTCTATTTTTTTTTAAGTTTATTTCACAGCATCCTTCCATCTGCACATAGCTAATGATGATGAAAAATACATTTTTTGTTCACTTATTTATTCATTGTTATTTCTGCTTTTGCAGATATTTTTGCTGCTGTGCCCACAAATACACAATGCCGAATGCTTTTGTGTATGGCTAATAAGATTAATGACATCTTAGAGCAGTGTCGGCTTTTACTATTGGCAATGAGAAAATTTCCAAATTTAGTTACAGAACAAGGGGTAAGTTCAACTTGCATCTAGCCATGCTCATAATAAATTTTCTGCAGCTCTGAGTTTATTTTGGGTAATTTTATCATTTTTTTAAAAAAAATTTTATTTATTTTTAAAAATTTATATATAAAAAAAAACGAAGGAACTGAGCAAATAACATATCTTTCACTGCTGGTGTCATTATTTACTCATCTGTTTATGTAATGAATCATCCTATTTTTCTTGTAGCCCCACCAGTCAATTTGACACAGCATATTAAATGACTCGAAAATATACATCAGGATTATTTTTTTTTTGCTTAGGCACAATGGAATACCAGTATTTTTACCCATAATACAATAATATTAAATGTAAATACTATAGTAGGGATAAGCAATAAGATGACAGGGTTTTGACATTGAATAGAAAAATGTGTACTCTTGTTCAAATTTGCTATAAACAATGGTAAATATGAATGCAGGACATTATTTAAAGTAAGAGAATATAAATGAAAAGATTTGAAATTGACAAGCACATGAAAGTCTTATCACCTCCTCTATCTTCTCTCTCTTTCTTACTGAAACCAGACAGCATCTCGAATGTCTTTTCTTCCAATCAAAATGAAATAGTCTTTTATCTATGAAGTATTGGCAGGGCATATTGCACATGCTAAGGAGAAAACAGAATTATGATTTTAACATTTGAATACATTTACCGTGTTTTTCCCATGGAAAAATAACTAAATACTTTTCTTACTTTAGTTGAAACTTGCAAGAAATTTTAGTGTTTTGTTACTCTTACTTTTTGGTTACTTCAGCTAAAGTTGATAGAAACATTGATATTCTCCGAAGGTGTTACAACAGTGTATTCGCCAGTCAACTGCTACCGAAAACTACTTGGTAAGTCACTCTCTCTCTCTCTTTTTTCCCCCCCTTTACTTTTGTAATTTACTGCATTTCACCATCATTTTTATTTATTTATTTTTTTACACTAATTTGTCTTGTTTTTTGAGTTCCCTACAGAAACATTTTTATTCTTTCTATTAAATATATTGACATGGAGAAAGGAATATAGATTGTCTTCTATTGTATGGTTTTTTTGTATTTAAAATGATGTAATGTGCAATTATTCTTTAACTGTTGTTAGAATTATACTCTATAAAAAAGATCTATACAAAGCTACAAAATGCCTGAATATATATATATATATATATATATATATATATATATATATCTCAAGAAAATGTCTTCAGTGCTTGAGTCCTCAACAAAATTCACTATTTGATCTTCACCTTCATTTTTTTCTGCAATTTCATTGAAAAAAAATTAAAAGTTGCAATTTTAGTGAGTAAATACTTTCACATCAAATTTCAAATATTGATAGCTTAAGTGACAATTGATAAACATGACTTATACAGTATAATTCACTATATGGAAACAAATTTAACAGTTTAACTTAAGGAAAAAAAAAATAAAGTTCAACTTTTTCTAATAATCTTGTTCACTAGGAACTATGGAAAATATTCAGTAACAAATCTATTTTGAATTAATTTTTATTTAAAATCTGCTCTTGGGATTTTTTTTTCTTAAATAATTTTCTTTTATCTTTTATATGTCTGTGTGTCCTTTTGTATTCATTTTCTACAAGTTCAAGTTGACTGTTAATGCTAAAATCCTTAGAAAGGGACAAAGATATATAATGTGATCTAAAAAAGTTACTCTTAAACTAAAATAATTTTGGGTTTTATTTCTTTCAGTGTGTGATGTACTTCCACTGGTACTGCAGAAATGTCGTGTAGCCATTCCACCCACAGACCTTTATCTTTGGCTTCAAAAGGCCATTGAATTCAGTATTACATATGTCACACAGCCACCAAGTCAAAGTGAACAAGCAACTCCAGCCTCTGCAGGTAAGGGACCCTGACCTAATGTTGTTAGACTTGCTGTAAATACTGTATTCATTTAAAGGAAGTGTTTATATTATATCTTTTTACATTAAAAATATATTGTCCTCTGTATGTGGTGGCAAGATAACTTACAATTTTGAATCTTGACAATTATATTTATCCAGTAGTTTTGTGATATTTTTGATTGTATTTTTCTATAAATTTCATTACAGTTTATTTCAATATGTACAACGTGTGCAGATTGAGGATGTTTTTCTTAGAGTTTATTGTTTTATTAAAAACGTTCTCATCATTTGACTGTTTTTTACTTTCTATGGCTTGGATAAGAGTTCATTAGATATGCTTCTGTAATACTAATGTTAGGGTAAGTAAACCTTTAGACATTTTACTTATATAGGCTAATTGTTTGTACTCTGTAGATGACTTTGTTCACCAAGCAAAAAGTTGCAGGTGACTTTTCTTTCTATCAATATGATTGATAATGTTTGAATTTCTTACTTATCAGTTGTGTCGTCATAACCTTCTATAACAACAGAAAATAATCTAGACTGAAATCAACTACTGGGTACTGCAGTGGAAAGAGGAAATAATACATAATACATAGTGTTAAAGGTAGTGTATGCAATATATATATATATATAATACAGATAATAGATCCATTGGTATATAATCCAGGTGGATCCTACTAATATCAGATATTAAAACGGATCCACAAAAGAGAGCTCAATGTATTTATTATAATGGAGCATATATTTTATACAGCACTACCTTATGCCAGTCTTCCTCAGCCCTAGACTGACTGTCTCAGAATGGGGGTTTTGAATTTAGTTTAGATAGCAGTCGGTGAAAATGTACGGGGCTACTTAAGGGGATGCCTCGTTTTGATAAGGAGTCTGGGTTGCTGACAAGGTGATGAGTTTGTGTGGGAGTTTATTTATAACCAAAGCCTTTAGTTGTATGCAAATGAATTTACGTTTTCTGCTAGTAGATTATATTATTAAGTGGTGGGGTATTTAAAGACAAGTCAGTTTAAAATTAGAATAAATTATCTAAGTAATAGATTCCCAAAATCTGTAAGTAAAACCAAGATGCCCAATGGAATAAATCATGTCATACAACACATATACATACCTATATACCTACATACACATATCCCCCCCCCCATATATATATATATATATATACACACACACACACACATACCATCCATTTCCACCATTAATGTTCAGTTATATTATTAGGAATACTGAGCTGTACCGAAAATTCTTTAAGAGGAAGATATTAAAGTAAAAATTTAATCAGAGGGGCTTGCATCAATTAGGGGTTGGGGCTGTTGTTTTTGGTAGTTACTGAGTGATAAGGTAAGATCTATATTCTTATATAAGCTTGAATCTGCTTCTATGCTTACATTTTAATACAGGCTTTCTCCTTTGATTTAATAGTTTGCATTGATCATTGTATTTAATTATTCTAATTTTTCCCTTTAAAATTTCCCTCTAAACTCTATCTCTAAAGCTATTAGGGGTATGTGTGAAACCTATAATTTTCCAATCTATCTGTGGGTTTACACAACTTTTCCTTCAATTCCCAAAATTTCTTTGAAAGGGCTGTTTGGAATTTTATTTTAGGATAATTATTAGGATATATTAGGTATAAATTCCCTGTGTTAATTCTCCTGCAGAAATTCCAATGTAAACATTATAATTTGTCATATTTTCTTTGGGGGCAATGGTTGGTTGGTTGGTATATTACCCTATTGGATCTGCATTTGCCCTTAACTGGACAGTTTTCTCTATCTCTATGATTACAGGGGTGTTCTGTACTAGATTTAGTTTTTTTCCCATAGAATTTACTTAAGACATTATTACTAGGGGAGTTGATAATTTGGTACATGTTAGTGCAGGAGTAGCTAATTTTAATTGATATGACACGTTTGGCAAAGGAGGGGTGTATTCAACAAAAAATCAAAAATTGCATTTTCATTGCAAATTATTAAAGTATTTTACAAAAATTAGAGCTAATTACACAAAATTTCAAGGTCAATTTAGGTTTATAATTTGTAACCATGAGATGAGATTACATAAACCATAGATATGTCTGCAGAATATCATTACATTGAATTGTTACATAGTTATAGAGAAACCATTAAGGTTTTTTTGTCAAAAGCATTTTATTTTTGGTCATAAAAATATTCCTTTTTACAGGCTTTATTTTTTAAATGAAATAAGATCATTCTAAATTTCAGAATTTCACTATTGCCCATCAAAATGACTGGAAGAAAGCAATCTAAAAACAACAATAGAAAAGAGAGGTAACAAAGCATAAATGAAATAGCTCCAGTTTGTTCAATTTAGGAAAGTTAGCATTGCAGCCAAAGTATTCTAAGATGCTGCAAATAACAAAGGAGAAAATGAAAAATATCTGACAACATCAAAATTTATATTATTTTTATTTATTTATTATGTAACTAAATATATAATTGTCAACAATGTTTCTGCAAAACTTGATATTTCCTGTAAAAAATTCTTAATAAATATTATTGTTATTATTTTACTAAAGTATAAGGTAGTCTTACATTTACAATTCCTTATGGCTAACCATGAAAGTAAATGTTGATCAAAACTGCCTAAAACCTTTAAGTGTGTATTGCAGCAAAATTATCAAATGTTGAATATGCCCCTCCTCCGCTGAAAGTGTGTGTGTATATATATATATATATATATATATATATATATAATTTGATCTTTATCAAGGAAAGGGGATTTATAAAAATGTAGCATACACCAGGTATTTGAAAACACATCTTTAGTGGAAAATAAATTGAAGATTATTTGTATTGTGTGGCAATTCACATTTTCATTTCTCTCTCAGATGTATTGAAAGCATTAACATACTAACTTCCAGCATTAACAATATAAGTATTAGGTATGCAAAATAAAATTAAACATTTTCAATCTGACACTGGAAATAAAAGGGTGTAAACTAGCTGCCAACCAAAAGAGACTAGACAATAATAGTCTTGAAAGTGGCCAGATGAACAAGATGAATGTCGGGTGGCTCTGTGAAGACCCCAAAGATGTACACTCTGGTGATTTACATCAGGTGTGCATCATCTTTGATCCCTAGGATTGTGAGAAAGAGTGTCATATCATGTTGTCCCACTTCTTACTGCAGGACCTCATGGTCAATACACCTGCCTATATAGAGGTGGCTGGACCCAGTGTTCAAGCTCTGGATCAAGGGCTGACCATATTTGCTCCATCAACATTTTGCTTCCTGCTGTATGAGCTCTAACCTAGAATTTTTATGATCATGTTCCCCCTAACATCTGGGCTCCTAGTTTTTTTATTTGAATCTCTTAGGCTCCTATGTCTGGGGCATCATTGAAAGAAACATTCAACCAATGGTACCACAATACCAATGACTTCCTGACAGCCCCCACCATGGAAATGATGACCAACATGAATAAGCCACCTTTTTTTTCTTAATAATTTGTTCTTAATTATTTATAATACCCTCTATTATTTTAGCATGTTGTTTTTTTTTTAACAGTATTATTCATTATAAGAATAAACCTTCGCTTAAAAAGAAAGAGTAAAATTGCTGAATTTGCTTAATGTTTGCACATTATAATATATCCTGGTAAAAATATTAAAAGAAAATTGAATTTTAACTTTGTTCTTATATGTCTACACATTCACAATAATAGTATTTGATTTCTGTATTTATTTGTTCATATTTTCCTAGATATGATGTCCCCTACCAAGAAAGTAATGATTAAAAAGTATCCATCAATTGCTGGTTTACAAGAAAAAGAGAGTCAAGTTTCTGATCCTTGGGGCAGCCTTTTTAAACTCATCCAACACATTGCAACTTTACTTAATTGGGACATCGACACAGACTTCTTCACCAAACCAAGGTCAGTTAATTTTAGCTTTTAGGTTCTTGCTATCCATGGTGAATGCACACTTGGTGGTACTATATCAGACAATTGTTTTAATTTTATTTTAACAGTACATTCATAATAAGAAAGCAATAGTCATTTTGTCATTTCAACTGTCAGTCTTCCATTTCAGGATAGAAAGATCTATGGGTGGAGGGTTATTGATGATTGTAAACAACATGATTGGGTGTAACCATGGCAATGACTGTCACAAATCATTAATTGTATGATTTTTTTTTTTTTTATATGCACTCAGATTATATTTTTTACTTGCATAATACCTGTAAAAAATGACAGGATTATATATGGATTGGCATTTCTGCCTCAAATCTCTATGCATAGCCTACTTTACTATTTGTAAGTTAAATTTACTGTTCTACTGAAGAAGCAGAATGCTGGTGTAGCGGATGTGTCACTTGTCTGTATATCTCCAGATTGAGTGTTCAAATCAGGGTAGAATTCACTCAATTTTTATCTGTTTGCTTTTTATATGACAAAAATTATGGACAGAAACAAAGAACCAGACAGCAAAGGTCACTCTCTCCATTATTATTTATGATATTTTGTAGGAAAATTGTAGAAATATTTTAGTGGTTTATACAAAAATTTAAAATTCAATTTTGGCATGCAGCATTAAAAAATTGTTGGACTAAAAAGTCATCAAAATATACCATATATACTTGAGTAAAGTGCAAGTTTTTATGATCAGTTTTTTTTGTTTTTTTTATGTAAAAAAAAAAAAAAAATAGGGAGTCACACTATACACAGTTAATATTTTTGAAGTGGTTAAAAATAATGGATTTTCAGTGACCATTTGCACTATACACAGGTAGATTTTAGAGGTCACACTATACATGAAGTTGGCTTATACACAAGTATATACAGTAAGTTGTAACTTCTTCAAAACTGATTGACAAATTATAAAAACTGTAAAAAATTAAGGAACTACCTGAAAAGAAATACAACTGCTGAAATTGAAATGTTAGTTTTTGGAAATAGTTATTTAATGCTAATCTCACTTTTATAAATTTGTTCTTGTTCTACTAGAATTTGTTTGAAAATAAGCTATTATTACGATAATTCAGAGGCAATCAGTTACGATATTTGTAGTTAAGACAAATGGTATTTTAGATGCAGTGAAGAAAGCAAAATAGGAAAATGAAAGGGAAACAATATAGAGGGAATAATAAAAATAAATATGCATAGATACCATTTACAATATTAAATCTTTAATATTCACAAGTATAAATAATAGTGTAAATAATTTTCAGAAAAGATAAAACTTGATATTTAAAGATTAATTTCCAATTTACAACTTATTTATCTATAATAAAATTGTTTCAGCCAAGTGTTACCTAATTTTGAAGCATTCAAAATGACTTCATCAAATATCCTTCATAAAACTTGATCTATATTTGTACTTTTTCAGAGATTACCAGTGGCAACAAATTTTAGTCATGTACCAACGAGTCAGTCAGACAAACCAAGAATCGAATTCTCATCAAATGTTGTACATGACTACAGTCATCTTCCTTGACTGCCTCTATTCATATATCAGTTGCATTGATACAGATATTTTTGCAATCAGTAAGTAATACATTTTTTAAATTAGTTTGTGTCTTAGATTATGGATTGAGGAAATGAAACACTAAAACAATTATCTAATTTGAAGTAATGGATCACATAAGTTCCAAGGTTAATTACAATGGTCCTCCCCACTTCTTCCACATCTACTTTCCCTTTTTTACCTGTACTCAACCCCAGAATTAAACAATTCATAACTTTTACTTAATCACCTCAAATCACAAGAATAATGATACTGACACTTTGGATATGCCAAATTGAAATCTTACAATGCTTCCTTTAAGGAAAATATGAAAGTTCTTTATTGCATGAAAAAATTTCAAAACAAATTGTACCCTAAACTTGTTAAGATCTGCAATAAGAACAATTTTTTGATAACTGATACCAGCATAGTGACTATTTATAGTCCTCTACAAATGAAATAGTTCTCTAAAGAGAAGTCATAAGACAAGGGAGATTACTCCCAATAACTTTATCAAACATATTTTATACACTAAATGTAATAATTTTTATGGGACATAAAACTTTTCTATAGTTTTCATTAATCTGCAAATATTAAAAAAAAAACAACAGTGTTATTCTTATATTGTAAACAGGTTTAATCTATTGTTTGCTGGTATATAAAATTCAACTTTGTTTTTCATCTTCAGGTTCATCTACATCTGGTCTTCAATCCCCTTTAGTTCTCATTGAAGGCTTTAAAACAGATCGATCAAACACAGAGTAAGTTACAATAAATTTCTCTTTTGACTTTAGATAATAACATACCACAAAAAAATGTTTAATTTCTAAAGTCAGTATTCAGTCTTTTTATTTTTGAGAAATATATCAAAGCATGACAACAAATGTTCATTTTTGTCAAACTACGGTTCAATAAATATTTTGTATTCTCTTGTGTTATGTTTGCCTGATGTGTCTATGTCTATGGAAGAGACTATTTAAGATCATTATAAAATGTGCAGGTCTATCACCCAAATATCTGTTCACAAGACTGACAATGTCCCATTTAATATGTCTTAAATAATTTGGACATAATCTTGTCTGGTTGTCAATATATTGAATAGTTACAAGTAAATGAAAAAACAAAAAAGTAATTGAGTTTTAAATCTTAAAGGAATTGTTTTAGCAGTAGCAATACCTCATTTGTTGAAAACAAAATGTATTTGAATTATTAATAGTTTTTAAGTCTCATTGAGAATGGCAATTTTCTAACTGTAGCTTAGATATAGCACAAGGCCGAAAGTGTGGAGCATCCAGTGAGGATTAAACTCACTACTCTGTTGTAATTGATCTAGCGAGACAAACTTGCTAACCATTACACCACATCGAAGTGCCCTGATCCAATTGAGAATGATTACAAAATACTTTCCCTTCCCCAATTTATAGGCAGAAGCACACAAATGCATGCTGGGATTTCTTCTTATCCAATAATAAAAGCCACTTATCGGTGTCATGTGACTCAGTCCCAGTCTGTCTTGCCTTAATGTCAGAATACCACATTTGTTCATTCAGACTTGTTTGTGTGTGTCAGCCCCAGTTCTTAGTTTGTGACCTTTTTGTCATATCTGTTGCTTTGCCATATTACTGTTAATTTGCCTTGCATATATTGTTTGCTTACTTTTATATTATTTTTTGTCCTGTTCTTTTTTTTTTTTTTTTATCATTTATTACAAACTTTGTCAATTCTGTTTGTTGGGCAGTTCTGCTATTTATTTACATTTAACCATGGCCACTCACTCTCCATGCCAAAAGTCCAAGAATATTTCTTCTGTATAGCATAAGTCAAATGTTGACCTTACAGCTTGAAAGTAATTCTGTGAATACTGGATTATACAATCGTTTTTGTTTCCAATACAGTGTCAAGTCAAAGAAACTACGTCCAGACATGCAGCCATCTTGTCCTCACATCACAGCCAATTCTCAAATTCAAGATTCGCAATCAATCATCAACAATTTCACAACAGCCCTCAAATGTTATGAATTATTACATTCAGATGATCTGTTACAAAGAGGTAAGCACTAAAACAAGAAATCTTGCATTCAAAATGCTGCAATTGTGTATCTGAAATGATACCAATTCCTATTTTACATTTACTCAAACTGAAGTTTGGATGTGTGTGTCGTGTAGCAGTTATCAACATGAAAATTAAGATTTGTGTGTGGAGTTCAAAATTACAAAGTTCATTGCATTCACTTTCACACAAATATCCTTCTCACCTTGGCTTTTTAATTTCTAATTCTGAGCCACTATCCATTGCACCACCTGCACATAGAACAATATAAAGTGGAAAATGATAGTCTTTTAAAAAGTATAGTATTTATCTAATCCATCAGTACTTCATCTGTTCAAGTTTTTGGCACAAACACAAACTGGAATAGTATGTTCCATAATTGCAATAAGGATTTACAATGCATACTGTAACTCCTACAAATGAGGCCACTTTTATTTAATCTATAATTGCATATACATTTTCATCATTGCTAGAAGAATCCAATATAAGAAACCAAATTCTAAAGGAATTTTTTTTATATTTGTTTACCATAATTTTATGGTTAACTTCTGTTTGTATGTTATATGTTAGCCCTGTAGACGCCCATGTAAATCATACTAGGTATTGTTGCCATAACAAGTTTTGTACTGGGTGGAATTGCTAGCCCTAATGTCCAACCAGTTCTGAATTCAGAATTTCTCTTCTAAGACTGGTTGCCAATTAAAGCTAAAGAGCCCAATTTATCCTGACTTGTATCAGTAGATTATTATTATCTCAAAAAAAATTCTTCCAATCTAAAAATATTTTCGGGCTTTAAATAATCTGCAAAGGGTTGATAAGCCAAGGAAAATGAAACAATCAGTCAATTACACTTTATTCCCAATTATTTGAAAGTTTGAAGGAACAAATCCTAATTTTTTTAACCTTTAGCACTCTAAAGTTGACTTTTTTATCAAACAAAATGTTTGTTCTGCCAACTTATTACTGAAAAATAGTGTTTTTAAATTGTATTGTTTTGTTTTCATATCCTGCTATGGCAACAGCAAAAACTTATCTTGAGTAAAATCAACAAGAGCGACTTCAAAAAAATATGCAGTAGAAGGGGAAGTAATACTCTTATGAATAATGCAATGTGCTAAAGGTTAAGTATTCATAGATCTATTCATTCTTGCTTTTGATGTGGTCACAACAATTTGGCTATTGTAGGAATCTGTTGTATTCATTTTGAACTGAACACTTTATTCAGTCAACAGGGGTAAATTGATCTCATTGTCCACGAGGGGGTGGGGGATATATCGGTTCTGATACTTCTTGATACTAGAAATTAGCTAAGCTTTGACACAAAATCTCTCCTATCATGGACAATGGAATGAAAACAATTTATCCTTCTGGGTGAAATAAAGACTTGACTTAAATTCTGAGAAAGTTGCTGAATACAACAAAAACTTCAAGAAACCAGGAGAGTACAATGGACAAATATTGTGACTAGAACAACCGAGATTTGGACACTTGTCGGAATAGAGCAATGTATATGAAAGTTAACTCCTCATCTCATTTATTTTCCTTTTATTTGTATTTTTAAAATAATCTTTACTCATTTTCTGAACATAATAATTGAATTTGGATGTTTTTGTTTATATTTCTGAGATCAGGTATTGTAACTATTTACATCATTCAGGCTGTTGTCTTCATCTTTATTGCCATATTCACAATGTTTAATCTGTTGTACACTATGGCTTTCTTCAGGTGACATATGTTGGAGCTTTGGACCAAAACCATTATTTAGTCCATGGGGGTAGATTGTTCTAATTCTACATGCCATGCCTTTTTGGATATTTCAGTTTCAGTTAATTCCATTTAGTAACTCAACTCTCCAAGTGGCCCGATCGATAAAAGCGTTGATTGAGTAATCCAGAAAGTGACTTGACCCAAAGAGTTGTGAGTTGGATGTTTTTGTGTAACAATATACTTTTCTTTGTTTCAGATTTCATCAAACTCTGTCAAAACTGGAGGTCTGAGACATGGTCTTGGATGGGACATTTTCAGACGGATATGTTTATATATCAGGTAAAAAATGAATTTTTGATATTAATTAGTTCCATATTTCAATTAAGTCACTGCCAGTCTCCTTGGTACCCCAGCAATATTATTGTATACTATTATTGTGCTACTGTACCACAATTATTATGCATTTGAAACTTCAACTTAATAACTGTTGCTCAAATGACACTGTTGAAGCTGCCCTCGTATGTCTTTTATTTCTTCAGTATGTTTTTTTTGTTTCCTTAGTGTCTGCCTAGTCTTTATTTTTTCATTTATTCTTCTCTAAAAAGCAGTCCTAAGAATATTTGACAGATATGCCAGAATTATACAGCTCCAGTGTATCAACAATGTTCTCAAAAATAATTATTATTTTTGCATTTTTATTGTATTAATTTAAAAATCAAATTATTTCACTGAATACAAATGTTCTTTTACTGGCATGACCAGCATGTTTTGCTGAAAGTTATTTTCAAATATTTTTTTTTTTTTTTTTTTTTTTTAAGACTCCATTTTCTTGATAACCTGGGCTGCTTTCATTTTTTTTTTTCTTTCTTTCAGGGCCTTTTTCAAGAAGCAGTGGGTCACTTGCAAAATTTCCGTGTTGGAATGACAGAAAAGATGCAGGTAAATATTTATGCTTTATATGTATTTCTAAATCAGTTTCCATGAACATTGGTCAACAACATCTAAGTTTCATGCAATCATCTTCTGCATAGAAATATTAGGGTTCTGCCAGTTAATATGGCATTGAGTTCTCTTTCTATAGTGTGCCTCTGTAGCAGACTCCCTTAGCAGTTATGTATATATATATATATATATATATATATATATATATATATACACACACACACACTCTGCATTGTCATGCCTGTTATTATGAAAGGTAGTGAAGGGATTTCCTGTTGCTGTTGAAGAAGTGAAAACTGCTACAAGGAATTGGCTACATTCCCAGCCAGATGAGTTTTATGAAGTTGAGATATATGACCTGATTCGTAGGTGGAACATTGGCATTGAAAATGCTGATGACTATGTTGAGAAATATCTGGTTATACAGTATGTTTGATTGCATTCCTTATTTCTTATATAAAACAAAATTTCATTACTTTTTAACCCCTCCCCACATATCTATATATATATATATATATATAATTTTAAAAAATTGGGTGCATATTCTATTTTATAATATAAAACAAAATGTGACTTTGTTGTGGCACAATCTAATTACTGTTTCTTAATAATGAAATGTTCTGTTGTTATAGTAACCATACATTCATCATTAGCAATAAGCAAACTTTTGTTACTATCAGAATGGAATATCGCATTAATAAATAGGAGAGATGTATTTGCTAATACAATGATTTTTGTTTCTTTTGTATGATCTTTCAATATTTTTAATTTTTGAAAAGAAATCTTTCTTGTATGTGACAATAAGTAATTGTGCAGATAAAAATAGTAGATTACGGCTGTAGAAGATATCTAATTGCTACATTAGTTGAATAATGCCATCAATTTTTTTTTTTATGGTAAAGTGAACTATTCTTTTGTAAACTTATTTTATTCATGAATTTAAAATTTGTTCAACGATGGATTTTTCATTTTTAATTTCTTAAAGTGTACCAAATAATATTTTTTATTTGGTTTAACCTTTCAGTTACTAGTGAATACTTCATGAATCAACCTTTGTGGCTAAGTTAGCTTAGTTTAACAAATGTCATAAAATGATTATTATTGTCATGCTTATTTTATAAAAAAAATGAAAACTTTAAAATAAAATGTAGATTAATGACTTAATGTTGAATTGCCTGTTTTGCAGAAAGTTACCGTTTATTAGTTAGCAATAAAATGCCAGATGATATCACATATGTTTGAACAACTTTAAATTATTTGTTTTTCAGTTACGAAACACTTTGCAATTGGCCTCCTGTTTCTATTGTCTTTCAAATTACCCAGTAAGTTAATCATTTTTACTTATAAAATTATATATCTAGTGTTATAATTTGGTCATCATATTATTTTTATCTACTGATTTTTTTTTTAATTATTTCATTCCATTTTTTACTACTAAGCAAGAAAAAGTTATTGTTTTTTGAGAGAGTACTTTTGCATAGCATCATCACCTTTTAGTTGCCATGCTTTAACTATGGGATCTTCCTTCTTGTTCAAATGTAAAATGGTGATGTACTATCAGTAAGAGGGAATTGAATATGCTCCTTCAGAACATGGACAATCATGTCTCTAAACAGCTTCCTGTCTTTTGTTGCACTAGGCCAGTGGTTCTCAATTTTTTTTTTTGCCCAATGCACCCTTTTCACCATATGTCAGAATATCATTCCTCCCACTTTCCAAAAGTGTCCAACTCAAAAGGTGGATAAATATTAGTACATATACATTTTCATGGATTATTTTTATAGATTTTTTTTTTATTGTTTTATTTTTTGACACTCATGATGGGCTCCAATTTTTGTAAATTTCTTTCCTCGTTATGTGTCCCAAAATATTTGCCTTTTTATAAGAGCCATTTTTGTAATAATGCATCTGTGTTATTTACAAACAATTTAAATCTACTAGCACTAGTTATTTGTATAATTATAAAATAAAACCGCTTCAAGTGACAATTTCTCTAAAGTTCTTTTTAATGCAAGATTTGAATAAGATATCATTAATATTTGGTTGTCTATCTGTTATTCAAATTTTAAAACTTTGTGACATCCTTGACTTCTGTCTGTGCTAGGGTGTCATAACAACCTGGTTAAAAATCATTGGTCTAGTGTCTTGTAGTTTTAATGATACCAGTAATTGTCACACAGATGATCTGTAAGCGGTTGCTGCAAAATCTTCAGTCTGACCCACTTTTTAAAGTCTGACCAAATGACCAAGCATAAGATTTTTTTTTTTTTCTCTGAAGTAGTATTTCATAAGTCCAAGAAGTTTTCAGTATCCCTCACACATTGATATTGAAAAGATATTTAACTTCTGCAGGAAGAAAAGCCAGTGTTTGGTTGAAAAAGTTTAGGATTAAACTTCTTGATATGTGTGATTTATTTAAATGTAATGATTTAGAGATTTTTTTTCTCTTAGTATTTACTGATCAGCAGTGAATATAAAAATAAGTTTACTTTTGTTTGGGTCTCTAAAGTGTTCAGGTGCACTAAGCCATTTGCACATAATACAAGGATGCAACAGAAATATTTCCCACATGGTAAGACAATAGTGGCAATGGTGTTTTCATAATGCTAATGCCTTATCATTATGTGGGAGTTATTTCTGCTGCACCCTGTACAATGTGGTCTTTACACTTTCATGAAGATATTAATTATAATAAAAATAACTACTTGCAACATTTTTGACTTTATTGATATTCTGTTTATTTGATTCAGCATTTTACATTTAGAAAGAAAAACAAATTCCTATTATATAAAAGAGTATTAGAGATGACTTTATTATTTGGGATAAATTAATTATTTGTATGTGTGTAATATTAATTTTGTATTTATGTTACTTAAAAAAATATACGAATTTTTTCTGCAATATTTTTGTATATAAATATTATTAATCATTCAATCTGATGACTAAAATTTGATTGGTTGTTTTCAGAGAGCCTGTGAGCTCATCCTGGATATGATTGGTTCATTAACTGAGTTCTCTAACATGGACTCTAAAACAACTCCAGCTGTGACAGATAAAGAGAGCAAAAATAAAAAACCTTCATCTGGGCGCCAACTGCTTCTGACTGTTTGTTCAGAGTCAGAGATTCTCTCCTATTGCATTCAACTATTACTCTCTTGTTTTAAGGTATTGCATCACAGTACAAACCTTTTCCTAGTGTATATGATGAGGTGCGGTTCAAACATTTAGGAAATTTTAACAATATCATTAATCTGTTCATTTGTCAAGCTACTTAACATTCTCTGTGTTTTAGCAGATATTTAATACAGTTCTTAAAATCACTACCAGTAAATTAAAAAAAACAAAAAATCTCATTTTATATCTTTTTTTTTTTTTAATTTCTTTGAGAAAGCCATTTTGCACCTTAAGTTCACAGAACTTTTGAGTAACATCTCATTTATTATAAGAACTTCTTGTTCTATAGAATGATGTTTTCAAGAAATGCATTTAATATTCATTTAAGCATCTTATATTTACAACATTCAAAATTTTGATTATGAAGGTAAAAAATAGTTCTTCAAGTGAGATTTCCCATTTCTAGAATATTTTCATATTGTTTAAAATAATATTTGTCCATCCAGTCATTCTTAGTAATGAATGCTTTGTTGTTATTATTATTAATTAGTTTTAAAGTATATTTTGTAGCCATTTTGATGTTATTTTTCCATTAACATTTTTAATACTTGATAAATATCAAGCTCATGCAACTATGTTGTTTCCTTCCAAAATGTAATTGCAAAAGGTATGTTTATTTATTTGGGTAATTAAGATGAATATTTAATTTCAAAATAAAATTTTAAATTTTCAGGAGAAGGCCTTTCAAGCTAATGCAGAGGATGTTGTTCTTGGTCACATGATTGTTTTGCTTCAATATGATTGGCCCAAACATTATTCAACTTTTTCTAAGGCAATACATGCGATCCAATCACGTAGAATGTTTACTTACAACATTTTCTTCAATTATGTGATCAGTATCCTTTTACATTTTATTTATTTATTTTTTTTTTTTTTTGTTGTTTTTCAGTCTTTCAATTCAAAATGAGCAGTCTTTTATCAACCTTTGTTTTAGGAAAAAGTGTTTATTAATGACTCAATTTATGAAATTTTAATATGACCAAAAATATAAAAAAATTTCAATACATTATTAATATTCTGTTACAATGTTCACATATATCAAGTTCGAGTACATTTTGTAATTTCAAAACCATATGATGATTAACATTTTTTATAATCTTCAAAGAAACTCGATTAATACACTTAGGATTATTTTAAAGTTATCTCCCTTTCTCATCGTTATTTGGAATAAATGCGAACCATTTTAATATCGAACCGAAGTGTTAGAATCATTATCTATTAATACAAAAATCTCAAACAGAATAAAAAAGAATAATGACAGCATTTTTGCAACTTTATAAATAGAATTTTTTCATGATAACTACTCAGTTGTAAAATCTCAATAATTGGTCATAATACAAGCATCATATAAGGTATTGAAGTATTAACAAAATAAGAAGTATTAGCTTATTACTTATCTATAAGCATGTTTTTCAACGTGACCTTCTTTTAATTTTGAAATTATCTGATAAAGTTTAATATATAAACCTCATTATACATACCAATCAGTTTTGTAAATCTTAGCAAAACCTGGTACAAATCAGATGAATATCTACAATTATTAGGTTGGTGCAAAAATAAGTAACATAGTGAGAAAACGACATTATTTTTGCACCGACCTAATAATAAGATTTTTTTTTTTTTTTTTGGTAAATAGATAGACCCTTGTCATATTCTGGGGAGATGTTAAGCACTCTGGTGTTTGTCATGGTTTTGTTTATATTTGTTTCTACCCATTTGAGCTTATTATATATTAGTTATTAATAGGAATGCAGACAAATGTACTAAATGACCAAACCATTATTTTCTTTCTTTCTTCTTTCTTAGAGTTTTTATACTCTCTGGCATTCTTCAGATGAATTTAGTCAAGTGTGACGGCCAGCAGCAGACAGAAAAGAACAACATTGAGTTTTAAATTCAGGATTGTCAAACAGGATAATAGCCTAGTTGATTAAAGCATTTGTTTGCAAATTTGGTGATATAGTAATTGTGAGTTCAATCCATGGACCTGATCGTAGACTCAGTAGAAACAGGCCACATGGTTTGTGTAGGTTAAAAAAAATGGTTACCTGGATTGACAGACACCTGAAGAAAACCAGAAGGTACAACAGCCAAAATGTGATAATAGCAACAAAGATGGCATTAGTCTGAATGTGAATAGTGATGATTCTTTTATCCCAGAAATTCAGACAGAAATGGTGACTTAATTTTCAATAATATCTTAATGATTTTAGCAGGAAAGTAAAAGTATTCAGACATTTCTTTCATTGTTATTCTTCCTTAAGTCTTTACTTCCAGATATAGATATTTTAGAGGAATTTGCATTCATCAAAACCCAGGAAGGAGGCAAAGTCAGCCTTGATATTCTACCAATAAGCACAAAAGTGATGGCTCAGTAAGTAGTCAGGAAGATGGTCTTCATATAGTTTATTGCTTTCTTTGTTTTTTTTTTGTTTTTTTTTAATTTCATTTGTTTCTGGTTTTATGTATTTTTATTCAGAGTAAAAGACAAAATTTAGTAGTAATAGTCATGTTAGGCCAGTCATTTATCATCATTATTACTTACTATTACTAAGCATGCTTATTTGTAAGAATAGAAAATGGATCATTACTAACATCTTTTGAGAGTAGATTTTCTGTTCAGACAAAGGTTATATTTTATCAAATAATCCATTTATGGTTTTGTATTCCTACTTTACAAATAGATATTTAAAAATTTGAAAATATTTAATTTCTACTAAAAAATACCAGTGGTAAATTTTTGTAAATAATGTTGATTGTTTGCTACAACTTACAAAAACAAACCTTGAGGTGATGTGTATGTATGTGTATATCTAAAACACAAAAATATATTATTAGTCATATGTATGTGTTTGTGTAAAACACAAAAATAATTCCCAAAGTAGTTATAAAATGACACCAAGTAAAAGTGCCTTATAGCAAAAAATGTTTTCCCCTTTTCTAGTTAAGGTGATATTTGGCTATTCCATCATTTGCCGTATGGCTATTTTCCTTGTAAGTGATTTTAGTTGGAAAATGCATTATGTGTACTATTCAACTACCCTTATTATAGCATCTTGGGTTAGCCAAAAGGATATAAATGTCCATATCATCAATGATCCTGGATATGATGAAAAACAACATCTGGCAACAAGGCCTCTGATTGGGAAATTGGAGATTTTGAGGAGCATAGAACCACCTCTTAATTGCTGTTGCTCCCAGTTTCACCTTGATCTGGGGTGATAGCACCTGTTAGGGTCCCAACTATGGGAGAATAGTCAACCCACAAACAAATTCAAAATGTCTTTTTTATAGTAAATATACCAACAATACATTTTTGTAGTGAAATTACCAGCAATACATTTTTATTAAAAAAAATTATTTTAGCAAAATGACAATCAATATATCACTTAAAAAGTATTAAAATACATTTTTGTAGTAAAATTACCAGTAATACATTTTTTAAATTACCAACAATACATTTTATCAACAAACTATAAATCTAAAAAAAAAAAAAAATATGCATTTGCCCTGAAAGTATGAAATGTGCAAAATATATTTAGTTGAAGCCATAAAATTGCATAGAAAATATTTAGATTTCAGCATTAAATAAACCATAGAGGTTGATACATAGCTAAACAAAATCAACCAACCAACCCATATCACCAAAGACTACTAACTGGCCACATAATGACTGTGTGTCTAATGTGCATGAAACTGGTAATAGTGGCTGGTCAGATGAACACTTGATTTTATTATACAGATGAGACAATATACATTGCTATGTCAAAAGTTATAGGCGAATGTCTAGTCTTCTAGATTGGTGAATTTGCAATTTGATGTAGTTTAGATTCCACAAGTGGTCAGAAGTCTTCTGCAAAGATGTTGCCTCATGTTTTAATAGATGTCTACAACTCCCTGATGGCCCGGTTGATGGGGCATCAGAATACGCCGACTGCCCCCCTGCAGAGGGTAAAAGTCCCTCAATGTGGCCACCTGTTGGCCGTGGGTGGTGACCCGTAATGTCTGGGGACGGGATCCTGGTGGTTGAGCAGGTTGTAACCCAGGTGTAAACCGGTCACAATCCTGTAACACACCACTTTGGCCCTTACCTGGGCTAGACGGGCGGTCGGAGGGGCCCAATCCGATCAATCGGCTGGTCATGTCAAGTCCCATCATATATAATCCACCCCAAACCTATAACTGACACTCCTCTTCCCAACCAAAACTAACACTTAACCCTAAATATGTGATGGAAGGTGGTGGCTGAGGGTCAATCAATTTGGGAGAAAAAAAGGATCTGACACACCTGCTAAACCTTCACAGCCATAAAACTTGGATAACGGAAACAAAGGAACACGCATGCTCAAAGACTCCTCCCAAAGAGAGTATATCATTCACGTAGCCCCGACATGGCAATGCGAATGGGTTTCCCCCTTGTCATGTCCCAATACTGGACTCCGCGGTGGGTAGGGAGTGTGGATGATGAACAAAAATAAAAACAATCAATGGAAAAAAAAAAAGAAATCTTCCAAGAGACCACATGTGGATAATGACTCAGAAACAGAAAATGATAGTGAAAACTTTCCATGATTTATTGTTCTTGAAGCAATAAGCAACAAAGCACTAACAGAAATATCTCCATTTAAAATCCAAAAAGCTATATCAAATATAGTCATACGAAAAAATGTAAAAAAAACTACAAAATGGGACATTACTAGTGGAAGTGGAAAAAAAGATATATGCAGATACACTAATACGACAAAAAAAACTACAAGAAATAGAAGTAAAATCCTACCCACACCAAACCCTAAATTTCTCAAAGGGTGTAGTAAAAAGCAAGGAGCTCTCCCTGTGCACTCTAGAGGAGATAAAAATAGAACTCTAAACTCAAGGTGTTACAAATGTCAAATGAAGCAGAGATACAAACTAATACCTACATTCTAACCTTCAACTACCCCCAAATTCCGATAACAATTAAAATTTGGGTATGAAATTATAAAAGTAGAACAATACATACCAAACCCTCTTCAATGTTATAGATGCCACAAATTTGGGCATCACAGAGATTCCTGTCGAAACAAAAAAACGTGGAAAATGTAGTGAGAAAGAACCAGAACATAAAGAAGAGAACTGTCCAAATGAGAGCCTATGCTCAAACTGTTTGGGAAACCACTCTGCCCTCTCAAAACAATGTAGTATCTACAAACAAGAAAAAGAAATAATCATAATAAAATACAAAAAAAAATATATCTTTCTCAGAAGCACGAAAAGAAGTTAAAAATAACATAAAAGAAAACACCTACGCCTCCATGGTACAAAAAGCAAATAAAATAAACAATGACGATAAAATAAAAGGTACAACTGAAATAACAAATTTATGTAAGGAACTAAAAGCTTTCCTTGAAGAATTAAAAAACCTTTTTAATTGAACTTAAATTGGATCAAAATAAAAATAAAACTCAACAACCCAAATCAAATGGAATTAACCCAGAAGAAGGCAAAAAACTCTGGAAAGAAAACATAGAACAAAACTCCAGCAAACCCTTTTCTTCCCAAACCCAAACCAAGAAAATGAAAAATAAACAAAAATACAAAAAAGTGACAACAGAACAAGAAAACACTCGATCAAGATCTAACTCAAAATCAGGAATCAATATATCAAATGAAAATAAATTTGAACCTATGGAATATATGGAAATAGAAGAGAAAGAAAATAAACAAAATCCAAAACAAAACCCAAAATCTGACTGAAGGACACCACAAGCAGTTGAAGACAAAGCTTCTAAAAACTCAAGAGATGGAAAAAAAACTGGAGAGGACAAATGATATAAACCTAGAAGGTAACTTCACCCCCCAAAAAATGAAAATATAACTATGGCACATAAGATCCTGCAATGGTGAAATAAAATCTAATTACAATGACTTACTCATACTTATGTCACTATTGTATCCAGCTGTCATCTGCTTACAGGAAACTTTTTTACAAGAAAATGCCAACTTAAAAATGAAAAATTATAAACAATACCATTATAACCACAATACAGGACATAGAGCTAATGGACGAGTGTCAATATTGATTAGAAATGACATACCGCAAAGTAAAGTACACATTAAAACTAAATTACAAGCAATAGCAACACAAGTGACGCTAGATAAAACCATCACAATTCTTTCCATTTATATACCCCCACAGGAACCAATAAATACAACAGAAATAAACAACTTAATGGAACAACTTCCTAAACCCAGAATCTTACTAGGAGACTTTAACAGTCATAATCCTATCTGGAATAGCAAAAAGCTAGATACTAAAGGTAAAATATTAGAAGAAATAATTAACACCCATAACTTATGTCTGTTAAATCATAAATCCTCAACCTACCTTAATCCCTCCAGTGGATCAGAATCGTCAATAGACTTAAGTATATGCGATCCAGAAATTTGTATGGACTATACATGGAAAACGCATAGCGACACATGTGGCAGTGATCATTACCCGATCATTCTAGAAAATCAAAAGCCTGACAAGGAAGAAAAGATAGGTCCCGTCAGATGGAAACTGAAAAGAGCCAACTGGGAGGGTTTCAAAAACAAATGTAAACAATTACTGATATAGTCAAAAGACACAGACAACTCGATAGAATACTTTACCAAAACACTAATAACCATTGCCTCAGAAAATATACCAAAAAAGCAAAATAATTATAAAAAAAAACTAAACCCTGGTTTGACAAAAAGCAGACAGAAACCGGGAAATAGCACTGCGAAAATTCAAAAAGGAACCCACAACCCAAAATTTGATTGAAATGAAAAAACTCAAAGCAGTAGCACGGAAAACTGTTAAAGAAGCCAAAAGGGAATGTTGGAAAAAATATGTAAACAGCCTAAATACACATTCCAAAACCAAAACAATATGGGAAATGATGAGAAAGATAGCTGGAAAAAATCAAATATCCCCAATAATACAAGAATAAAAAGAATAACACTAAAGCAACCAGCAAAAAAGAGATAGCAAACCTACTAGCAGAGACATTTGCAGAAAACTCAAAAATGAATAAAAATCAAAACCTACAAAAGTATAAACAAAAAGATATAAATAACCAACTAAATTTCTCATCTAAAAATACAGAAGCCTACAACAACCTATTCACCAAAGCAGAACTAATAGAAGCCATAAAAAAATCCCACAATACAGCAGTAGGCCCAGACCAAATCCACTATTAATTTATTAAACAACTACCACAAGAATCGCTGAAATACCTTTTGAATATTTTCAACAATATTTGGACAACTGGGAAATTTCCCAAAATATGGAGAGAATCGATAATTATTCCCATACTCAAAGAAGGAAAAGAGGGAAACAATCCACAAAGTTACTGACCAATAGCATTAACAAGCTGTCTGTGTAAGACAATGGAGCGAATGGTCAATGCCAGATTGAGTTAGTTTCTAGAAGAAGGAAAACACATATCTAAATATCAATGTTGATATAATAAAGAAAGAAGTACAATAGATCATATAATAAGACTAGAAACAGCCATAAGAGAAGCCAATTTAAACAAACAACATCTAATAGCCATATTCTTTGATATAGAAAAAGCATTTGATCAAACCTGGAAACATGGTATAATGAAAGATCTGCATAAACTAGGACTAAGAGGTCGACTACCAAACCTTGTAAAAGGATTTTTAACAGATAGACTCTTCCAAGTACAAATAGATGCTACACTATCTGATTATCAAAAGCAAGAAGAGGGAGTACCACAGGGAAGTGTACTCTCCCCTACACTTTTCAAAATAAAAATAAATGACATAATAAAAAACATCAAACCAGGAATACACTGTAGCCTTTACATTGATGATTTTACAATATATTACAAATCGAGAAACCTCAACACAGCAGAAAGACAACTTCAACAATGCTTACATCAAATAAACAAATGGACACTTGAAAACGGTTTTAAAATATTAAAAACAAAAACAAAATCTGTACACTTCTGCCAACTGAAAAAATTACATACCAACTCTAAAACTAGAAAATGAAGAAATACCAGTAGTTCAGCAATACAAATTTCTAGGAATGATCTTTGACAGCAAACTGACCTTTAGACCACATATCAATTACCCAAAAACAAAAAGTTTTAAAGCTCTCCAACTACTGCGAACAGTAGCCCACACAGAATGGGGAGCTAGCAAAGAAACCATTCTTAAACTTTATAGAACGTTGATCCGCTCCAAACTGGACTATGGCAGCATGGTCTACCAATCAACTAGAAAGTCCTATCTAAAAACAATAAACACAATACACCATGAAGGCCTTCGGATAGCTCTAGGAGCCTATCCCACCTCTCCTATAGAGAGGCTACACATAGAGACAAATGAACCCCCATTACAACTAAGAAAGGAAAAACTAGCAACTCAATACTATCTAAAACTCTCTTCCTGTCCTTCTAACCCCACACACGACTGTGTACTTACACCAAATTACAAAGAGAAATTTAATCTTAACACAAATAAAATCAAAACATTAGGACTCCAAATGGAAGGAATCATCCAAGAAAATAATATACAGTCTAATCAAATACTTAAAACAAACCAATCAAACATACCACCATGGATAATCAAAAATCCAAACATAATATTAAGTTTAAACAAATTATCAAAATCAAAAACACACCCCACAACATACATTGAAAAATTCTCAAAAATAAAAGAAAAATATCAAAACTATGAAAGTATTTACACGGATGGCTCAAAAGACGAAGAAAAAACAGGCAGCGCAGCAATAACAAAAAAAACAATTATCAAAAAACGCTTGCCAAATGAAGCATCAATTTTCAGTGCAGAAGCTTACACAATAAAACTAGCACTAAAATTTATATCAAAAAACAAAGGAGAAAACTATATTATTTTCTCAGATTCATTATCTGTATTAACATCCCTAAAAGGGAAAAAACTGGAAAATCCATTAATACAAAGTCTCCTATATAAACTACATTCAATGGAAAAAAGCAAAAATATCATCTGCTGGATTCCTAGCCATGTTGGCATCCAAGGAGGAGATAAGGCAGATACTGCTGCTAAATCATCTTTAAAAATGACAATAGATGAAAATCTTCAAATTCCATATACAGACTTAAAACTTAAAATAAACAAATATATAAGAAACAAATGACAAAATTTCATGGAAAAATTAAACCTAAAATAGGAAAATGGGGAAATAATCTTGGAAATACTCGGAAAAAACAAGTCGTCATAACCAGAATACATATAGGACACACATACTTAACCCATTCTTATATATTAAAAAAGACAAATCCACCAAAATGCAGATGTGGAAGCCTAATCACAATAAAACATATCCTATTGGAATGCAAAATCATAATTAAAATAAGACAAAAATATCTCAATGGAAAAGGTTTAAAAGAAATTTTCAAAAATACAGACACAGATAAAATATACAACTTTCTCAAAGAAATCAAGATCCTCAATAAAATATAACCCTTTCAAATAGTGTATATGTATGTGTATATGTGTTTATAGACATATATGGATGTAGATATAAAAATATACAATCAGAAACAATCACAAGAAAAAGCAATTCCAAAAAATACAGTAGATTATGAAAGCCAACAGCCTTTCAACCTTTTATACAATATAACCATCTTAAATTCATAAATAAATAAGGCTTCGGCATAAAATGACCCAAATAGGAGTTGACATGCCGTTAAATCCAACATCCAATCCAACTCCCTGATATTTGTAGATGCTAGATATTGCATGTGAATAGAACTTTCCACCATGTCTCATAAATGCTCGATTGGGCTCATATTGTGCAAACATGGTAGCCACACAATTCACTGACACTAAAAGACTCCAGAATTCACTATAATAATATTTGAAGTAATATGTATGCATGCATGCATGCATATATATATATATATATATATATATATATATATATATATATACACACACACATTAGCATATGTGTGTGTGGAAATGGAGCCTAGAATGAAATTTTTTCAATTTTTTGTAAGAATGGGCAGAAAGCAAAAGGTTGTTATGTTTTATGATTAAGTATTGTTTTGTGTTTTTTGTAGGGATGTATAATATTATTTGAAATAGATGTCACATTTTTATTGATTAAATCAATGTGTATTACATCTTTCTGTCTATTTATTCAAGAAATCTTAGTAAAGAAAATGCGTTCATGAGAAGGGATTCAACCTACGTCCTCTTTTAGGTTTAATTCCTGCCAGTGAACATATTTTCTTTACTAAGATTTCTCAAATGCTCTTGTCAATAGACATAATACATACATTTTAATAATTAAAAATGGAACATCTATTTCAAATACAAAGTATTCACTATAATAACATTTGAAGTAATAAAAATGGTGGATTCAAAATAAATCAATTAATTCTTTAGAAAATAAATTTGTTTACATGTATGTCTGCTTATGTTTTATATGTAAAAGATTTTACCTGTTATTTTTACCCTTTTATTTTTTCCCCCCCCTTCATTTCTTTAGGCAGCGTACCGTGACCCGAGGAGTAAACAAAGGAGTGAAAGAAGATTTCCGTGCCACAATGGAGAAACAAATCTCTCGTAGCAATGAACCCATTGAAAAAGTAATTTACCAATTTCTCACAGAAGAGAAATCTCTGATTTTAGCCAATTTGTTGCAAGTGTGAACTTTGAAAAGGAAACAGAAAATAACAATAAGTTCATTACAACAAGTTCATTACAACAAATTCAATGGAACATCTTCAGTTACAAAAATAAGAGAAACGGAATTCTCAGGAATTTTTATATGGCCAGTTTTTCTTCCACCAAGTAATCCAACCGGATTACTACTTTGTCTGCTCTTGGCGGTCTCAAAAGCTGTTTGGAGCCTAACTTTTCTGTTGCGATTTCACAAAATGTTTTCTAGAATCAATATCTCTGACTCTGCTTCTTGCGGATTATGGTCAATGCCAGACGGTTTCTTCCCACTCAAAAAGAAAAGTGTGTGCAAATACACAGTTTCTCTGTACAGTCTTTGTGAGAAAACATTGTCTCTCTACATCATTTTCTTTTTTTTTAATTTATACATCTATACTCACTGGTTTATTTGCACTAATATCCTCATCTTTATGATTTTTTTTGGGGGTTTTATTAAGTAATGTTAGAGAGTATGAAAATAGAAACCTGAAAATTTACATCAATAGGTTTCTGAATTTGAGGAGTAAGTCAATGTTGCTAAAATGGCAAAGATGTCATCTGCTTATTAAGTTGGATTAGGTAACCTGCTTGGGTTCTGGGTTCAAAGTTGACCATTTTATTAGTGTTTGTTATTGATTCAGTTAATGTACATAATTTGAAACTATTCAAAAATGTTTATTTTATGCAGTTTTAATTCTTTTTTTTTTTTTATATCTCTTCTGGTTACATTTTGGATCTTTTAAAACTTCTGGCTGCATTAATAATTAAAAAAAGCAAATCTGCAAAGAATATAATGATAAAAACTTAAATTTAGAACAATTGAAAATGTTTATTTTAATAAAACTAAATTACTGATATGACAAATCTGTCTTCATTAGGTAAAGAAAATGGATCTGAAGCATCTTGGAGTTTTAGCTCTAAATATAGAAAATATTACTGTGATTTTCCCCTCTAGTTTTATGTGTGTGGGGGGAATTACTGCTGCCCAAAAAACAAAAAAAATATTTTGTCTTCTGCCATTATATTGATTTTTTTTTTTATAGCCTGTCTATATTCTCCATGCTACTTAGTTCAGTTTATGACTGTTGCATTTTGTTGCATTACTCCTTACTTGACTATCAAAGTTAAGCAACATTTTTGACTGCTCAGAATTGATTGCATGATCATTTACATATTCTGCATAGTGTAGGGTATACACAAAATTGAACATAATCGATTTGGGTTTGTCCTTAATAAGAAAGATGTTTATGATTAGTAAATAAAAAAAAAATTCCAACCACCCCGTCTATTTGAAACTAAAGTGCAGTTGTTGACATCCCCAAAAAAGAATTCAATGAAAATGCCTGGAGGTTGGGGTAAAAAGTAATGTTATAATATTTTTTTGCTGATGAATAAATTACTGAAACAACTAAAGCAACAGTAGAGATGAAGATATTAATTTAAAGAAAAAAAAGTAAGTAAACCTGTGAGTAAGATTTCCTTTGGCACAAGATGGGCATCTTGTGATGGTTTCTCAAAGAGATAGATTCCATTTGCTCAAAATTAAAGAAACTCAACATCCAATTACACAGATCTAAAATTCCTCATTCTCTTTTGCATTGGGTCTGATTCCTCTGCCCTGAATGTTGTTCCCAAGTTTTTTTATGTTTTTTTGGGGGTAGTGAAAGGATTTTGAGGAATGATTATAGTTCTTTGTTTTTTTTTTTCGCCAATTTTTCTGCTTTATATTCTTCATCAAGTGGTCTGTACAGCTGTGTAATTACAAAAACTTTTAAATGTCAAAGATATAAATATTTGTTCTCTCTCTTTTTCATTTTTCAATTAAAAGATTTCCCCACAATTACATTAGGAGTCAGGATTTCAAAGATACTCGACTCTGATATGGAAAAATGAAAAATGGAGAGAAAAAAAAAACGGAAAAAAAATCACCCTAAAGACATTGTTTTTATCTTTCTATTTCTGGTGATAATTCCACTAGATCTCTTCCCACCATCAATTTCACTACAAGTTGTTATTCAATAAAACAAATTTATTATTAAAAAAAAAATATATATAATCTTTTTGATTATTTTGAACATTTTAATACTTTATTATTCTCTGTGGGCTTTAATAATTTTTTAAAAGTTCCAAACTGTCAGCTATTTTGTCTTGATTCTTTGAATTAGTTCTTTACTTTTCACTTTTCATTGGCATTACTCATCCAAAGATTGAGATAAAACTTCACTTTTCAGCTGAATCTAAAACAAATTTTGAGCCTTTGAAGCAATTATTACTAAAATTTTATATGTACAAGATTAAACGCAAAAGAGTTTATTTTTACTTTGATTTGGAATTCTTATTCTTTCATTTAAATTACTGAATGTGTGGTAACAAGCCTCAACAAAGGAAAAATATGAATGTCTTCATTTTAAAATTCATTAAGTCTTATCGTTTAACTGTTAGCTGTCACTTTGCTTTCAGCATGTTTACTATGCACAAACTTCAGAACTAATGATATTCCAGTTAAGATCATTAAAATACAAAAGGATTTCTGACATGCTTCTACAAATTTTCTACCTTTGCATTATTCTCTAGAGTAGATTCCTTAAAAGCATGTAAGAATTGCTCAGCATGTGCATACAGATTCTTCATTGGTGAATAAGCTAACTTCATAGGTCATTAATACTGCATTGGGTTCAATTGTTACTGGGTACACAACAGTTAGATTACCTTATTTCAAGGCCTATAAGAGACAAGACTCCTAATTTTTTCTTTCAAAAAAAAAAAAAAAAAAAATGGCTCTCAGGTCTTATATACAAAGGTTATTGTTGCATAGAACCCTGGTGGGGGTGGTCTTCTCTTGTCTTCTTTCAGTTGGTGATCACTAATTGTTTTGGTTCAGCAATGAAAGACTTCAAACACAGAGAATTTAACTTAACTATTTTTATTTATGTCAACATGTACATCATCTAACTATCCAGTGGGGGTCGCCCTCCCAACACCGCCACTCACTGGGGTGCAGTTTCAGACATAAAAGAGAGCATGTTGGCATCATAAGAACCAACTTGCTGAAGCCTTTCTCTTCTCTATCTTTCCCATGCTAGTTCAGCCAATCAAAATTGACTTCCCTATTATGGCTCACATCTGACCCTGAATCTCAACCTCTGGAAATCTGATCCAAGATACACTTCCCCTAAAAATAATAGTCTACTAAACTATTATTTAACAGTATCTGGTAACAGTATCACCTAATTGGTATTATTTGTTAGTATTGATGCCATTTTAACATTCACCAGTAAATGTGGATCAGCAGTTCTATTAAATATCAAAATGTTATTTTTGAAATTTCTGCTTAGTGATTTACAAGGTCGAAATTATGGAGCACCCAATGAAGATCGAATTCACAACTCAGCCTTCCTAACCATCACACCACATCAAAGTGCCCAAAAACGATTTTCTAAGCATGGCTTAGATGTGGCACAAGGCCAAAACTATGGAACACCCAGTGAGAATCAAACTTGCTATTCAGTTGTAATTGATCTAGCGAGACAAGCTTGCTAACCATTACACCATATCAAGGTTCCCAAATCTGTGTAATATATGTGAAGTCTCACATGCACACACATTCTGATATATATGATCTCCATCATCTGCCTATCTGTTCATTGCTACATGACAATGGATTTGTGAGAAAAACAAAATAGAAGATGATTTGAAAGAAAAAACGTGTAGGGTAAGTAAGAAAGCTAGTGAAAAATGAAAAGTGAGTGTAAGGTTACTTACATTATTCAAACTGTTATCCTCATCTTCATTGCCATATTCATGTTGTTTCGGCCATTCTACACTCAAGTCTTCTTCAGGTAATTGGAATTTTGAACCGAACTCTTTATTTCATCCACCAGGGTAAATTGTTTGAAATTCCAATCACCTAAAGAAGGCCGGAGCTGAAACATGAATATAGCAATGAAGATGGGGATAACAATTCGAATAATGTAAGTAATCATAATACCTCATCTAAAAGATATAGACAGATATTGAATGAAAGATAGAGAAAGGATGGAGACAAAAGAAGGGCATAGAGATGCAGGCCTGCTGTCTTGAGATTTATTACTTCTTTTCCCCCTTTAATCTTTTAAAGTGGGTGAAGCTTAATTTTTATTTTCCATCACTGCAGTCGTAGGCCTGTGGGTTCGATTTGGGAAAGGAACCTAGCTGCAAATATAGTCTGAGTCTAGAAATTATATTTTCGTGATTTTTCAGTGAAAATACAAGATTATATCACTGCAAGTATTGTACCTGCCATCAATGATGGAATTATTTGCATATGGATTAGCACTTCTGGCTTGGATCAAAGTTACACTCCCTGAGCTTGCTACCTAGGATCAGAGTAGTATCGGTGCACTCTGTGAAAAGTGTCATATATAAAAGACAGAGATAGTGGGGTTACGGAAATCAAAAATACATGGTAATTGTTTAAAACTTGCTTTAGTGATGACTTAAGAATGAAACTGACAGTCACCATGCAGTGTGGTTTTTTGGTGTCCACACATATTTCTCTCTCTGTCTGTTACTGTCTATATATATATATATATATGCATATATTAGGTTGGTGCAAAAATAATGACGTAATAATGTCGTTTTTTGACGTATTTTTAACGTCAAAAAACGACATTATTCCGTCATTATTTTTGCACCAACCTAATATATATGCATACATATGTGTATATATATATATATATATATATATTTATGTATGATACACGATTAGGCGATCATGTATCTTTCGATAAATCACTGACGAAGCAGATTTTTTTCCCGCAGTAGGTTGCCATTTCTTTCTGAGGTAGACCAGTTAAACCCGGTCTGTCCTGCTATCTACCCATAGCTGTGGGGGGAGAAGAAGAGTATTCATACCTTTTCCAAGGGTATTAGCATATAAGTGAATGTAATGGATCTGACTGGAATTCGAACTCGGCTCTCCGATTTCTTAATCAGAGCCGCCCCATTACTATCTGATTCGCTATCCTTGCCTCCTTTAGGCAGCCTACCGCGGGAAAGTCTTTTGCCGTCTCAGCGTGTATCACGCATGGTACTTAACTGAGTAAATATGTGATATACTGTAGACCTCACTAGATTCTATGTAGGTACATTCAGCAAACACAACTCAGTTATGGACAACTCTGGGATATGCCTGGATGGATATACCCACGCAGTGAACCCAACAACTCGCAAAATCTTCACGACGACTCCAGCTCCCCACAGGCTCCATGCTATGTTATTTACTCGCCGTTATTCAAGCGGTGGAAGGAACACTACATGTTATTAAGTATTTGACTTTCATTTGAGGGAGTTTAATACAAATAATGAAAGGATACGAGCCGGTCGCATGGTATCTGGCAAAACATTGCCAATTCCTTTTCGTAAATAGATTTATGGAATAAAATATGGATTTGTTGGGAGAGTTGGTGGTTTTCAGTCATTGCATAGTGCCAGTTGTTAACAAGTTCGTCTCGCAAACCAATTCGCTAGCCTTGTAAGTTCATTGACTATGTACAGCATCATTTTGCTTTTCCTTTCGTCAAAGAATCGATATCTATAAGTCGAAATAATCGAATCAGACAGAGAAGGGTAGTTAAGTAGAAAAAAGAAATATTTTCACCAGAGATATAGTTTTTCATGAAGATTCATGTTGCTTTTTCGTCTCCAATTTATTAATTCACAAATGAGTAAGTTGTGGTGAACCCAAATGTAAAATAAAATATATAAACAAAAAAATAAAAGAATTAAAATAAGACATTTGCTTTCCTTTAAAGTCCATATCTCTCTCTCTCTCAACTAACGAGAAAGCAACTCTTAAATAAAAAGAGGAAGAAGAAAAGATTGAAAACGGTTGAATTTTTCTGGTTCATGGTCTAGCCATTGTGACTAAAAACTACCAAAATAAGAGAGGCTCCACGCATAACTTCCGTAATTAAAAAAAAAAAAAAAAAAAAAAAAAAAAAGGAAAAAGAAAGGAACGCCGGAAAATAAAAATAATTTGGGCCAATCAAAAAAATTAACACAAGGAAAGTTTTAATGTTGGCCGAAACCAAGCTTCGCGCCAGTAGTTTGAAAGTCAAAAAGGATATAAACAGACAGCCGAGAGGCAGAAAAAGAGAAGGGACCGTCAGAGAAACGTGTGTGGCGTGAAGAAGTTAAGCGGTCATCTGCTTATAACATTTTTTTCAGCACTTCTTAGGGTCAAGAAAACAGCAGACTGACTCCGCATTTATTTCTAAGATGGCAACTATTACCAAGGTCTGACTTCTAAACTATCTACTACCGAACCGAAACGGATTTTCTCCCTACTGCTACAAAGATCTGACTTATAAACTAACTTTCGCTACACCTAATTACAAATGACTCGCTCCAATCGAAGTCAAATATATATTATTTATTTGTACCTTTGATTCTGTTTGTTTTATTTCCGATAAATAAGACTAAGAAACTTTTGGCATTTACCCACAAAGTTCCTTTAAAACTGAAAATCGTTGGTGGGATTGTAAAGCGGCATAAGTTGATATACGCTCTTTTCGCATGTTCGTTTTTTTTTGCATTTTTTGAATGAACAAACTGATCTATATAAGAATGACATAGACAATATTCGGATCAGTCAGTTGTATGCCACGCGTGATACACACTTAGGCGATCATGTATCTTTCGATACATCACTGACGAGGCAGATTTTTTCCCGCAGTAGGTTGCCATTTCTTTCTTGCGATAGACCAGTTGCTATCCAAGACTATAGAACTTAGTCTATTTACCCAAAGCTGGGGGGAGAAGAAGAGTATTAACATGTAAGTGAATGTAATGAATTCGACTGGAATTTGATCTGTAACAGAGACAGGTATACGCAAACACATCCACATAAACACACACACACACACACATACATACATTTTTTTATTGAAATTGGAGTGAATCTATCTAGTGAAACTTGATCAGAGCGTTCTGTTTACTGATGAGGAAATCTGATCCCACCTTTGGAATTGGGTCGTTGAAAAAACAATGGAAATGATCTAAATAAATTTTATCGGTTAAAAATTAAAATAGAGCTTACTCGGGCTATCAGAACTTTGAAACTCACATGACTTTGGGTTGGAAACGGCATTCATGATAATTGCGTGCCGGACCAAGGGTCGATGTATGATCAAATAGATGATCTATATAAACGCATAGTTAGACGGGAGAGAGAGACGGAAGAGACCGCGATCGGTCGGCACATCGTCGTCACGTGCGTGAGCACCCGCAGGCAACCATTACGGGTCGCGGTGCTACAAAAAGACGGGAGAGAGATTCGGAGAACAAGACTGTCGTCAGAGAGAGTCCCGAGAGATTTGCAGGAGAATTAGAGAAGGAAGACTGTCCCCTGTTCTGAGAAGTTTGTATGAGACTGGACTACTAGTCATAAACCTACCCCAGGCGATTCAATACGCGTTTATCACACACAACCCTCTTTCTGTTGGGAATTCGCTGGATGCATTGTCTTTTTCTTTTTCTTTTCTCATTTATGTTAAATGTTTTTATTCTCCCTGTAACCTCTGTTCTGATGTTATCTTCTTATATAAAAGACGTCAATATTTCTCCCATTGTTGTCTGGCTTCTGCAGATATAATTTCTTGTTTTATTTTGCCATATTCTAAACTTCCTACCGCCAACTCTCACAGCCGTGTCCACACCCCCAGTTGACCGCGAACGTATGGACAACACCCCGATTACTGGATCTAAAAACTAACACAACGTGGGCAGCAAGCAGGACTTGACCAATTGACCGGTCGAAATAATCTACGGGTACTCAGGGAGTGTACGGCCAGTTACCCCTAAGTTCGGTTCGGACCGAGTGGACACCTCAACCTAAAGAGGAAGACGCCGGAGGTTGAGGGACTGGGGACGAAGTGGTAGCTTTGGTGCCGTGTTGACCAGGATAGACCCATAGGAATTACCACGGCCGTTTGAAAGTGGCAGAAAGTTGGCTCCCCGATTCCTCAATCCGAGCCGCTATCATTACGTCTCCTCTCGGATACAGTTAGGCCCTTTTTTCTTTTTTTTCTTTTTTTTTTTAATCGCATTATGTATTTTATTCTTAAATTTTAATTTTAAGATGTTTTTCCATTTCATAAAAAATACTCCCACGTCCTTGCAGCATCTTGCCAACGAAATAGTCTAATTTTTTTTTCTCTGGAGGATTAAAACAGATTCATTATTTCATTTACTATAAAGTAGCTCCATGGAATTTTTATGGGCCTTCATGTGTTATAGCAATTTTTTTTTATTAAATACATTTAAACGATTAATTAAAAGAATGTCGCAAAGAAATTTTTAATCTTGTTTGAAGATTAATATTAAATTGTTTGAAAGAAATAGGAAATCTGTAGAGAAAGTTATTTTACATTTAGTTAGGTACTAATTATTTTGCCAAAGTTAGCTCCTACTTAATTCCCAAATCGTCACTAGGGGTAACTATCCCTATACTATAAATAGTGGGCGACTTCTTGCCTCATGCTCTTTCCTTCAGGCCTCGTGCCGCATCACACCTCGCGTGGAGGTGAGTAAATCCTCTTTTTCATTTCTTCATTTCAGCGACTACAATGTAAGTTCTCTTAGAAGATCCGCGTCTTCCTATTTGTGGGAGACGCCATGAACATTATACACACATACACGTACGTACGAACATTCACCAAAGAACAAGCACAAATGTTCACACACACAAATGTTATTGTCCATTGTAAAATTGTGTTATTTAATACATATATTTGTTTATATATATATATATATATATATATATATATATATATATATATATCGGTCTTGTTTGTCTTCTTTATCTTCAGTTGGGCTTAATTCAAGTCAGGCCATTTTTTTGTAGTTGGACCTTTCTAGCAGGAAATAAATACACGTGTCCCTAATACAAAAACAAACAACCCGCACCCGGTCCTCTACAATTTTATTTAGCGTTGGAGAAGATATTTTATCAAGGTCAATAACTTCTGGTGTGTTTAAGTTGTAACCAGTCTCTGCTTGAGTGTGGAAATGTGTAGCTAGTAAGGTTGAGTATGGCCAGTTCGATGGGAACGTCCCATCAATGCTTCCTGTATCTATGTCGTTTTAAGAAATGTCGAAAGAGCTATCGTTAACAAAAATGTGATGGGATCAGACGAATGGACATAGAAGTTTTTGGTTGAAACCTCGTCTGTCTGATCCGGTCTGGTCGCATGCAATAATCACTGCTAGTGCTGGCGACTTTTGAAATACAGAAATTGGAAAGACACTTGAGAACAAGTGTAAAGGGGTTTATTGTGTTGTGGCATCCTACCAGTTCGCGCGAACCAATTCTTAAAATTGTAAAAGCTTAGCAAGTCGGTTATTGGGTTATTGGAATATGGAAGAAGAAAGATACTGAAGAGAAGTTACAGAACCTGGAAAGATGCTGAAGAGAAGTTACAGAACCTTTGTAAAGTATTTCTCCATGGGATCTCTGTTAATGATTTCCCTAATTACGCTAAATATATATATATATATATATATATATATATATATATATATATATATATATATATATTGTCACCCAGAGACAGACTGTTTCGCTGTTTCAGTGTGGCTAGACGTCCGATTGATTCAGACCGAGATCGGAACCCGACCGATTTGACATCAGTCAGATATTCTATCCCTAGACCATTGTTGCAGGGAAGATGGGAAATTTTAACGTTTTTTCAATACGAAATACGCCAGCGGCCCGGAGAAATCAATTCGTATTTGAAGAGTAATGCATTAATAGCAGTAGGAGGCGCTGTTTTTAAAATCTCCTTTGTCTCGAGAGCTCGACCGGATTTCCCGGGAGTATATATAGTGTCATCCAGAGACAGACTGGTTCGCTGTTTTACAACTCTTCAGTGTGGCTAAACATTCGATTGCGTCAAGCCGGGATCGAAACCCGACCGATTTGACATCAATCAGATATTCTACCCCTAAGCCATCGTCACAGAGAAGAATTGAAATTTTAACGTTTTTTTCTATACAAAATACGCCAGCGGCCCGGAGAAATCAATTTGCATTTGAAGAGTAATATATAAGCCGTTTTTATTGCTATTTCCCAACCGCTGTCGGCTTACGAATCCTATCTGATTTTTTTTTCGTGGGAACATACTCCACGACCTAATCCTTGACCTATTTACAGGTTATTTGGCATTCAACTGCACGGATGTTGTAGAAAGCACATCACGTGATTTGTCATATCCAACCAGGTTCCAGAAACCAGTTATTTTGTAATGTGTTGATTAGTACGTTGGGTTGGTCAATTATAGAATGTACTGCTTCTCGAGTGTTGTGGTCACCAATGTTGAATGGGTTAAATAGATTATGCGGCTGCGTGTTGAGAAGGTAATCAACATTCATACATAATACTTAAAACATCAAGGAAAAAGAACAATGAGAACCAATTTTGTTTAACGAAGAAATATGTATATTAAATTCAACAATAATACAAAGTAGTTGCAATATGAGTGAAAAAGGGAGAAAAAAGTAGCTTCCCCTTGACTGTAAGGAAATGTCTTATAGAAGATTTGTCTGAGAAAAATGTTCAGAGCTCAGTGTTGAAAATAGAATATTTCTTTCAGAAAATTGTTCAGTAGTTGCAACTTACAAAGTTGATTTAACTTGGTGTGTCTACTGAGAACTGGTGGTGTGTCACATAAAGTTCTGTAGTGTATATGTACGTGCGGAGTGAGTAGGATGAAATACACGAGCGAGTAAATGAGAACTATTGTCTCTGGGTACCTCGACTGTGGTTCTGAAATTACTACTACTGGTTTTTTGGAATGCATCCAATATTTATACTATCTGGAGTGGCTCCAAAAAGAGACGCTATAGTACATTTTTGAATATACATGAAAAATATCCTATTGGACGGAAAATGGACCAATCAGCGATTTTGTAGCAAAGCTTGTTTTGAACAAAGAGTAGGAACAAATTTACTATGGTGGAATGCGATAAATAAATTGTCCTGTTATTTTTAAGTATGTATTTATTGACCAATTAGAATTGGAGAAAATGTAGGCGTGGCACTACAATTTAATTTTGGCACTGTAACTGTAAAGGCGTTTCCTATCTGCTGAATTTAGTGAGAATTATTTGAAGGCGTCTCTTACTTGTTTGTGCTTCACGTATTGGCCGTAAGATATATCAGTTTATCCTATAATTCCTTCAAATTCGGTTGATTGAGGAAAAAGAAGGAAACGAATTCGCGAGCCTATGTGAAATTTTATTTGGTCAATGAAAACCTTGCTTTTACAGAAATTAGAGGGTAAGCCAAGAAAAAGAAGAAAAGAAAATACGCGAAATTCTATTTGATATGAAATGAGGAGAAAAATTAAATTAATCAGAGAAGAGTATCTGAAGTCATGTGTCAGGTTTCGTATCAGTTCCTCGCGACCAGCGTTGAAGTTCTCGCCAGTGTAAAATTACTCGCCAATTATATTATCGGCCGGAGCACTTCAAAGAATTTTCTCGCAACAATCTAAGGGATCTAAATATTTCAAACTACCTCACTTCGTCTACTTTTGAAAGTATGCACACTATATATTCCTTCGGCGTGGAATGAACCCTCTTAGCTTTGTTTTAAAAATTTTAGTTTTATTCGGTGTCAGATCATTTACTCTGTTGCATGAATATTGCCTCTTCATGACAATACGTAAACTACAGACTTTAAGAGTTCTGATTTATTTTCCTGAAACGAGCTACTGACACTACTTCAAGTGTATATAAATCCGTGAGTAAATTCCTTATCTTATTTTATTAAAATTACTCGTGTGTTTCCTCGTCATTATCATCCTTCACCTTCATTAATCTTTTTGGCGTGGGTAAATCAACTGTCCATTTTAACTTCTAAGCCCCACAAAGAGGACACGAGAGGGCTACTCACCCTTGACTCCCAGTTGAAAAAATAAAATGTGTGCATTAATTTTACTATGCAAATTCTTACAGCATTCTCACCCGACTTGAAAGCCGAATCCCACACAAAACACTCTAGCGAAAGGCATATCAATAAAAATCAATTAAAATATAAAACAGAATGGAGAAATAACATTCGGAAATTAATTTCTTGAAGAAATGAATGCTGATTAAATTTATATTGAATTTTTGGCTTTAAGATTGTATTCTTTTGTTTTTAGGATTGATTTTTTTTTCAGACACACTTGATAAATTTGATAAACCGGAAAGAAAGAAAAAAAAAAAATCTCGCGAGACGGATTCGAACCATCGACCTAAGGATATCAGTAATTATTTTCCTACTACAGTCCTCCGCTCTACCAACTGAGCTATCGCGAGCAACTGGATGCTGTTGGTAGTCAGTATTTTGTTTTTCTCTTTAGAGTGCGTGAGATTGACACATTTAATCAAAGAAGAAATAATTTAATTCAGTTGAAAAAACTAAGGAAATAAAAAAAACAAAAAACAAACGTTTTTTTTAGCAGTAATATAGTAGTTGTAGTCAAAGTTAGTTAATATATTTCATTAGGGAGCATTCGTTAAGTTAAATAAATGTACAGTTTTATCATTTTTCAAGTTATAAAAATTGTACATTTCATTTCATATAAGGCGTGCATTATCGACACAACTAATAGCGGGTCCAAATCTTGGCTACAGCTCCGTTTCTTTTTTTCTTTTTTTTAATCGAATTTACCCCATGTAAAGTAGTAAAACTACTAAGATACAAGGCAAGGGGTAACTTACTGGGCATGAGAGAATTAGAAAACAGAAGCTTTATGAATGAGCGAGAATTATAGAAAAAAGACTAACCAGGAAGACAATGGATAACGATTAATAATATTCTATTTAAATTTTCGAAGATCAAACTTAACTGGGAAGAAAGAAGCCAGAAGAGAGTTCCACGAGTAAGAAGTGCGAGAGAAGAAACTATAGTATAGAACTTACGGTTACATCCAGCCATTTCAACTGTAAATTGATGAGACCTAGCTGCCAATCTACTACTGCGCTTAAATTCATAAAGTCTAGGCATCAAGAGCTTACCTGAACATTTATCATGAAAGTAAAAGAAAAGATCAGGACCAATAACATTGCTGATTCTTCGGATTTTATCGAAAATTTCTAAATATATAGCAGGAGCACTGGAATATATGTGGCAGCAATATTCTAAGCATGGATGAATAGTAGACTTATAGATATGTAAGATAGGTTCTGGAGAGAAAAAATGACTAGCACGACACAGTAAATCAATTTTCTTATCAGCTGACTTAACAATATGTTCAATGTAGTCTTTCCACTTCATGTCAGCCGAGAAAGCCCAATGAGTCACTCTCTTGGACGTTAGCATCAGCCATACTGATGGAAGGCGGAAGGGATCTCTCAGATGATTAATAAAGAACAGTTAAAATTAACCAGCCATTCTTTGCCCAGATTAACAACAGACTGTAGGTAGTTTGTGAGATCAGCCAACAATTTGACCTTATCGAGTTAGTCATATTATTTTCTTGTTATTGTTGGCTCAAAAACCTAAAGGCATGAACTTTTTTTCTACAGTAAATTCTGACACCAGTCATACTTACTATGATCATGTCAGTGAAATACCACGCGTTCAAATACACACGCAGACCTCAGTCCCCAAATAAAAGTATTTGAAACACTCGACTGCTTCGCAATAGATAAGGTCAAGCAATATCTTTAAAAAAATTTCTCTTATATAATTTAATCTGGAAGTTTTAATTACACCTGTCTCCTAGGAAGGTGTGACGCGACTGACATGAAAATTCATTTCCCCGTTTACTCTTAGCTCAATTCAAACACTGACTACGAGAGCAGAAGTAAAACTCGCGACTAGCGTTTCTCCCAACCATTTTATGTAATTGTTCGAAATCAAATACAAATGGAGTAATAATAAATATTGTTCCATTTATTTATGCTTCTGAAATATTTTTTTATACTAACCGCAATACTTACGTGTTTAATCAGCAGAATATTTTTGCGAAATATCCACCAAATAAAAGGCCAAAGAGCCACTCAAGGTTGAGAGTTATTGAATGAGGTTGTTGTATGGACAAAAGGGTAAGAAATAAGTACAGGTTATGTGGATATTTAGAATAGAAAAAGCGGTTGGCCCTATATTAGAAGAGATTAACATTGTAGTGATCGGAGCTACTAAGGGTCTGTTATACAAAGTAGTGGATCTTGGGAAGATCTGGGTTGAACTTTCCTTCTTACCAATAAAATACGAAGGGAATTAGGAGGATTCGACTTTGTGTATGTGGCATGGCGGATCTTAGCTGTAAAGGTTTCAACTGGTGGAATTAGGAATGGAGTTCGTCTGAACATTAGCCATGGATATAGGAATAGAGTCGCCATACGTTTTGCAACGTTTCGTCTATAGGAAAGAGGTAGTAGGGTGGAAAATAAATCATTGCCCACAAGGTCGTGTAAATGTTTGTAAAATATGCCATGGCTTGAAAGTGAGGATTGAGCAGAACCAGCAGAGGTATGACAACAGTATTCTATTTCTAGTCTGGTCTGGCGCTTGTAAAGATAAAACATGGCAGAAGTCAGATACTTTCTGAAGTGGCAAGGGAACCACCGCCTTTTCCCAGTATCTTTAGTGATGGATCGTATACAGGGCAAGTTCAAAGGTCTTGTGGGTCCCCATCGAATCTATGAAACCGGGCCCCCGAATCTATGATGGGGGCACTTTGCTGCATCACAATTTTCATAAGGTAGTATTCATATAAAATACAAATTTTATTGTAACCTAATTATGTACAATAATGGATTGATCATATGCAATATAGGTGAACAATTCAATTAGAAAATTCGTGAGTTGTCAACATTAACTGCTGTCTATCAACTTTAGTGATAAGTTGGTTGTGGGGTTTACCATACATCTAGTCTTTCAAAAGGTTCGCTAGATGACGCTGTTTAGGATTATAAAGTCTATGACAATAAAACCATTTCTCTTTTTTTTTGCCCAGAAAGGTAGCAGCGTCAACATGAGTTTTGTACCTAGCCGGGCGCAGCGGGGGGGGGGGGGGTGATGTATTTCTCCTCGGCGACTACCTACTAGATTTAACTCACACTCGTGCATGTATGGATGTTATGGCTATTACTGCTGGGTTGATTCTTTCACCTATACATCCAAGACTTGTTGAATTGACTAGAGGGACAGTTTAGGACACTGATTTTATTTCCTTTTTTTGGATTCCAACGACCTCTTGTTGGGGAATTTCCTTCCCGAACAGTTGGCACGTGTTCACCAGTCAAAGTCCAACAGAGAAAGTTTTTAGTTTATTTTTGGCGCCAGGAAATCTCTCTTTTTGCACATGCGTAAATTGTCTTTCCTGTCAGAGGACTCCTGGGAGATTTTTATGTTTATTTTATTTTGTACTTTTATTTAATTTTGTATTTTTATTTTATCTCGTGTTTTTATTTTATCCCCACACATGCATATAGACATATTTTCTGACATCAAAGCCTACATTTTCTTCTATTTCATCTATCTGTGTACACACACGCATGTGTTTTCTTTTCTTGGATTGTTACTCTTTATATAAAGATCTCGCGATCTCGCGTGACGTGCGACCCCCAAACTTTCACTTATAAAAAATGATTTTATCATGTATCTCGTGTATCATGTGAGTTCCTTTTTTTGACAAATTAAATTACAATAGACTTACCTTTTTTCTCTATCTCTTTATCCCATCTTCTAATTAAATAAGTTAAAAATGTAAAATAGAATGATAAAAGTGTGGAACCAAAATTCTACATTATTCCAATACTCAAAATAGTTGAGTCAAATCTGAACAAAAAGTGGATCACAGAACACTTTCAACTTCATACACCTTCAAAAAAAATCTCGAGCCCTCATTGGTTAATAAATATACAAGTAGGCATGACTATTCACCCACGCTTAACTAATTTTACAGCTCGTAATTGAAATCCAAGTTTGCGCCAAGTCTCTGTGAGCCACCCGAAGCAAATAAAAAGAGAAACTCATTCACACTCGCCAGTGAGAATTGTGACATCAATCGAATTGCAACTAAACTTCACGTCACACAATTTTAAGTTTCTTTGTTCATACGAACATTATACAACTTAACGATATTGACACTCGCTCATTAAAACTTATCAGTGAACTTTATTCTTATTCACTCACCAAATTTCTTTATGCAGAAGTTAAACAAATTCTTGTTAACAAATCAACTTATTTTCAATTACATTCGAGAACATTGTATTACACAAAACAATCAAAGGTAGATAACTTCTTTGATCACAAATTGCATTCAACTTTACAAACATTTACTACTTACATGAACAGTAATTTTTTTCAATTGCAATTAATTTACGGAATCTTCAATAACAGAATCTAACAAACAGCCTTTCGAATTAGAACTCATTAACAAAATTTAATCTTTCACCAAACTTGAGTTCAACATAAATTAAACCCAAAAAAGATTTCACCTAAAAAAATCGACTATATTTTTGTAAAATACATTGAAAATTACTTGTTATTCAAATATTTGTCTTTTGTCTACAATAACAAATGTTTCTTGTTGTTTCCTCTTGCTTTTGCATTTTGCTTAACATATTCGTAGAGTAAAAAATTGTATGGATTGATTTGGGCCGTCGATACCATTCATTAAATAAATGGTAACCACCAAACTTTCCACTACAAAAGTATCGCTACTAACGCTATACACGTTACATAAACGCGTACAGCCATAAACAACCGAACGAGAAACATCTAAACATCTAGACTAAACATCTAAACATCTTATAAACGGAAACAATGGAAAAGAGGCATATTCGCTATGTTTGCATACGATACTAGTATGTAAATATTACATAAAGTAATATTGGATGTAGTTAAGTAAAACATCAGTTTTATCAAAATCATGTTTATTTTAAATACAGTTGTACCTTTTGACTACAGGAAATTGATATGTAGTTTGGTCAACGGCGTAGCCAGAGCCAGCAGTACATACGCTACTAATTTTATATCTTATGTATGATGCGACCTCAGTTTCAAAATTAGGTCTACAAAAGTCGCATGATACGCGGGTATATACCGTATATGCTAGATTCCTTCAAGTGTTGAAATTTATTCTTTCTGAAAATGCTAAATTCTATTTCTCCGAAAGTTCCGATACAAGCCGTAGACATGCATCTGCTACAAGGTAAATCAATAAATTTAAAGCTTAATTCTGAAAAATGATTTATTTTACACAAATATGTACTTTGCGACATAATTTCTTTCCTTGGTAATATGCTTAATTCAGTGATAATTATTAGTAAAAAAAAAAAAAGGGGAGGGCGAGCATTATATTGTTAAAATTTCAGTTCAAAATTCAGGTCAGACTACTCCAAAGATGGCCCGGCGCAGCAAAATCCAATTGAGTGGAATATTCATTTCTTGTCGAGCTCTGATTGGCCAGAATTTTTTAAAATCGTTTCACTCCGAGCAAGGCGATAATGCTACTCTAACGCAGGATGTGTGTGCGCACGCGCGTTGTTGTTGTTGGTGGTTGTGCTGGTGATGGTGGTGATGGGGGGGGGGGTTACAGGGAGTGAAAGTGAAAAAGAATGAGAAGACTAAGAATGGGGAGGATTGAGGATAGAACAAAAAGGAATTCAAGACAGAAGATGGCGATTGACGTTAAACTTAAATTTTTGAAGATTATGGTGTGTTAAAGTCCTTTTAAAGTAATAAAATTTCTTTTTGCATTATCACAGACTCGACTCTACATAGGACTTTCTCTTCAATATAGTCAGCTCGAGCATAGAGTATTGACGCAATTGGTCTTTCAATTCGGATGAGTCCTTGATTACGTTTTGTTCCTTGGCAAAGATTAATTTGACTGGACTCAAAATCATAAGTTAAAATTGAATTTAGTTCTCTTGAACTTCTTGGTGTGTCCCTTCAGGCCATAGGCTATCATAACTTCCTGTCCTTTGTAGCTCTTAGTACGTAGAGGACCCGTTTGGTTTGCGTGTTGTTGAATTAGAGACACGTGCTATTTATTCCTGCTAGAAGAAAGTCCAACTACAAGAAAAATGGCGGACTCTAGTTATGTCCAACCGAAGATGAAAAGAAAACAAAGACCGATATATATATATATATATATATATATATATATATATATATATATATATATATATATATATCAACAAATATATGTATTAAACAACACAATTTTACAATGGACATAGACAATAACATTTGTGTGTGTGTGAACATTTGTGCTTGTTCTTTGGTGAATGTTAGTACGTACGTGTATGCGTGTATAATGTTCATGGCGTCTTCCCAGAGGTGGGGAGACGCGGATCTTCTAAGAGAGCTTACATTATAGGTGTGTTCGCTGAAATGAAGAAATGAAAAAGAGAACGAGGCAAGAAGCTGCCCAGTATTTATGGTGTAGGGAGAGCGACCCCTAGTGAATAATTAGGGAATTAAGGAGGATAAGTATCCTTGTCTTTTTTTTCTCTCCTCATTCATAAACGACAAAGAATATGCGCAACGAATAAATTATTTTCATTTAATTTTGACTGAAAGTAATTTTGAAAGCTTGCTGCCGTGGAAAGTTGTTTTTCTTCTGAATATTCCAGCTGTCGTAGGTTGATTAAACTGATGGGAATAGGCATCAATTCTAATAACAATGAATGTATTTTTACTTCATCCGATAATAAATATGACAATGATAAAAAAAAATCAATTCTGGCAGAGTTTCAACTGTGACAACTTCTTCTTCTTCTTCTTCTTCTTCTTCTTCTTCTTCTTCTTCTTCTTCTATGTGCCGTATTTCTTCCGAACGTTGGCGATCATGGCTCGCCACAATTTCTTGTCCTTTGTAGCTCAATGAACTTCCTCTTTTCATTATCTCTCCTAAATCCTGCTCTGCAATCCATTTACTCAGGCTCGCGAAGTAGGTTATACATTGTCTTTCTCTGTTCCTCTTGTTTTCAATCTGTCCTGTGAGTATTAAATTTTCCAACCGCCCTTTCTTTATTATCTGCCCTAGAAATTTCAACTCTCTCTTTCTGATGTTAAGTATAAGTGTCTTTTTTGTTTCCATTTTCTCTAAAACTTCGTCATTGCTCACATGTCCGGTCCATGGTATTCTCAGCATCCTTCTGTCGAACCACATTTCTGTTGCTTCAAATCTCTTCATTTTTTTGTTGAGTTTGTCTAGCATTCACTGTCATATAGGTGGACTGATATTACGCAGCAGTTCAGTACTTTTTTTATTTTTTTTCTAACGAAATTTCCCCGTTTCATAATATTTGCTTAACTTTTGGAAGTCGTCTTTCGTTATTCGAAGGCGCCTTCGGATTTCAGTGTCACATTTTCCGTCTTCTGTTAAAACAATTCCTGGATATTTAAATTGTTATACTTGTTTGATTTTAGTATCTCCAATTTGTAATTTTCGTGTTGGGCTATTCTTTTTGCTAACAACCATTCATTCTGCCTCCTTTCAATTGATGTTTAGTCCTTTCTTCTCGCTTTTTTTCACTACATTCTATGGGAATTCTTGTAGTTCGGTTTCTGTCTCTCCGTTTGCTGACAGTATATGTTCTCAATTATTCTAATATCCATCCCAAATATGTCAAGATTACCTAACAGTTCTTTGTGATAACTTACGGAATCTTAAAGCGGTAAAAAACGTCAACACATTTTTTGTGTATAAATGCATGTTTATCCTCATCGTCTTTGTTATAGTCGACGAGTTTATTATAGACATTTATATATAGTTTATTACAGAAATTTATATATAGTTTATTATAGTAAACTATGATATTCCTATTTTTTTGCAAACGTTATCCACTCGATAATATTGATGAAGACAGTAATATTAATTAGCTGCTCAGATATATTTCCTCTTGTTTTTTCATACGTCAAGTCCCTTCAGGACATCGGCAATCATGGTTGTCCACAACTTCCTTTCCTTTGTAGCTCTAAGTAATATTTATCCTCTTACTATCATTCCCAGTTTCTGTTCCGCCATCTATTTGCACGAACTCGTTAAGTATGTTATAAAAATGTTACTACCCTACCAAATCTTCTTGTACCAAACACATAAACCTAGTAGAAAGAGAAAAGTGAATACGCACTTCTCTTCTCCTTGAGGTCAAAATAGGCGCAAATAACAAAATAAGACTCAACCACCGCGTAAAAATTTTAAAAGAAAGACATTTATTACACAAGTAAAGACAAAAAAAGATTACAAATACAAAATTTGTGCAAAAATTTCTTTTTGTGCGTCTATTAAGGCGGGTTAACAAATTTCTGATGTTTCAAAAAATGATTACCATCGAAAAATGATAAAAAAGGTTACAGTTTAAGAAAAGACAAGGATTCAATGACAAAAAAGAGAAAACAATTCAAGATGGCAGAAAAAACAAAGGTGTTGCACCTTTGAAAATAAAATAAAAAACAAAAAAAACAAAAAAACAGAAAAACAAAAACAAAACGAAAACACCTACTTTTACTTGCTCCTTGTGCGTCTCTGGGATTTATAATAGTTTTAGAAAGATCACTTTTAAGTTCACGCAGGTCCTACTTGGGAAATTTATTTTGAATTCTTTTCCTTCTTTGTTGTCCAACTGCAGGAGAAGTTTCACTTGTGAACTTCAAGACTCTCTGCAGCTGGCCGGTAATTGTTGCCTTCTTGCCTGTTTCTTCCTTGATGTCAATTTGCTTTGTCTCCTTTCTATCAAGAAGTCTTCTCCGTCCACTGACCTGAGTTCTATTTATTCGGAAAAAAGATGCTCACAGAAAACTCCATCCAAGTTTTCACAAGGGCTTGAGACAACGGCTCTCATTGGCTACAAAATCTGAAAAAAAAAAAAAAAATAGAAACAATTTTTCATATACTTGAAATGGATCCATAACAATTTTGGCGGATTTTAACCGCTGAGCGTAAAAAAGATATACATGTGTAACAATTTTTTTCGCAATCTGTCTGGCCGTCTTAAGATACTCTTCTCTGAAAAGAACGTGTACGAAAAAATCAAAAAAACAAAACAAGAAACAAAAAAAGAAACAAATCAACCTAGACGATTAAGCATTATTATTACAGCAAAGACTAACAATAATAAAAAATAAAATGAGGAAAGAGGGCTTGGAGAATTTGATTCTCATAAGACGTATTGAAGGCAAGATGGGCAGAGAGAAACAGGTATATTTATCAGAGTTACTTTCGGTGTTATATTTTCAGTTTTTTTTCTTTTTTTCTTCATAAACATTTTATTTCTTTTTGAATAAATATGGTTAACATTTAAGTTGACTCAAGGCGATTAAAATAAATACGAAAAAATTAAAACTAATTTTTGTAATTTTCTCAAACAACGACAAAAGTTACATACGTTAAACTTGACTGATCAAACTTTAAAATCCGTTGTTGGACATAGGCCTTCCAAAAGGTTTGCAAGACACAGTGAGTAGTGGTATAGGGATTTTCCCGTAACGCATACGCATACACACACACACACACACAAAAGGTAACAGATCAGAATTAGAAATCGGAGAGCCAAGTTTGAATTCCAGTCGGGTTCTTTACATTCACTTACGTGTAAAGACCCTTGGAGAAGGTATGAACCCATCTATTCTCTTTAGTTATGGGTTAAATAGTAGGGAGTGTATGTAGAAAAATCATTGTTATTCTCAAAAAACTAATAATGCAATATTCACTCACAGTAATTATTTTTAGAATCTAAAATATGTTTCGGCTTTAAATAAATTAAAACGAGTTGATGAGTTGTAAAAAAAAACCAAAGCAATAAGAATACACATACAAATAAAAAAGAAAATCTTTAAGGGCACAATTTGAAAGAGAATTTTTGCTCAGTGTAAAATTGAAACAGAAATTAATTGCTTATTTACAATAATAATTTTTGCTAAAAATAAGGCAAGGGCGTTAAATCTTCTTTAGAACGCCTAAAAATAATAAGCTAGATAGAGAGAAATCCTAATAGGAAATTGGAGACTAGTGGCAAAAGTTATAAAAGTCCTTGTTAGAGAGTACAAGGTATCAGCGAAGTTCACAAAGTGTTTTAAAATATTTTTTGAGCTGTTCGGAGTTGATAGGTCAATACCAGTGGGAGGAACCATTTGATGAATAGGAGTTGCCGAATTAATCCGCTTTGGGGTAAACTTTCAGAAGTTGATACATCCTTGTGAAATTATAATTGAAGAGTGTGTGTTTAACATCGTATTATCGAGGGAAACTTAGTCCGGTTGCGTGTTTGTTTCAGATAAACAAGTTTAAAATTATCTGTTTTAAGTTTTTGCGCGTTATCCCGGAGATGTTTGTGGGTCACGAGGTATCTCAGAATCAGGCGTCCTCTTTTCTCAACTCACTGCAACAGTTAATTGCTCTCCTGCCTTCATCTGTCCTGATAACACACTCACGAACATAACTGTCATTTCATTACAATCATTACATTGTGCCAGCCGGCTCAGTTAAGTACTTTTCAAAATTATATCAAGTTTCAAATTCCGACTTTCCGATTGGTGGAAAATAATCTGTAGAAGTCCTCTTATCAAATCTTTTTTCCAGTTCATTTCTTCTTCGTATTATTATTAACCTGTACCATCCTCGTAATCAGACCCAGAAGGAAAGGTTATCAAAAAAATCTCATCCGAACATCTCATTGGCTGGAAATGTCTTCGTCGATAGTCGAAAGGAACAAAGAGTTGTATTTTTAAAGAAAATTTTATAATAGGCTCGCGGTGTATTAGTAGGGATTTCTGGTTTTGCCAACAAGGTCTGTCCTATTATTTACCCATAGGTTGGAAGGGGAGATGGTTTCAAGCCTTTCCCAAGGGCATTAATGTGAAGTGAACATCAGCTAGAACTAGTCATTGCTTAAACTCGGTCCGCCGAATCCATTTCCTCTGCTGTTAACTGTCAGGTCAGCTGCACCTACACCAAGCCAAATCTGCCTGTATATTATCTGAAATATTCACCTTATGCAGAATATCCGGCTCTCTTCAAGAAATTGCTTTTTTCATGAAATATTTTATATGACTGAAAATATTCTTTTCTCAAAGAACAATATCAGTTCCAGGGATTGGTGTCCAATAAGTTGGTTACTTTGGCTAGTATATAAGTCGAATAGATTTAAGCAGACACGAACCTCAAGAGATTTCACACAATGAAAGTTGTACAGTGTAGACACTAATCCCATATAAAAGGCACATGTGTCTTTTTTACAAAATACAATTCATTATAGTTTTAAGAAAAAAAAAATCCGCGTGCAACTTACGCATACTGTTTCAACAGTTTTGCTTTCATGGTTAAATAGCAAAATCTGTTTTTTTTGGGGGGGGGGGTAAATGAAATCATTAGCGTCCAAGGGAAAAATATACGAGGGATTGCTCAAAGATTCAGATAATTTGATTGCTCTAACATCTACTTTCCACTCTGATTCGAAGCGATTCTTTTTGTTAGCTAGCACATTGGTGCAAAATAGGGCGCTGCTCGCAAACAGTAGCAGTAAAATTTCGTACTACATTACCCTTAAAATATCCAAATCAAATGTTTGAAATCCTTTGGATCGGCTTGGATATGTTATAACACAGCTGGCCCGGATCGATCCTAGATCCTTCCCACGCTGGTCAGTCCTGCCGCCGGTCAACTGATAGTTATTTGCTTGTCGCTTCGTTCCTTTATTTGTTTATGCTCCACGTTGTACTCCTTGATCACAGAGCAGTGAAGATCGAATTTCGTCCGTACTCGAGCGCTGGGGGGAACCGCGGCGAAACCGTGCTACAAAACGACAAAGAACGTTTCCGCTGGAGAAAATAAATATGACATAACAAAATAACGAAGAAGGTCGCCAGGTTAATTTTCAATTGGTTTATATAGTTCTTAATACAACAAAATTAACCCTTCTCGTTAAAATTTCTATCTTGACACTTTGTCTTTTTTCTTCTAAAACTCGCAGCGGGTTATCAAAAAAACGGAAAAAAAAACCCCAAAAACAAAAAAACGTCGGGAATTCTCTTGGCAGTAGGTCACGCGGTTTCTTCTGGCTTCTCCTGGTTTCTGGTGCCTTCTGCTGGCTTCTGGTTTTTAGGTCGCCAAAGAGCCCGTCCGTTTATACGTATTTCGTCTGACCCCTACCGCACCTCATGATCCATTAATATTTATATCAATTCATTATTTATCTGTACAATTTTGGAGAACCGATACTGACTTTCAAATAAAGCGGCCCACGGTCGGTCACTTATTCAAAAAAAAAAAAAAAAAAAAAAAAACTTCAACAACAAACTTTGTGTATATAAATTCTTTACAATGTGCTTGACACCAAAGAATTTTCTTTGATGTCGTCTTTTCAATATGACCGATTAAAAAACTTTGCCCACTTTGTATGTTTACAAAACTATATTTCAAATTGTTTACATTATCGGCTCTGCGAATCATAACAATTCCATTTGTCTTTCAGCCGATAAGCAGCCACATTTTACATTTCTCAAATCATATTTATTTTGGAACCAGCATTCTATTCTGCATTTCTATTTATCAGAAAGGAAAATAACAAAACATATCTCTTTTTTTCTTGCTCCATATTTCAATTCATGCTCTTACTTTAACGTTTTTAATCATTCCAATTCTCCAAATCCTATACAGAGTTTTCACATGAACTCTTTTAATCCTTCTCATACTACCAGTGTCATAAGAGTGTCTCGTTAACCCTTTCAACTACAACCAGTAACACTTTATAGTGTCACATCCTTAGTTTCTTTGATGTATGGCTTACATTTAATGAAAATATTTCGTTTTCGAAACACATCATTACGGGCGTGAAAAGTGGATACTTTACAATAATGTTGAACGCAAGAGATCATGATGCAAAAAAAAAAAATGATCCACCACTAACCGTACAAAAGCTTGTTTCCACCCAAAGAAGGTGATACTGTATATACGATAGGGCTGGGAGGGAATCCTTTACTACGAGCACTCTCTAGAAAAAAAATAACCGATTGATTCAAATAATGACTACTCCTGGTTAAAAGCAGTAAGTAACAAAAAACGTTCAGGATTAGTTTAGGTAAAAGGTATATTATTCGACCAGGCTAACATTTGACCGAACTTTGTTTTAGTGTGATCAGAAAAAATGATTAAAGCTTAGCTGCAAAAAAATTTTACACGTCTGTCCTATGGCAACTTTAGTTTGTTACTTTCGTGTTTTTACAAAATTAATTATATTATTTCATTAAAACAACAACAACAACAAAAAACTCAGTTCAGTTCAACTCAGGAAAACAACAACAAAAAACTCAGTTCTCTGGAGGAATGCACTAAGCTGCCTGAAGCAGTTTTTTTTTTTGCTGGAAAAAATACGGAAATGGAAGTTGCCTGGAAAGATAATTTTGAACTAACAAAATGGTAAATATGCTATGTCAAAATTTTAAATCTAAATTGTTTGTCCATTTAAAATACTACATTTATTAGAAAATATATTCATTTTAAAATACAGAAGTCATAAAAATGACTTTGTGGCAAGCGTGTTCACGTCAGAAAGTTACCAGTGTGGATAGGTGTTGGTAGGATATTTATTTTATCGGAAATTCGAGAATAAAACTCAAGGGTTCAAAATAAATAGTATATTTTTATTTATTTTGTAATCAGTGACTCCTTTGGTATTCAGCAAAAATCCGTTAGTTAGGCGGATATTGATAGCTGTCTGGAGAACTGTCGGTTTCGGTAGTTTGAAGTCAGACTATGATAGGGATAGTAGTAATCTCAGAGAGTGGGTCATTGTCAATCTACTGTTATCTTTTCTCTGCTGTGAGCAGGGCGGAAATATCAGTAGCAAATGACCTTAACTGCTTCTTCACGCGTCATGCATGGCTGGTTTATACGCGTTCTTTCGTCCCATCTGCCTCTAGCCCAGAGATATCAGGTTTATATCCTTTTGACTAGGCTCGAGAATTTGGCGCAAACATTGGTTTTGGCTAACATCAAAAGTTTCTTTGTGTAATTTTTTTTTTTATTGGCGAAAATTATTTTATTTTCTGGCATTCTTTTCTTTTGCATTTTTTTTATAACGGAAGTTATGCGTGGAATTTCCCTGATGTTTGGTATTTTTCAGTCATAAATAAGTAGGCACTGCTCCTGCAAACTTCCGGCGTTTTCGGCCGGGTTTAGTCTTCTTCCTCTTTTTATTTGAGGGTTGCCTTCTCGTATTTTGAGAGAAGTATAGAAAGAGAAGTCCAGAGAGAGAGAGAGAGAGAGAGAGAGAGAGAGAGAGAGAGAGAGAGAGAGAGAGAGAGAGAGACAGACAGACAGACAGACAGACAGACAGACTGAGACAGAGACAGAGGACAGAGGAGTTTTAAAGGAAAGCGCAAATACCTTATTTTAATTTTTTTTCTATATATTTTATTTATATATTTTATTTTTATCGGGACTCATTACAACTTCAAAGGGCCGCTCTCTTTTTCTGTTACCGCTCTTGACACAGATGTCCATTTCAATTTAATGTAAATTGTGGGTCTATGTTTGCATTTGCAAGTATATTTTAATTCAATTACAGACCTAAAAAATATTTCTACGAAATTAAAAAAAACAAAAAAACTTTAAAAATAATTCTACTTATTACCGAATAATTTTCGAAAAGTTCAATAAAATGGTCTGATTATTTTAAGGTTAATTTTTTTTTGTCTTCATCTTTATGAGTCCATTGCCCAGATAAGTAAGATAGGACAGATTAGTGGACGGGTAATGTATTATTCCAGTGTCTTTCAAAATCAGTCAAATTGTCTGCGTAGTGTGTCTGTATGTGCTTGTAAATGTCCCAAGAAGCTGATATAAGTCACTCACACAAAACACAGACATTGCATATACAGTGTAACCCGGATATAAGAGACCCTGATATAAGAGAAACCCTGATATAAGAGAGATTTTATCTGGTCCCAAATTAGAGCCATACTTACCTAAACAAAATAGACCAAACCCGGATATAAGAGACTTATTCATCCGGCCCCGACAACTCTCTTATATCCGGGTTACACTATATATATATATATATATATATATATATATATATATATATATTACGAAATGGACAAAGTCCGACAATTTATTTTATTAAAGACATTTTTATGTTTAACGTTATAGATACAAGTATTTAAGTAAAGTCATGACGTCATTTGTTTACATTTGATACGCCATGAGGAGTTATGAATGTACGAGATTCATGGAAGATTGAAGTTTATAAGCAGTAAATTCGACCTTGTCTACCGAACGCTTCTTTGTAGCCTAACGGTAAGGCACGTCAGCGTAAATGACGGTTCCGTATAGGATGCAGGTTCGAATCCTGTCAAAGAACGAATATCTTCTATGAAAATTTCTCGGACATTCAGGCTTTAATACTGTTTATTATAAACAGAGCATTTACTTAAATACTTAACTTGTATCTATAACGTTAAACATAAAAATGTCTTTAATAAAATATATATATATATATATATATATACACATTACATACGCGCATGCGCAGTCGCACGCATGACGGACAGAGAATCAGTTCTTATATAATCGATTACACTTATAATTCAAGCAGTACCTCTCTTTCAGAAGGAGGCTGGGTCATTACAAAAGGAGGGGAGGTGGGGGCTTGAGCAATTTTTCCAGGGTATTGCCGTTACGGTTAAAAACCCACATTAAACCTCGGACATGTGTCGGTAGCGACGTGAGTGCACTGAAAATTTAGATTTTACTACATCTGTAATTTTTTTTAATTGTACCCGTACCTCTTAAATAAAATTATCTACTGCTTGAGAAAAAAATGAAATTGAGATTTGGATTTATATTTGGAGTTTATATTGGCGACAAGTTGGCACATTGATTCACGTTTCCTATTCACTATGGAAATCGATATTTTGTCTTTATTTAGCCAGTCGACAGTTGTCCTCTGTTTGTATTGACCCCTCACCTAAAATAGAACCCTCACCTAAAAATAGTTAACCCTCACCTAAAATAGTTGTGGATGGATCACATTTAAACCCCCACAAAGTCATAATAATAGACAGAGCGATGGGACGTTAAAAAAAAAAGTAAAAACCGTTCAAATACACAACTCTCTCTCCCTTTATCTTCTAAACCAGACAGTAAAAAAAATAAAAAATAAAAAATGAGAAAACAACATTGCTCGCAGGAAATTACCTGTAAGAGTAAATATTTAGAGCGAATTACTGAATGTAAAAAATGATACAAAATACAAATGCACTAATGCATCCTAAATATGTCTGAATCTGAATACAAAAAAAAAAAAAAAAAAAAAAAAATTACATCGTTTTTGCCAATTGGTAATGGTAAGCAAGTGTCAACCGTTTTTTAATTTTTACATTAAAAAATGGTTTATTTTGTTTTTTGTTTTTGATATACATTGCCATTGCCACACATTTAGCTTTAGCCACCGGGTAGAAAATATTTTTGTAGATATTCTATAAACATTTAATATTTAAAAAAAATGTATTTTTTTTTTTTTTTATCAAAATCGATTGAAAAAAGTCAGGCTTCGCGAAAATTGAATTTTTCGCACGTGATCAGTCACTGAATTTATACTGATGTACAGTACAAATTTACTATTTGAAAATGTAATGTATTAGGTTGGTGCAAAAATAATGACGTAATAATATCGTTTTTTGACGTATTTTTTAACGTCAAAAAACGACATTATTACGTCATTATTTTTGCACCAACATAATATTAGTAAATGGAGAGTTAATTCCCTTGTAACTATTTATCGAGAACAATCACATTTCAATAAGGCGCAGTACCTGCAGCTACTAGCGGTCAGAGTTAGTCACCCCATGGGTTGCTACAGATAAGCACAAAGTACATTTTTTTTTTCTTGTCATTTACTATTACAGTTGTCCAGCATGGCACAACATTAACAAGATATACAGCAGAGAACTCCTTGCGAGCCACACTTGGTACTTGGTAGTCTCGTGGGTTGCATGTGACAAGCGAGCCGTGTTTTGTGAAGGCCTGTTTTAAATCGTTTTTATAGCCTTGCTTTCATACATTTTTACTTCTTTTACATTCCACACGACTTCGTACTTGACTGTTAGTGTTACACTAACATCTAAGTTAGTGCTATGCGTGTCATTACAAAAGAAAATGCATAATAGAAATAGAACATTTCGACGCTTTATCGCTACTAGCAAATAATGTATTTAAATTTACACCAACCAACAGCGATTGGTTGAAAATTCCCGTTTTATAATTTGTAGCTTGTTTTCTACTACGTCCGCAAAATGTTAATCTTATTTTAGATTTTATTTTTGACGTCTTTTCCTGGAGCATAAAAATATACCAATTCCGATAAGCAACATACTCGTAAAGAAGACGAATGTACTGCGCACCTCCAACTGCAAAAAAAAAAAAAAAAAAAAAAAAATAAAAAAACGCTTAAAGATGACTGCAGTCCTTATCATAAAAAAAAAATCAACATCAATTATGAACACGGTCAAAATGTCCTGGCTATATTCGGGAATTAAAAAAATATGTCTACCTTTCAGTAACTCATACATCGATTACAATAGCTTTTACACATCATTTACAACAGCACAACTAAAATCCTTGAAAATGGTTAATAGATTTAACCTAAATCGCTCGGAACGAACAATCATTTGGACAATTCCTGCATATGTTAGGTCCAAGAAAGAACTCTCTTGTTTGTATGCTTTACAATAAAAACTTAGCAGAAGAATTTATAGAGCGAAGACGGAAATAAACACCAAAAAAACAATCAAACACCAAATGACAAAAAATGGTTTTTGAGTCAGAGAATTCACGCATCTTTCCGGTTAATAAATTAATGTTTTGAAAATAAATATTTAACATTTTTCAACTAACTGGTCCCGTTTCCGCCAACAATAAAAACCATGCTTCATGAGCTCTTTGAAGGATATTTAAGCAAAGTTTCTAGACCAGACAAAGTAAGAAGAAGGAACGGCAACATACGGTAACAGTTCACAACGCGTATGGCTTTAAAAGAAATTTCCTTACTCATTCACCATCACCAAACTACGTGACACTTACACTTTCCACCTCACTTTCGCCCTTGTCTCTTCTTTCTTGCACATAGACAACTACAAACTGGTACTGTGAGAACTTGAATACTCATACACGCTAAACAATTTAGTTGTAAAAATACGAAAATAAAAATATTTTATATTTTTATATTTAAAAACTTTTCTCGACTTTTTCTTTGTTGTGGGTTGATTCAAATTTTGTCAGTTATTTTTTAATGAAACATGTAATAGAGAATGATTGCCGTCCCTCATAAGAATCTATATATATATATATATTGACCATTTATACGCCCCTAGAATCTTTACAGTTTACAAGCTAGTCGTTGAATTATTACCTTTTGAATGCTTTGTAATCCTTAGTTTAAAACTGTTTTATGTTTAACGCATTATTTGTAGGAAGAATAATAATATGACAAAAAAACAAAAAAAAACAATCACTGATCTGGCGACTAAATAAAGTTTTTATTTATTTTGGATGCTCTATCTCCAGGTCGATTTAATGTTAATGCAACAAAAAGAAGCAAAAAAAGATATAGTGGGAGCACTGTTGCAGACGATACAACTGTAATTAACCATGAAATTTAAAATTAAGAAAATATTTGTCTTGTTTGGTTGATTGTTAAAGAAATTAATTACTTATTTCCTTTAAACAAACATTTCTTTATTTTTCGTTTTGATGAATGACACTATCCTGAAAATTCTCTCTTTTCATTTTCTTTTTTTTTTACAATTTAGATTTTTTTATTTATTTCGATTTTTATCCTTTTAAAAAAGAAGAAGAAAACTTTTTAAGCTGTCTCAGGTGTTGAGGAGGTACATGAGTTAACTCCCTTCTCTAGATTTTTACCCCTGTCCCTGTTTTAAGATGGCTGCCTCCTGGCTGGGGTGTCGTTGTCGATGGTAATGCCAAAGTTTGTTTTAAAAGTCTAAGTCCATCTTTGGAATAAACCAGACGTAGAGAAGCTGCGTTATGTTTCTCCCTATCCAATGCAGACCACTCGGCTCATGGGATAAAGCAAAACTCTACAATGCCTGCAAAGGTAATGTTTACTTTGTAAACCAACCACCTCTCTTTGGTTCTTCTGCCTACCTCCTTCTTGTTTATTATTACGGCATTACCAATTTGCAGTAGTCTTTTTCTGCTCTTTTTTGTTCATTTGACAGTGACTTGTTTATTTAGCATTGCAATCTTATGGCTTTTATAAACGGCTTTCAACAAAGACATCTAAAAGATGTCTTTACTGTAAAAAATATGTTCACTGTTTTAGTTTTTCAAATGCTAAAAAAATAAAACGCGACCTGTGTTGTTCATATGTGGACAGTCATAAAATGGGGGATCAATTTACAACATAGTATAATTATAAAAACCACCCTCACTTTGTGACCATCATGTACAAGTATTCACATTTTTTTGGTTTATGTATACAAGTAAAGTTAAAGTATATAAACACATGTAAGCATTTAACGTATTACGTTATATCACAAAGAAACGTTTTTCTCTTGACTTAAATATTGTAGTTAAAATTTAAAATATATTTCCAATAATTCGATTTGGTCAAAAATGTTGTTTATTCGATTCTTTGTACAAAAAGAAAATTGTATTCGCAGTTATAATTTCATAATATACCTTTTCTCTCTTTTTCTCTCTCTAATCTTTTCCCATGGTCTCTTTTAGTTTTACTTATGATATCTCACCATTTTGGCCAAATTGGTATTTTTTTGAATGTTGTCTTTTTTAAGATAATATTTTTAATTTTTATGAAATAATTTGCGGTGCTTGATTGAATTGAAATAGTTACTTTTGTTCTCAAATTTTGGGGTTGTTTTTAAATTTTTCTTTCGTCTCTTGTTTTTATTTGAACTTTAATATACTAGTGTTTTTCTTTTAGTGCTGTCCAATATTTTTTTAGCAAATTTAAACTGTTAAAAAGTTACAACGAACACCGAAAACATTTTAAGAAAAAAAAACAAAACATTGATTGGGAAAGTTAAAAATTGTATTTTATTTTGATTTTTGAGTTAATAAACTATATTATTATTATTTTATTTTTTTTTTTCGGTCTTCTCTGTATTTTTATCTTTTAAAAAATGACAAGAATTCGCTTTCTCTCTGTAAAACTAAAAGGCTTTATACTTTTTTCTAAATGTATATCTATGATGTTGAAAATAACACTTTATATTAATAAAAATAAAATTTAACTTGGCTGTTCTATTCAAATTGTTGATACAAACAAACCAATGTTTTTGCTATCGATTTTTTTCCTTGTTGTTGTCTTCAGAACCGTTACATTTGGTAGATTTTTTTTTAATCCAAAAATACTTTATTAAATTTGAAATAAAAAAAAAATTGACACGAACCATAAAATGGCAGATGAGGTTAGTGTTACTTTATTTATTTTTTAACAAATTATGGTCAGCAGTAACAATAATAAAAATAAAACATATTGAATTTTTTTCTTTTAAAGGTGGAAAAGTAATTATTGAAATAATCTTTTGTTTATATTGGATAAAGTTAAACAAACATGATTGAAATAGTTTTTTTAAAGGTAAAGAATTTTTTATGAATGTAATAATTGTAAATTGTAGCTTACTTGTTTATTGTTTTTTGGGCTGTGACTATGAAGAATTCTACTTTATGAGCAGAAAATATTTTTTAGCAAGTGGCAAAAAAATAAAATGATTTGATCATTTGAAGTAGCATCTGCATAAGGCTTTTTATTTCTAGGATTAAATTTTAAGGACAATGAGTGCTTGTGAGCACAGAACTGGAGGAACTGTGGGACTTTTACTTACGACTTAAGGGTCTTCAGAGGGCCAAGTACCAAAGATTGATGCAATTTTGTTTATCACATTTCTTCTCACTAAAGCTATTCAGAACAGCTTTAGTTTCTTCCTCCTACTCCTAATCTACTGTTGGAAACTGCCAAGTGAGAGTCAGTAAATAAATATCCATGTTCTGCCTTTTTTTTCTTCCCATATTGCACAAGCCATCTGTGCCAGATGGGCAACACTAGATGCTGTAAAAAAAAAACATATTTAGTCCTTTCTTGCCAAAGTGTGGCAGATAGTGTCTCTTTTGAATAATTCTTCGTTGTTTCTGTCACAAGATCCATAGACAACAAAACAATATCTGGCAGATTTTTTTGATATTAATTAATTAGAGCCTTAAACTTAAAAGTGTAAAACTTTGTATAAAATGTGAAAATGTCATCATGAAGAAATAAATGGGATGTAATGTTGTTCCAACATCTTTTATTTATTTTACAAATGTAACTTTAATGACTTTTCTGTAAGATTAAGTGAACTTGTTTAATAAAACTTTCACTTAAAAGATGTTCGGGTTACTACAGTCCGTATTATGCAAATTAAAAACTCAATAATATGAATTTGCTTCGAAAAATTTTTGTCAAATTTTAAATGATTCATTTAGATATCAAAACAAATCTCGAGTTAGATTTTTTAGGTAGTTTTAACATGCTTTTTAAAAGTTATTGGATTTATAAAAACAGCAGTCTGAATACATCTGTAACTCGAAGCTATGCAGGTTAAACTAATATTAGTTTAAGGCCTCTGAAAGCTAATAAAAATTTTTTTTTTCCATTACCTATGTAAGGTAATGGAAAGGATCTAAGTAATGATGAGAAACAGAAAATAACAAAGTTATTGATTGAGGTAATGTCCACATTAGAGATACCAAAGGAGCTTCACAGAGATCATCAAACGATAAAGAGAGCTGTTGAAAATATAAGTTGAGAATGAGAAGCAAAAGAAAAGCCTTTAAGAACTTCTCTCCTCAAGGGTAACGTAAACTAAAGTAAATTATAGTGAAACAATCACTTTTGACCAATGCTCAGATTTTTTAAAAGGCTGGAATTGAGGGAATCAAGGACAAAAGGTTTAGAATACTTTGAAAATTGGGATCTGTCGAGAGATCTCTTAGGCAAAATCCTTTTAGTAAAGCAAATATTTTAAAGCAGGAAAATTGAGTTTTCTAAAGTAATTTTCATGGACAAATCTCTGAACACTAGATGGACCTGCCGAATGGATTTTATCTGAAGCAGATGTGCCTGTGGCTAAAAGACACCAAGAACGCGTCAGTGTGATGATTTGGGCTGGAATTGTCAACCAAATCATTATTGGACTATTCAAAATCTATGAAGGTGTTAAACTGAAAAGGGCTAACTACTGTGATTTCATGAACAAGACTTTCTTTTGAATGGTACAGTTTCAAAGTCAAGTGTGTAATTGTGCATGGCAATGTTCCTTTTCATGTATCTAAGGTTACCTGTGAATGTTTTGAGCATAAAATGGGTTTACAGGAGAGAAGATAATGAAATAGTCAGCATCAAGTGCCAACCTGAATCTGATTAAAAATCTATTGTCAATTGTGAAGATGGAATTAAAGCAGACCTATAGGAGGCAAATAAACCCACCATAATGAAAATTGAACCTGCTGGCATAATTGATTTAGCAAAATCAATGGATAATAGATTGCTGGCTATTATTGAGCAGAAGGGTCACTGTTAAGCTGTAAATATTTCAAAGACTTAAATATGTTTATTTGTTTTATTATATCCATTGATGATTTTATTACATTATTGAAGTAAAAAGTGATTTTCAGGTTTTGCATAACTTCAGACTGCAGTTTTTATAATAAATTCAATAACTAATAAAAATGTTGAAACCATCTAAAAAATTTAACTCTAGCTTCTTTTTTTTTTTTTTTTTTAATCATTTAAAATATGAAAATTTTTTAAAGCAAATTCAGTTTATTGAGGTTTTTGTGAATTGCATAACTTCAGACAAACTGTCTATAATTAGGTAATTCTGAAAAATAGGTTTGTAGATAATCAATATTTTTCTAAAAGTGTGGTTGCTTTAATGCTTTCCATATAATTCTTAGAATATTCACGAGAAGTGACTGATTTTCAAATTTGTTAAGGCTTATAGATAAAAAGGGTTGATGATGCATGTGGGTAAAGTGGATGTATTTAAGGCATTCAGAAAATGGTAGTCCTTTAAAATTTGATTAATTGTAGCTGGAGATATGTCCAGACACACACTTAACATTATAAAGTTAACAAGTAAAAAATAATTATGAAATTGATAAATTTTAATACTTCAAAGAACAAATTTTCAAAGATGTACTATTTTTTTCTTTTCTTTTTTTTCTGAAAAAAAATGCATTATAACTGCTACTTCAAGAAAGTGTTCATTCTGACTTATTGTTGGTTGTATATTTTCATATACAGTTCTTTTCCTAAGTTTAAAATTGAATTCGATTAGTGGGTTGAATGTATCAGAAATGGGGCTGTAGAATCTATCATATCCAATATTTTAATTTAACTGGAATCTAGTATATATATTTTTTTTTTATGGTAATGGTTAGATTTATTTCTATTGCCATAGACAGGTGTGAATTTATTGGCTTAGAATCCAATATCTAACTAGTAAATCTGAAAAAGTGTGCTACAATTCTTAGTTTATTCTTATTTTGAGATCTATAGAAAGTACCAGAGAAGATGAATATTTGGTAAGTGTAATGAATTCCTTGGTGTTAGCAAAATTAAGCAGCTTCTTTGATTCAGTGTTTGAATCTAATTGTCTAAACCTGTTGATGCCTGTTTACTTCAAAAGATATTTGTTGATTTACAGTCATTAGATTTAGATTACTACTTAGTTGCAAGGCTTTTGTTATTGGCCCTTCAGCTTTATTCCTTCTTAAAGAAGGCTTTTCAAGATTACCAACAAAGAATTTGTAATTATAAGAATTTATGATTAACTATGGACCTGTGTGTGTGTGTGTGTGTGTGTGTGTGTGTGTGTGTGTGTATATATATATATATATATATATATATATATATATATATAATCTTTCTAATATTAGATTGGAGATATATATAATGTATTAGATTAGTATTACCTAAGACTATCCTTGTCTTCATGTGACCCTGTTAAGTTTTTATTTTTTTTTTTTAATACCTGTTGGGATTTGATGTAGCTTGTGAAATTCAAAAGAAATCCAGCTGCTGCTTCAGTCACTTTCTACCTTTTGCTGATTATTGCAACCTGTCATCATTTTCTGTTACCTGCACATGCAATACTTGTAGACTATGTTTTGGAATATACTATAAGCAATGGCACATATCCAAGAAAAAAAATTCTCTCTTATCATTTGTATTCCTCAATTAATAAGAAAAAAAAAATTGTTAAAGATTAAAGTTTCTTGACAATGTACACAATTGTGTGTGTGTGTATATATATATATATATACACACATGCATATAATGTGGATAGCAGCTCGGATTGAGGAATTAGAGAGCCGAGTTCGAATTCCAGTTAGATTCACCTATATGCTAATACACTTGGGAAAGGTATGAATCCTCTTCTCCCCCATCCCCCAGCTATGGGTGAATAGCAGGGCAGACCAGGTTCTATAGCCTTGGATGGCAACTGGTCTACCGCAGAAAGAAATGGTAACCTACTGCAGGAAAAATCTGCCTCGTCAGTCATGTATCGAAAAATACATGATTGCCTAAGCATGTATCATGCATGGCACATAACTGGAGATTATCCACACACACACACACACACACACACACACACACACACACACACACACACACACACACACACACACACACATATACATATATATATATATATATATATATATATATATATTTATATATTAGTCAAAATGGGAAAAATTAATTTTGACATGTTTCATCAATTAGCACTCCATTGGACTGAAACTCGTCACAAATAAAAAATTTTTCATTTTGTCTTGCAGTTTCTTCAATGCTGTCCTTGTGTGTGTGTGTGTATATATATATATATATATATATATATATATATATATATATATATATATATATACAGAAGATGTCTCTGTGTGTATGCTATTTATGCACATCCACATTTCTTGGTCAATTTCAATGAAATTGTATACACATGTTGCAAATTTACCAAAGTATGTCAAGACCAACTTTCAATCTCCCGGGCGCTTGAGTTTGACAGAAAAATTGATAAAACTGTAGGTGGGTACAACTTTTTGCAAAAACTAAGACAGTTACATGTGAACAAAATTTTTACTTGATGAACTGATGTTCTTTGCACTAGTTATGTGGTTTATGTAGAGTGCTTGATAGTTTTCCAGCAACATTGGCTTCACACAAAAAATTGCCAAACCTGAAAACATCAGATTTTTTTTTTTTTTTTGTACTACTTAGAATAAAAAGTTGAGTAACTTCCTCATTTTTTATCTGATTTTCTTCAAACATGTTGCAAAAAAATTGCCCTCATCTAAGAAATAAGATAGTGTGGTTTTAGTCCTGCCGGCTTCCCCACGTATAATGAAAAAAAAACTGTTCAAAACGCCTGTTTTTTGGTTATAACTCTCTGGCTTTTCATCCAGTGCTTTCCAAATTTGCCATGTAGATTACATATGACACAAATTGTCTTACATCAATGTTTGGCTTAGATTATTTCAGTTAAGTGGACAAAATCTGCGACAAACTAGGTCCAAAACCGGCTTTTGCCATTTTTGCCAATAGTTTCTTCATATGGTTCATCCTTAATTGGCATTCGAACAACCTTTGATGCAAGGATTGTTTGAGAAGGATTATTGAAGTGTTAAAAGTGAAAAATTCCCAAAGAGCCTCTTATTAACCCCAGCTTTACAGTAAATGTGTGAAGAAGAAAGCTGGGTGGGGAGTGTTCATACATTTACACTTGCAGGTGTGCAATGCCATACTATTTGAGTTATGGCCATAGGAAATTTACTGAATATTTAAAACATTGAAACAATTTAACCCTAAGCAACGACTACACGAGAAGGTTTTATTGATGGAATTCCTTTATTAGGAACAATTAAAGGACTTGCAAAGGATATACTGTAAAAAAGAGGAGAGGGGAATAGCTTAGTATACTAATGGATAATGCAGACGTTTCTAGATATGGGGGTGCAGTTATACAATAATAGCCATGTACACCCAGGCAACAATGGGTTCTTTGGCTAGTGTGTGTATGTATATGTGTCACCTTTATATCAATCTAAAACTATCCCTCAAATATTGTATTAAAAATAAAAGAAACCTAATTCTTTTGTAACTAGAGATGTAACATGATGAACCAGGAAAAATATATATATAAATTATAGTCATGGAAACTTAAGGTTGTCTATTTCTAAATTATTTAATTAATATTTGCCCTGGTTTTACATTGAGCTCTCAGGATACTGATTATGCAATTTTAAAAATTTTAATTCTGAACAGCAAAGTTGAAATAGTTCTCAAAAAATCTCTTAAAATGTGTTGCATGTTGGCAAAGCTTTTAATGATTATTACTGAAAATGAATTAGTCTTTAGGAATGCTGAGTTATAAAAAAATCAATTTGTGTTTTCCAGACTTCTTTTTTTTTTTTTTTTTTTTTTTTCCTGCTTTTGATTTTAGAGAATCAATATCCTCCTAAGAAATTAATTTAATTTGTTTTGGTTTATTGTATTAATGTAGATCCCATCACAGATTTGCAATACCTAAGGTTTAAAATTAAATTTTAAAACTGATCTTGAAGATTTTATTTTAGTTTTAATTTCAAGCTAATAGATTAAATTTAATATTTGCAATAAGCAAAATACTTTACTATATTTCAAAACTAATTTAAAATGATTGACAGAAGTTTTCGTTTTGAAATTTTTTATTTTAGTGAAATGTTTTTTGCTACCAGTCACCAGAATGTCATTCTCCTTATTAAAAAATCTTCCCAAATAAAATATACTCTTCTGAAACTTTATTTGAGGAATATTAGCTGATTTAAAGTATAATTAATCTGATTTGAAACAAATATTTTATTTTAAGTTTAAAATATCACGTAAATTTTTTTTTTTTAAAACCACATCAATACCTGTTTATTTAATCTGTTGATATGTTGACAGCTTGATGACAGTTTTATGTTTATCTAATGTTGTTCTATGGGTGCTTTGTAAAAAAAAATATAATGTATGCACCTTTTATATATAATTTTTAAGTACTCAGTAATTTTTAAAATTTAGGAAAATATTCTATGCAGTGTAAATAGTTTCAGATACTTTGGCTTTAAATTTGCTATAATTATCGCTTTTATTTTCTGATAATTTATAGGCCACTGTATCTACAAAAATCGGTATGTTTATACACATACAAAAACAATTGAAAATTCTTTTTAAAATACACAGCATCCATAAATTGTAATAAAGCTTTGATTTATGATTAGTAAATATAGTTTTACTTAATAATATTCCTTAACCTTTAATCCATTGAAACTGAACTTTAAAATATCTAAAACTATGAATTATTCTAAATTAAAATTTAAAAAAAAATTAAAACAAATCTTGTAAAAATCGATTATTCATTGAAAAACATTTTTCTCAATAGTGTCCTTAATATATTTTTTTCATAAAAGCAATTAAAAGCTTCTCTAAGTATATAATGTCTTAGTTTTATTGTGTTGTTTATTTTATGATTCAAAGCAGATTTTTGTTAAGACTGGGTCCAATTTTGAAAAAAAGAAATTGATTTAAATTCTCCAAAGAGTTCTGCTTTTAACTAATATAGACATTAAAAATTATCTCATTGAATTTCTTGAGTATTCATAAAATTAAGTGGGGTGAAACACGTTAAAAAAAAAAAAAAAAAAAAAAAAGTTTACCAAGTTTTTTTAAAAAAAAATTTCTAAAATAATTTCATTCATTTGTGAATAAGTTCTGTAAATTTAATTAAAATCTGACAATTATTTGAGTTTTGCAAGAATTTCCAAATCAATGTGTCTTTCACTGCAAAAAGGATGCTAAAATTTTCTATGCTAATTTTTAGTCCTTCCACTGATGCAAGAAAAACAATATTTTTAACCAAAATTTTGAACATTCTAAAAAGGATCAAAGAATACTTTGGTCTTTTCTCTTAATAATAGCAAAGATTTTGCCAGTAAAACTTAGTTTTTATCAAGTTTGGGACATTTTTTTTCATCATAGTATGCTATTTATTCAGTGAATTAGCGGAGGTACTTAATTTTTGTAAAGATACAAATATCATGCAGTATAGAATGCGTAATTTGATATGTTATTCCTAACAAATCTCCTAGGGTTTATACAATCAATTAAAACCAGATGCTTAAAACATATCCTTTTTAAAAACATTTCAATTCTATACATATTCTCTTACAAAATTTAATTTGAATTTTCTATATTTTTCATATGTGGAAATGTTTTTGTCTATGCAGTTTCCAATGACATCAATACAAAAGGACATTGCTGATTCATAGGCTCAATTCTGCTTACATATACCAACACCATTAATTCATCCAAATTCAGTTAAAATTTAAGAAAAAAATTAGCAAAAATTAAAGTCAATCTATAATGTGAATAAATGTTAGGAAATTGTTAAAGAGACTTTATTTGTAATCATTCATAATATACTTAGCCTTATAGATATTTTTTTCCTGAAAGTTATCAATATTTTTATTCATTTCTTTTTCACAATATATAGACTGAAGAAATGTTTTGTCGTAGAAGGGTGACATAATCACTAGTCTATAAGTGTTCAATGTGATCCAGAATTTACAAGAATATTTTCCATATTTATATATAAGATTTTAACTGTCTGCAAATGTTATAATCAAAAATTCAAAGAAATTATTTAATTATTTTACTATAAAATTTGTTTTTATAAATAACATTTTTATTGTGAATATTTGAAAAGATTCTATTTTCATATTGTTGAAATATTAAAAGTTCTTTGTTCAACTCACTTTCCAAAATCCAACCAAAAATAAGAATTTTTCTTAGAATCTCTTTTTGGTGGGGCAGATAACCTTTTCAGTACCGACTTGTATAACTCAACATTTATTTGTAATATATGTGATGAATTAAAAGCTGTATTTTAAACTTTTCATCTGTTGTATGAATTTCTCATCATAAAATTACATTTGTGTTTCTTAAAATGATTGTTGCAAGTTCATCATTAAGTATTGAGTTTGACTTGATCTCAAATCAACACTGGTTAATCTTTATCAGAACAACTATCCAAAATCACAACATAGAAAATTTTGAGAAACTCTAAAATTATCTTGGATTTATAAATTGTGATTAGCAAAGTATACTGAAAAAGATTAATTCTGTATCTTTAAATAATAGCTTCACTATTGCTGATTTGAGCTTATGGTTATTTTTGTTTTATTATTTTATTTATTTATTTTTTGTGTGCGTGTCCAGTACTAGCTATTGCTTAAGCTTCTTATTTCTAACACGATTAATGGCCTATGTGTTTTGATAGCAGGTGCAAACAGATGTTGTCGGCTGCTGACAGTTTCATTAGGGTTGCAAGGTGTATCCTCCAAGCACCATGCTATACTCAAATTACATGATCACTTTCCATTGAGCACCCAATCACTGGCACCTATGATTATTATCGCTGCTAAACTTCCATTTAAGTTGACGATTACAATCTCTTCCAACAAAGCTACATTGAGCTTTCTAAGTACCCTGCTTCTCCACTACCTCTATAAGAACAAAATTTGTTATGGTGTATTTTATAATGTTTAATTGATCTTTGACAAGGACTCATTTTTACATTGGTTTAGTCAGTTTTTCTCCATTTGTGTGCCTAGTGTTTCAGCTACTAGAAATTGATATATTAGACTATTTAGCCTTCAATTTAGTGAACCATATTACTACCTTGTAAGGAATCAGAAATTAGTTTTTCTATCTAAAATGACATTAGTAAGGAAAAAAGATAGTTGTCAGTGATTCCATAAGGTTTATATATAGAGGAAGAATTGCGACATTGTCTTCTTAGGAAATCTATGAATCTAATAAAATGCATACTTATTGTATGTGTGTGCATATGTGGGTTTCTATGTATTTATAGCCTCTGTTATTTTTTTTATGTCTTTATATCAGTAGCTGGATAAATTGCAATCATGTTAACTACTTATTTCTTGATACAAAAATTTAAAATAATTTGAGGCTTTTTCAATCTTGATACTTTTAAATCTCAAGGTTTATTTTAATTTTTTTGCTTTAATATTAAACTGTACCCAGTAAGATGTAGATTTCTATTAGTTAAGCTGTGACCTGTTTAAGGATACTTTTGCATTTTTAGAACTTTTTATAAGTAATAGCTAAGAAGAGGATGCAAACTTGTATATACTGATGATTTTTTTTTATGCACAACAGAGTTAGAAACTAGTATTTGATTGAAGGCACATCTCAGGCCTGTCAGAAAATTAGAGAAAAAAAAGTAGAAATCTCAAAATCGTTTCTTGGCATAATCTGATAAACTCATTTGCCAAGTCTTTATATTCTATTCTTTTTAATAGACATATATGAATGTTCACAGAAGAAAAAAACCTACTTGTCGGAAATTAGTTTTTGATTAAAAAAATATCAGTTGTCAGTATTTTGTTTTGGTTCATTTTAGGTCATTGAATGTATTTTTTCTTTCTTTATAAAATGAGTTGAGATTTTTGTGAATAAACATTAAAATGTTAGAATCAATTGTACTCTCTTGTTTGTTGCATATTGATTACTAAGAAAGTTTCCCAAATATTTTTTTTAATGAACAATCTCTTTTGGCCTAAATTAAATTAATTAGATTATATCTGGATAAAATAGTTCTAATGCATATAAACTATATATTTTACAAACTTCCTAATATTTTCTGATATTTTTTTTGGAACATTTTCATCATTCTATAGATTTATATATTTTTCTGACTATTGTTTTCATCTTTGTTATTAACTTAATGTTTTGGCCAATATTTTCATACAGCTATATACAATATATATCCAAAGAAGGCCAAAGAATATATTGGCCAAAACATTGAAGAGAATGATAACAGTTGTCTAAATAATATATAGAACAACATGGACAGTAGATTGAAGTGTTAATTCATAAATTTGGTGATATAGTAATTGTTAGTTCAATCTCTGGGCTGGGTAGGTAGGCAGACTCAGAGGAAACAGGTTAAGCAATAACTGAGCAGTGCTAAATAAAAACACAAAAATATATCCCTAGACATGGATAGTGGAATGATCACCCATCTTGTAGATTAAATAAAGGGTTCACTTTCAAATTCCCTGAAGGTTTCCTGGATCAACAAGCACTAGAAGATACAACAGCTGAAACGTTGTGACAACAACAACAAAGATGAGGGCATTAGTTCAAATGTAAATAACTTCCCATCTTAGAAATTCAGACAGAAATATATGGAATAATTTCTATCTTGAATTTTCAGTTGGTCATCTGTAAAATTTTGTCTATTTGCAGAGAGCCATTTCCTGTATTAGTCATTTTGTCTGAATACTTATTGTCTGTCCATTATGGGTGACCATTTGGATTTATGTTCAACTACTTTATTTTATCACGGTTGCAGTCAGGTCAGATAACAAAACGATACAAATTATAATAGGTTCTAGCTCTGTTTTTTTAAAGGAGAACAAAAGCACTCTGTTTATATCCTTTATATGGGGAGGAAGGAAACTAAACCTGAAAAGTGTGCTTGTATAGTTTTAAATCTTAATAGGAAAGTGTGGCTGTGAATAAACATTTTTGTACAAATATGATTCTAGTTGTGTTGGATGATGCAAGAAATCTTTTATAAATAGACATTTGTATATGTGTCAGTCAATCCTAATATAATCATAATTAAATTAAACATATTAAAGACTTCAGTATAAACAAGCTTATAACTTCGAAACCTTTCTAAAAGCTGTGAAATCTGTCCAGTTATTAAAGTCAAACAAAAAAAGGTCTTTTGATCATATTCAATACATGTATTTTGATAAAACTTTTTATATACACTGATCAGTAGAATCATAACTCCATGCTTCATCCAATGGTATTCCATCATGTACCAGCAAAACAATTCTTACCTGATCAGTCATAATTTCTACAAAGACTTCTAAAGGTTTCCTCTGGGATCTGGGTTAAATGCTGAATAAGATTGAGATCTAGGGAGTTTGGTGGTCGAGTCAACACAGGGAAGAATTTTACATGTTCCTGAAGCCCTTCTTGTATAACTGCAGTGTGGCAGGGTTCTGCTGAAAGATATCACTGTCTTACCATGAAGAGGTGTACTTGTTTTTTTGTGATGCTGAGCTAGATATATACCTGCCACATGAATGAGATAACCCAGTGTTTTGCAGCCATAAAAAAATTTCTTTTTGCCCATAACTGTGGCATTAAACATAATGAAGTACTTGATACTGACTTGTATACCTTTTGACACTCACAGTCATCGTCATTGCTGCACATAATGTTTTGGCTTGTCAGTGTAAATAAAGAGTACTTAATTAAATCTCTTAAATGGGAAATGTGGTGTGGGTTCATTTGCATAAGCAAGAATACATATTTAGTGTCTAAAGCCACTGGCTTACTTCATATTTGTATTCATTTGCATAAGTGATAAGTTACTTAACTGACATTTCTTATTGTCATCTGCTCTCATTTCTCTTTTTTATTGCAGTTATTGCCTTCTTTTTCAGCACTTGTGCATAACACACACATTTGTATTGATGAGTGGGTGTTTATGTTAGAGTATGTCTAAAAGACGTCCGCAAATGCATTTTTTATTTTATTGACCACTCCCACTCCATCCCTTCCATTCCATTTTTGTGCCAATGTTAAATATGCATTTGCAACCAGCATAATAATGAGTGAAAGAAAATTGATTTTTTTCTTTTTGTGTATAATTCAAATCTGTAAGAAATATGTGCTGCAAACAGTTGAATGATTTTGTCATTTTTATGAAGATATATGAAAAGATTTTGCATACCACACCAAGATAAGACTACTTTTATGATGGGGATCATAGTTTAATATCAATTACTATAAATGTAATATTGATTAAAATTTAATAAAATGAACCTAGGCTGCCTTTTGTCTGACACTTCATCAGAAGTAAATAAATCATCGGGAATTAATGAAGTGGTTCCTCAAAATGAGATCTTAAGAGAGGAAGGGAGAAAAGGGGGTCATCCAGAATGAGTCAGTGATTCCCCAAATAACTCTAATTTTTGTTTAAGTTCTCTTTGTCTGCACAGAGCCAGACGCAGTGTGTTGATCACTACAGCCTCTAGAAAATTGTTGGTATTTTGGCTGAGCCTTGTGCTGCACAGTAAAGGACTCTTCTGAATAGTTGTTCCTACAGGTATCCATATTTAGTAGATGTTCGCCAATGGCAGACTCCTGTATCTGTGAGTGTGCAGATGTTATCTATATATATATATATATATATATATATATATATACCCACTTTTCTTTTTTTACATATCTGCATTAACTTCTGTGATAAATGGAGTTATAGATAATTATATACAAGCACAATAAGGACATGGAGTGGGAAAGCAAAGAAGAATAACTGGATTTTTCAACATTAATTTTCAAAGTTATGGAAGGCCTCTGTGAAATACTAGAAAAGCTTGATTTACTTGGGGAACATATTTGCATAATCCATCACTTTTACTGAGAACATACAGCCTGTATGCGGATAGAGAACAAGTTCAGTGAATGTACAAAAACGGCAGTAACACAAGGATGTGTTTTCTCACAGGATTTATTTAATTTATACTGAAAGACCATCTTAAGAGAACGAGAAGACTTGTACAGATTTATTATGGGTTGGCATATTCTTAACAGAAGACATGAGATGTTGATGGCAGACATAAGGAAAGCTGAAAGAATTCTTAGACACGGTAGTAAAGGAAAGCAAGAAAAGACTAACTGTAAGGAGACAGAATTTATGGTTGTCAGCAAAAGAAACAGCCTAAAGTGTGAGCTATATATTGGGGATGGGAAAATCAAGTGGGTATAGAAATTCAACTCCCTATAGTAGCAAATAACAGATAATGTAACACTGAAAGCCAAAGAGTGAACAATGTCTTTCAGAAAGTAAAGTATTAAGAGATAGGAAAACAAGGGTGTTAAACTGATATATAATCTCTAATCTATATGACCACTCTCTTCACAGATGAAGAAGAGACTTGAATTGACAGGTGTGATTCTGTTAACAAATGCTGAGAATACCTTGGATGTGAATATCTTGGCAATGAGAAAAATAGGAACTACAAGGATTCTGAATGAAACAGGTGAAAATTTTTAAACACAGGATAAGGAAGAAAGTCCATGGGGTAGATTGTTCTAATTCCATTTTCCCTGCTTTTTCTTGATATTTGTTACCAGCCACACTTGCTCTCTCTCCTTATGCAAATTAGTTCTGCTTATATTGCTGATAGTTTTTTCCATTTTGATCTACTAATTAGCATTGGACATTTTCAAAATGTACCTTTTTATTATTATTTTGGGATATTGTATTAAAAGTCATTTTGTTCATAAGGGACACTGAATGTATGCCAACAAAGAAACTTGAAATGAATCGATAATTATGCTTTCCTGCTTATTCCAGTTGAACACAAATCATATTGATTCAGAAATCGGTATTAACCACTTCAACCCAAAAAGTATCTATTTTGGTGATCTATTTAATAATCTCTTATTCTAGGAATGATCTGTCTGCTCAGTCATGTGTTATATCATAAATAGCTTTTCCATATTTATTTCCCTGTTGCAAGTGTACAAAATGTATACTTTTAAGCATGAGGCCCCAACTGAGTTGATAATACTCTTCATTGTCATGTTAGCAGCAATCTTTTAGACTAAAGGTCACATTTTCTAGCTGCAATAGAAATTAATTTTCTAATGCATTTTTGAGATTTACTTGATCACATGAACATTTTATACCTGGTTATATTTTTTAATGACATTTTAATTGAATAGTAATTTAATCTTGGTATTTTTTTTCATAAATTCTGCTAGCATGTCAGTTAATTTAGTTTTTAGTAGATGCTTTAATGAAATCATTAGCTACCTGATAACATAGAATGTGTTTTTAATATACTGGTGTTTTTTAAAAATAACTTTTTCTATTATAAATAATTATTTTATATTGAAAGTCAAAAGGATAAGTATTTGGGACTAATTTGTTGAATTCATATAAATATTTTTTGTCTGTAAAATTCACTAAAAACATGTCTGGTTTATTGTGGTTCTTTGGTAATATGTTGTTGATGTGTGTGTATAATATTTGCAACTACCAAAAATTAATTTTTATTTGAACAGACATCTCTTGTGTAGGACTATATGTATTTGCATTTTATATTGAGTTTCATAAAAAATACTTGTCTTTGCGATGTGTTTATAATGAATTTATTAGTAGGGCAATTGATGTTTTTACAGGATAAGTTTGAGTAACTTGAAAAATTTGAATTATCTCCCTTGCATCTCTTAGGAAATTATTTTCAATTAATTTCAATTCCCTTCCTTGTTTGTGATTTTCTTGTAATTCTATATAAAATAGGTAATCTATTTAGCTTACAGGATAGAAATATCTGTTCACATTGTTACATTGTAAAATGGATTTTTCTTAATCCTTGACAAACACTCTTTTAAATTATGATTTTACTAGCAATACTCATGAAAATTTCAGTTTTACTATTTGAATTATTTAAGTTAAATATTGCTCATTGCAATTTTAACAAGAAAAAAGATCCATGAAAATTTCCCTATTGCACTGTTAAATGTTTGAGCTTAACAACTTTAACCAAATATTACAATAAATACAAATGCAAGTCATTATTTAAAGAAGCAAGAGGATTCAAGTGAAAGCATTCATAATTGACAAGATTTTCCATTTCACTGAAGCAGACATTAAATATATGAGTGTTATCAACTTCAATTTCTTTATTATGTATGCTTTCTTTTTCTCACTAAAACCAAACAGCATCTCTAATATATTTTTCTTCTGTTTTTCCTTGCAATTAAAATGTAATGGTTCATTATTTATCTGAGGTAATGGCAGGGCAAAGCACATGTGTTAAATTAACAGAGAAACAAGCAGAATCATAATATTTTTTTTTCTTTTCTTTTGACATTTTGAACTGCAACACTTCTGATTCAAAAGAAAATAGTTTGGAGAAAATGCTACTACCACCTTTTTTATTTATTTTTATTTTCTTTGCATTTCTACTTAATGTTGTATGAGAATATTTAAGTATTTTTTAATCTATATTTAGAGAAGGAAAAATCTGATTTTAAACGTCTGCTGCTTTGAGGCCATACCCAATCATGAGAGAGCCTTCAGAAGTAAACCCTGAGAACAAATCTGAAGTCAGAGTGCCTATGACCATCCGATTGTTATGTCCAACTTTGTTCTGGCAACTCCTGTTCTGGTGCCAAGCTATACTGACTCTACCTTTTCTTTGGACATCATCGGTGACATAGATGGGAAATATACCATGGGCAACTGCCAATCTCTCATAAAACCCTGCCTGGGTCTGTACCCTGCAGTGGGCACTCTCATGTGACTGCAAAACATGGGAAACAACAGTCTATGGGAGGATTCTGAAGGTCCTTCTTTACATGGAATTGGCCACTGTAAAGAGGGTGATCTCATTTTTGCTTTACAGATGTCTGCAAAAGGGACACCAAGAGGTGGGAAGAAGTCACTTACCGTCACTTATGCTGGAGACGTAATTTACACCAAGGGCTGGAGTGAGGAGAGAAGAAATGGAGGCTTGCTGCCAGGGTGAAGTGTGCTTGAAGGAAAGAAAACAATATGGTAACATCAGGGGAGAGAGTTTTCACATGAATTCATTGCAATTGAGACTGTCACTCCCATGTGGGCCTGTATAAATATGACTGATGATCAGAAGCTGAGACATAACTCTTTTGGGCACTCCAGACTGATGGATGCCCACATATATTTTCAATTTTAAAAAATTAATAATTCATTGACTGGGTATATCTGTCAGCAGCATAGACATATTTAATTTTGGCATGAGGATTTAAATCATCTTTCACTTATTACAAATTTGAGTAAATAGTAGGACTGATTAAAGATTATAAAGATATTTGGTTGTAATGAAGAAAAATACTGACAATAGTAATATGATTGCCGCTATTGTACATTTTAATGTTTCTTTATTTCTTTTCACTTCAGGCAACTTGGACTTTATACAACGACTTAAATTGGAAAGAAAACTTGAGGTTCATAATGGTTGTGTAAGTAAATTGAACATTTATTCAATGGAAAGACTTTTCTTTTTTCTAAACATCTACACCTCATCTCCCACCATTATTTAAAGAGCTAATTGATTGAAACCACCTTGCTTGTCATCTATTCTAAGCTTTTTAATTAAAGGTTAAGCCTTTTGTTTTTAAAGCCCATAAAGTTAACCTTGTTTTGAAAAGAAGTTAATAGTATGTGAAAGTTTTTAAAAGGTTTGGGGTTCTTGTTTAGACTTAATTTCTCTAAATTGATGAGTTGATATTTATGAGCTTCTAAAGTAAGAAGTAATTTGCAAGCATTTTCACGTCAGAGATTTTTAGATTACTATCTTTTCTGTTGCTTTTTGTCACAACACTTTATAGCTGATACATTCTTGAAACCTTGCAATTAAACTTGCATGAATTTAGCACATCTTTAATTGTATTTCATATCATGGAACTTTGGCTGCTTTTCTAGATAGCATAGCAATCTCAGAGTTCATGAAATGTTGCAAGAAAGAACTTTAAAAATTACCTTCTAAATTTTGAAAACAAATTTGTTGTGAATTACAAGATCCTTTTAATTGTTGTGAATATAACAAAGGAATATACAACTAAACATTACATGGGTTTATGAAGACTTAATCACCTCTTTGCTGTATTTAAGTTTTTTTCATTTTTTAAAAATTTTATATTATAAAACTTGAGCAAATAATTTCATTTTTTTTTTTTTATTTTCTGTAACTTTATCCAACTTGTTTATTTTGTATATTTCATTAAAAAAATGTAAATAAAGCTGAAAAATATTGTGAACTTTTCATCTTGGATGTCCATTAGACTTACAATTATATAACAAAGATAACATTCTTAAGTTGTCATCTGAAGATGATCGGAGATCAAATTTATTTGTAAAGGTTGCAATGTTTAATACTCCAATTGAATTTATGTACTTGAAATATACAAAGAACAAAGAGAGCAATATTAAATTTTTAAATAAAACTAAATAACAATATTTTCTGGTAAACATAAAGCAAAGAACCAGAGCCACTTTATGACTGAGCAATTCAAAATATAACTGTTCCACTGTAAATGACAAAAAAGATATTCAGTTACTTGGGAGTGTTGTTCAAAAGAGCATAAATGCAACTTGATTGGTATTGCATTTTACCTGGGTTTGTATAAAATGAATGGATCAGTTTGGGTCTAATGACATAAAAAAGTTTTTTTATTTATTTTTCTAATACAAATAATGAACCAATAAATCTAAAAATGATCCTGATTTATTTAAAATATTTGATATAAAAAAAGTTATTGTAGAAAAATTTAAATGATTAAATAATGTTTTAATACTTGTGTATCTGTTTGTATTATTTGTAATTCAGGTTCTCTGTAAGAGTGTAGATATTTTTATTATTAAAAGATTTTTTCCATTTTTTGCTGATTATGAAATTTATCATTTAATATCTGAAAAAAGAAATTAACATTTATCATTTAGAGTATTAGCCAAAAAAATTATTACACTAAATGGGCTGCATGTTCTGATTGAAGACTTTTCCATAAAATAATCTGATCATATACTTATGCTAATGTGAGGTATAATGCTTGTTTGAATAAATGTACAAATGCTATTAATTTTTTATCTCAGAAAAATATCAAAACTTGCAAACCTAAAGTAGTTTATTTAAACCTTTCATAGCACACTAATGCCGCTCTCCTTGATGCTAAAAAAATCTTTTTTAATGTCATCTTTTATATAGACAAAAACAAAGAGGGTATTAGTCTTAATACAATTTCATATCTGAAATATACCGACTACAATAATTATGTACATAAAATGAGAGATCAACTTAGTATTTGACTCAATAGGAAATTGATTTCCAAATTTGTGTACATAGAGCAATGAAACTCTTCATTTAAACTCATTTTACAAATATTGAACTGTGACCACCACAAATGTTTGTTTTCCCTCTTCAATATGGCTGGCTTCCAAGAAAGCTTTTTATTTATTTATTAAGATTGCCAAATTTGCTGCTTAAGCAGATTTAATCATTGATGCACATTAGGGGAGAAAGAAAATCTCAAAAGAGATTAACATTGTCCTGTGAATCATTTAATCAGGGGGATTATTAGTTATTTATGTACAAAAGTTTGTTTGTATGCAGCATTTATAGCCAATATAAAACAAATCATGAAAGTGATGATGAGTATTTACAGTAAAAATTATATGCTAAAAATACCAAACATTACAAGTTAATTCTGAAAAAGGACAAGCTTTAAAACCACAATAGACTTTGTTCATTTTTACATGAATAGTATAATTTATGGAAATAATAGGGTGGATATATGCTCTTGTATAATATTGGCCTTGGTTAATGATCCCAGCATCTTGTACTGTTGTGAAGTAGCTGAAAATCATATTATAGGTTGACATAAACCCTATCATTGAAATTGGGTAGCTAAAACAGTTTGGAAGCTGTCGGTGTTTGTGCTGGCATGAAGTAACAAGTCATTGTCACTGAGGGTTCGATTATATATATTTGCCTTGTATCAACTAGTAATCATGCCAGACTGTTTTCTCTCCCTCTCCAAAACAGTAACCTGGGTCCATTCAGCAGAGATACAGTGTAAACCACAGATTAACTGTGTGTAATTAAGAAATTAGTACTCAACTATTTTATATATGATCAGTCTAAAAAACTCAATTTTGACGTTGCCATAAAACAGATAATGTTGCACAAAAATTTATGTAGTGTAACTAATGATTTACAAGTATTCAGTTTCTCTCAAGCCCAAGTATATTGTTTGTGTATCTGTCATGTCAAAGTGAATAGGCCCTCCCCCTCCCACTTCACATTTCCTAATATATGGTTCTGAGGTGGGTGTTGATCATGGACAAAGGTTATTGAAGAAAAATATGGCATATAATAAACCATGCTAACTGCTATATGTTGACATTTAGATAATGAAAATTAACAAGGCTTGCCTGGATTCTTGAGTTTTCTGGTGCTTGTATCAGTTAGGGGGTGGGTCACTCTTCTCTCTAGACTGTAACCATTCATTAGGGTAAAATTTATATCTTCTAGATTGCCTCCTAAGATAGTTTTAAAAAAAAAAAGCAAAAAATAGAAATATTTTAGCTGAAGTGAAGAAAGAGGGGTTGGGTGGGAAAACAAAAAAGCAAGTGAAGACATTGTCAAAGACTGACATTTCACTGCATAAAAATAAAAACCTATCCCAACAAACTCTAAACACAAGCAAGAACATAGTGAAAAGCCTCAAACTATCCCTTTACACACTGGATTAGTTGAAAATAAATCTCAGAAGTCAAGGGGTTATTGGCCTTAGAAGACTAAGCATAAAAAATGAAGGCAAAATGAACACCAGCAAACCTGTATATAGTTACCTTCAGTACACTTTGAAAGTATCAAAAGAAATCATAATAGTTTTTTATTAATGGAATTTTTCCCAAGCAAGGCAGTAAAGCCACTAACATACATGGGTTTATTGAGAGTGAAAGAATTAGAAAATAGAAACATTATGAAGGAGTGAGAACAATAGAATAGTTTTTTTAGTAGGAGTAGATAGGCTCTCTATTGCCCAGTCCATACTCCTCCCACCTCTTGAAAGTAGGAATAGTAGCTCATCACCTGTTTCCTGTTTAGGAAGGAGTTCTGGTTTTCCTTGACTTTTCCCTGGCCTTTAATAGTAGTGCTGTCATGATTTTGTTGTGATATTTTTGTTGTCTCTTCATGCTGAGGGTACTGGGTTGGCAGTTTTCTGTTTGCTGTTTCCAACTGGTAGTTAGGAGCCCAAACTCATTTGTAGTCTCTTTAAAGGCTTCTCTGATCCCCAGTTGCATAATATTGGGGTTCTTGCAGTGCCATGTCGTGCATGTAAAGGGTGTCTTGTCGAGCAACTCTGGTGGCCATACTATGTTGCAGTCTGTGCCAGTTCCTTTCCTGCACATGTTGCATTAGATGGCCAACTGCTATACTACCCTAGGCCAGTCCTTACCAAAATAACACATGACTATAAACAAAGAAAGATATAAACCTAAACCAGCTCAACAAAAAACATCTAAACTTCTTAACCTTTCTTTCTCCAACATTCGTAGTATTTGTACCAACTTCTGCAGTGTGGAATCATTCCTCTTTGAAAAATCTCCAAACATCCTAGCACTCTGGGAAACTAATCAATCCCCTCTTCTGATTTCTCAATTCCTGGCTACCTTTCTCTCCTTAGAAATGATTCTAATGTCTACATGCATGGCCTGGGAGTTTATGTCCGCAAACATCTCCTGCTGGCTAGAGAACTCTCTCTTGAATCTTCAGACCATTCTTACATGTATCTGTGTCACTCTCTACTTAACTCAGTCAATTATCTCTTCTTTCTCTACCTTTCCCTTTCCTCTCAAGCCTTTTGCAAGCTAGATAGTATTTCCAATAATATAGACAAGGCCATCTTCCTACAGATGTTTGCAAATATATTTGTGTTTGATGATTTTAATGCCTACCATACCAGGTTGCTTAAACACTCTGTCACTGACCTCACTGGTATCCAAAACCTTAACTTCTCTCATCAAAGTGGTTGAGTTCTCCACGTGTTTCCCCAATGCCCTGATGGACATGCTTCTCTTCTTGATCTCTTTTTTTACATCTATCCCTGACTTTTATTGTACTATGCAGCTCTGCTCTCTTGGCAACTCTGATCATGCACTTGTTTCTGTAAACATTCTCTTCCAACTCGACACTTGACTCATTTGGAGTACCCATACCTGATTTCCTCCCTAGAATTGAGGCTCTACTAAGTTCTCTACTAATTGGTATGTGCATAACCCTGTTACTGGTCTTGGACATCATTTCTAAATTAGACTTCCATAAGGCAAGTGGAGGTGACGGTATCCTAGCTGTCATCCTAAAGAAATGTGCTCCAGAGGTGGCTCCAGTTCTCGCCAAAATCTACAACTACTGCCTTGTTACTTACTGATTTCCAGTTTGTTGGAAGCCCTCCTCTGTAGTTCCTGTTTTTAAGAACTCTGGAAAACCTTCCAACCCCTCCAACTACTGTCCTATTAGTCTCCCATCACTTTTCAGCAATTTATTCAAGGCTTTGTAATCAATGTTGAAGTGCTTAATCATCTTACCTCTCATGACCTTCTCTCTGACAAACAATATGGCTTCCATTTTGCCTGGTCTACTACTGATGTGCTTACGATCATCACGGAATTCCTGAAAACTACAATCTTCAAAAATTTAAATGCAACATCAATTGCCATCTTCTGTCTTTTTGAACCCTGTTCATCTTTTATACTTTCCTCAATCCTCCATATACTCAGTCTTTTCTTTCACTTTCACTCTTTGTAACCTCTTATGTACTAGTGGCATTCTCTCCTTGCTTGGAGTGAATTGATAAAAAAAAAAAAGAATCAGGAAGACAGTAGATAACAGTTGACATTGCATATAAATTTTTGAAGATCATAGTTGGCTGGAAAGCAAGGATCTGGAAAGCATGGAGCTGGAAGAGAGTTCCAGAAGAGAGAAGTGTGAGAAAAGAAACTGTTAACATAGAACTTACAGTTGCATCTAGCCAATTCAACTAATAATTTGATGATACCGTGTTGCTAATCTAGTACTACACTCAAATTCATAAAGTGTAGGTAACACAGTGAAGAGCTCATCTAAACAATTACTGTGAAAGTATTTATAGAAAAGGCACAAGGAAACAACTTTACAACAGGGGGAAAGTGACTGAAGCTGAAATGCCAAGTCAGGACCAATAATATTGCTGATTCTCCTTTAGATTTTATCAAGACTCTCTAAATAAATAGCAGGGGCACTGGACCATATGTGGCAACAATATTCTAAGCACGATGCTAGAAATGGAGGCTAAAAGACTCCAACTACTCTGTTAGAGAATGTGACAGAGCAACTGAATGTGCTGTCATGGAGATTCCTTGGCAAATGCATAAGCATATGAAATATGAGGGAAAGAAAAGTAAATTATAGATGTGAGGAGCACGAAAAACTTACCATTTCCAGAGGTAGGGAAGATAGTCAAAAACCCAAACCAAAAATATATTCTACTCTAATATTGTGCAAAAGTCATGAATTACAAGTACAAGTCAACCAGATAGATGCAAAGTGCTCACTGAAATTCTGCTAAAATTAGGACTGGATGACTGGCTAGTATTTATAAAAGAAATTAAAACAATATTAGGAAAAAACTGGAACCATGTCCATTGCTAATCCCCACAAAACTGAACCCATCAAGAACCCAAGACCACAACCCATTCCAGCAAAACAAGGCATATCACCAACACTTTTTCAACTAAGAACCCCTCCTCCCCCTCCCCCTCTCTCATAACACCCAGAAATCACCTACCAAACCAAAGACTTGCAAACACAAATCAATAAAGATCTCTAATCCAGCCATCCCACTTTCCTTTTCAGAAACGAACCACAAAACGAACCACTTAACCAAAGGTATCAAAATAAACCGACATGATCCACCTCAAGGCAAAAAAACACAAGTAAAAGCTATAAAACTCCAAAAATCTGAAGAAAGAAAAATTTTTTTTCAACATACTTGAAAAAATAAATAAAAAAGACAACAATCAAAAACTGAATCAACTCAAAAAAAAAACAATAAATAACGCCTATATTATGGCCCATAAAATCATCCAATCTGAGAGTTCCTCTCTTGCTTTGACAGCTAATAATATCATAGGAACATGTACCATGATATTAATTTTAAACAAGAGCTATTTTCATTGTTAGCAAAGAATATTTTTAAAGTTATCATTTTAATCTGTTGAGGCTAATTTTTAAATTTTATAAATGTTGCATTTTCATATTTACGTTCTATTTCATAATTTTTTTTTAAACAGTTTATAGAAATGTTCTTTACATTAATTAATATTAAAAGCTAACATCAAATCTATTAATTCATTATGATTTTTGCTCTATAAGACTTTCATTCAGTTCAGGATTAAAAAAAGCAAAAAAAATTTGATTTTGACCATAAATAATCCAACAAGGGCTGATATGTTGTAACTTGACCAACCTAACATAACAAAGAGTACTGAAAAGAGATTCCAAAGCAAATTCTGATGTTTGGTCAGATTTTGGGAAGTGGGTCAAGCCAAAAATCTTTCCAGCACCTGAGTGAGTGTGTGTGTGCAGAGGCATAGAAATCAGCACTGCATGATGAGTGGCAGTTTCATGAAGTTTTGATTTTTATGTTCGCACTGTTTATATCTACATATGTTCAATCTCCAGTATTGAGCACTCCTCTTCTCTCATAAATATTGCAAATGCTAAACGGTATAGTTATGTATAAACAAGAGTTTGCTTATATTAATGACACTATTATGATGTGGTAAGTCCTTTAAGAATTTATTTGGAAATAATTTATAAATTTTTCAGTGCACAAGTTCCGTTTGTTTTGTGTTTGAATATGAAATACAAAACTAAACACAATTGATAAATTAAATGTTCAGATCTGCTAAATATTGAAATATTAAATTTTGCTTGTTAACTTCTAAGTAATCTTAAGCTTGTTCCTGCCTTTTTGATTATTTTCTTTTTCCTCTTTATTAAATAAATATATTTTAGTGAATGATGTATATGTGTGTGTGGGGGGGGATACCTCCCTGGTAATGGTAAGACATTGTCTAGTTAAAGATACCATTGCCACTAATGCCTTATCACATTATGTGGGAGATATTTCTACTGCACCCTGTATATTCATATCACTAACATTTTTTTAATACTATTGTGAAGATGTCTGCTTTTTTTTCTTTTTCCAAGGACTATATTTATGTACTTTTACTAAGACATGAATGTCTTAAATATATATTTTGATACTAGTGAAAAATTGCAAAACAGTTTAATGTTTTCCTTCTATAAAATAATAAATTGCATTTTCTGTAATGTGGCTATAAATTTGCTATTAAAACACTTTCAATTTTTTTTCTTCCAAACTGAATTTGTGTTGATAAAATGTATGCAGCAAGTTGGTTGGTTTGTAGAGTTTGGACATATTTGGGTTTTATTTTACTATTTGCTTATCATTGTTAAGTCCTTTTCCTTTGCCTCACTGCATGGCATCTATAACTTCTCCATTCTGTCCCTTTTAGTTGTTCACTCGTAGTCTAACTATTCAATTCCAATGCCATTATGCTTAAAATTGCATTATAGAGCATACATGGGAGGGGGCCAGCCTCATTACCTGGTACCTGAGGTATCCTAAATGGTGAAGTGTCAAGGGAGTTCAGGTAATTTTTGTACAAATATTAAACCCACTACCTTGTATTTTGTATGAAATGGGTGTATATAAATCCACGTGTTTGTTGTTTTGTTTTGTTTTTTTGTTTTTTTTAAACATTTTTGCAATTATTAATTCCATCAGGCAGTATTTCACCTTTTTTGGAGGAGACTAGGGTTATTACCTGGCACCCTGATGTGTCTCCAAAAGGATGGATACCAAGGAGGCTTGAATGACTTATTTTTTTCTTTTTTTTCCTTAGTCTATGTACGTGGAAGGAGGTACTTTAAACTCAACCTTGTGTAACATTCTGTTAGTGGGTGCATGAATAAATACCATGTTAAAACCTGTTTTTTTATTTGGTGGGCTTACAGTCATTAAGTTCACTCATGGGGAGGGGTGGGCATCTCTTCAGGTGATACTCTTGGGAAACGACTAGTGATGCATAAGTGCTGAGATCAAACTATTTTTGGTCTCTAATCCCATGTATCTATAGGATTTCCACTTAAAAACAGCCTTGTTCCATCCTGATAGTCCAAAAGCATCTCGTCATTGTGGGTGATGAATTATTTTCCACCTTACCTTTCTCTCATATGACACCTTGCAAATCTCTTGCTGCACTATTGCTATTGCTATATAAAACTGAAACTACATTCCTTAGTCCCACTAGTTCTAATGTTCACAACTAAGATATGCATATTCTAGTGAACCACCCTCATTCCCTTCATATTCCTTTGGTAAGATGTAAGCTCCACTCGAGCAGCTTCTTCCCACAAATCATTGCTTTGTGGAACTGATTCCCAAGAGGATGCTTCCTCAGTCACTACAATCTTAGCCTGTTTAAGTCTTAACCATTATCTTCCTTCCATGTCTCTATAAACTGTGCCTCTTACTCTCTAACCTTGGGCCTTCTACAGAGTGAACATTATTGTAAAAAAAAAAAAAAAAAATTCTGCTTGAGTGGGCATTTTGTAATTAATCCCCAAACCCACATTTTCTTATGTGGTTTTACAATTGTTACTATTATACCTATCTTCTTTTATAGTCCTACAAGTAGTACCTCTCCCATATGATGGGGTTAATCCCAGGCACCTAAGGCCTTCTTAAAGGGAAAATACTAAGGAAGTTTGTATAATTTTTATCCCTTTAAGACTCACACTTTAAACTCAGCCTTGTATCATATTCTGTTTGAGAGGGAATGAGGAATTAATCTCCAAGCCTACATTTTTATATGGCTTTACAATCATTATGTTTAACTTCAATGGGGCTATCCCCTAGGCTATACATCTAAATAAGAGGTTTAGACTTATCTCTGGCATCTAAGATGTTCTCAAAAGGGGAACTGCCAAGAGTGCATGAGCAATTTTTGAATTTAGTTCCACCTATACATGGGATCTAACTTTAAGCTTGGTCTTTTCATATTCCATTTCATTGGAGCATACAGATAAATACTATGATAAAACTTTATTTCATGTCACTGTTTTATGTAATATTTGTCCATATGCATAAACAACAAACTATAAATTTAATTTTGCAGGGCTTTGAGCAGAAACAAACTTTGAGCTTTAAAAAAAAAAAAATGACAAGCATTACTTTCTTTTGTTTTATAATGATTACATTTTTAATATATATATATATATATATATCTCAAATGATATCTCTAATATGGAATGAAATTGCAGTAACTAGTAAATCTGCTTTGACTAGTCCTTTTTAGAAAAATATTCAGTGATTTTTAGAATTGGTTAAAACATGAATAAATAACACTGAAGGTTAAAAGCTATATACTTTGTATTTTTTTATAGAATCCCCTTCCCCCCCAAAAAACGAATTCAAAATAGATAGCTAAATCTGCTTATTTGACTAAGAGGAATAGTGTCTTTTGAATTTCATGTACTGCTTTGTAGCAATTTTTTTTTTTTTTTATTTTGCTTGAATTTTTAGGTAAATACAATATGCTGGAATGATAGTGGCCAGTACATTTTATCTGGTTCAGATGACCAATACCTGGTCATCACCAATCCTTTTGACGGCAAAGTAAGTACACTTTGGTTATTAATGAAATTGAATTATTTTACTAACTAAAAATTTTAGCTTCTTTCTGAAGTGGAAAAATAAATTCATTAATTCTAATTTTCTCCATTTTAATTGAAATTTTTATTTGTTAAGTATTATTTGCGATAGATAATTCAAAATTATTATCTGAAACTCTTTCTTGTCATTTAATTAAAAATCAATTTTTGTTTTCCATTTCAGAAACTTACTTCAATTCGTTCTGGTCATCGGGCAAATATCTTTAGTGCCAAGTTTTTGCCTAATTGTCATGACAAAGAGGTGATAAATCTAATTTTATTTTCTAAGCTAAATGAAAGATGCAATATTTTATTTTTTTATAATGCATTGTGTTTGCAAAATTTGTTTTAGAATGAGATATTCATTTCAATCTGGCTTACAGCCATATTACATTGAAACACCGGTTCTCATCTGATCATTGAAGTTAAGCAATGTTGAGCCTGGTCAATACCTAGATGGGTGACCACTTGTGAATACCAGGTGCTATAAGCTTGGATGTGCAGGTGGTGTAATGGATAATGGCTTGGAATGAGAAATTGGAGATGCTGAGTTCAAATTCCAGTTGGGTTCATTACATTCACTTACACTCACATACCCTTGAGAAAGGTATGAATCCACCTCTTCTCCCACTCCATCTATGGCTTTAATCGTAGGACTTGTATCTGAAAACAATCATTATTTCCAAAAAAATTAATACAATATTCACTCGCAAAAAAAAAAAAAATTCTTACAATCCAAAAATATTTTGGCTTTAAATAACCTATAAAAAAGTAAAAAAAAAAAAAAAAAAAAAAAAAAAATCAATTAATCAACATTTCAAAGTCTAATGAAAGGGTGGGAAAATATTCGTTTTTCATGCATGAATTAAACTTGATTGGATTTGTTAATACTAAAAGTGTAAATGAAATGTTCTGAAATATGTTTTTATACTGGTTCTTTTTGCTTATTTTATAAACAACTTTACCTTTTTATTTATTTAAGATTGTCTCCTGTTCTGGTGATGGCAAGATTTTTTACACAAACACAGAACGAGAAGACATGTATGGCACCAATTGCTTTGACTGCCATTTTGGTACCACATATGAGGTGGGTAATATAATTAAAAACTTTATATCTAAAATTATTTAGTGAATATTTTATTTTTAATCAAATACTAACATTAATGTTAAGCATGTAATATTGAAACTTCAAGAAGATTCTTATTTAAAAAAAAAAAAGTATAAAGTATTAAATCTCCCTACTTTATGTGTGTGATCTTATTTTTCGTTGCTAGATTTGTGGACAGGAGTGCAATTCTAATGTTGCCATTACTACTTTGCTGTTAGTAGTATTGTCATTGTGTTAAAAACAAGTTATGAAAAGTTGCAAAAGAAAATAATTCTTAAAGTTGTGTTGACTTCAGAAAGTCATGTTTGATAAAAATTCATATTAAATTCCTTTGCCCCCCTATCTCATCCTTGCTTCTGTTAAATTCTCCTTCTATTCATTTATAGATTCTTACCAAATTTTAATACAAAATGTCAACATTTTTTGCTACTTTCTATATGTTCGAGTATAGATTATGATTTTTTAAAACATTTCTATGTCATAATATCTTCTTTCTCTAGCTCCTAAATTCAAAGTAGTCAGCTTGATTTTAAAGGAAGTGTGTATTCTTAAATATTTGTTTGTACAGTTCATTAAGAGAAGAGTTGTATTTAATATCCTGTTATTCATTTTGGAAATGGTTTTTTAGATATTAACACTAGTCTATGAAGGCTGAGGGAAAACTTGATATTCTCGGCTATAATTATCACTTTGTAGTGGGTTTTTTTTTTTTTTTTTTTTTTTTGTCGGCGAGGAGAGGGTGAATTTTATTTCATATACTAAAGTTTTTTGTTTTGTTTTTACTCGGTTTTACTTGAATTTCCATTGGCACTAGTTTTTTTTTTGTTTTTCTTTCTTTCATATCCATAGATATGTTAGAAAAAAATTTTTTTTTTTTCTTAAGACTAAAAAGATAATTGAACTGAACTACTTTAGAGAACTGAATGACCATACCTTACCACAATTAAGGCAAAACACCTCTTAGCTAACATCTTAGAAGAGATACAGCAATGTAAAACTGAAAATCTTCTCAATATTGTATGTGATTGACTAGAGTAAAATAAAAAAAAATTACCCAGCATCACTTGATGATTGTATTAATATTAATAACTAGTCATGATTCTTTTCTTTCTCTGCTAAAATATTCTTAGTGGAATAATCATTAATTACTTTTCTGCAGGTGGTGGTTGTCCCAAATGAATCCTCCACATTTCTTTCATGTGGCGAAGATTGCACTGTCAGGTGGTTTGATCTACGCATGAAAACTAAATGCAACAAAGATGATTGCCGAGATGTAAGTAATTTTTTTTTTTTTTTTTTTTTTTTTGTAAAGGTGGGGGAGATTGTATGGATTTTTTGATTATTCTTAAATTCAGAGAATATTTGGTATTTGAAGATCTGAAATTTATCTGGAATACTGATCCATAAATGAATCTCAAAATTTGCTTAACTTAAAATAGGCACTGAAATTAAATTTGCCTTCAACTGTATTTTTTCAAAGATTTTCGTTTTTTGTTTGTTCCACTCTGAAAGATTGGGTAAAAATATTTTTTTCTCTTTTATGATTTTTAAATTAAAAGCTCTAAATATTTTTTTAATTTTTTTTTAATATAGACTTGTTTGGAAAGTTCTTTCAATCCGTCATATTCTAAAGAATTTTGTGGCATAATTTATGATTTGCTTTCTTGTCTATTAATTTTTATTTTTTTTAATTTTTTTTTTTCCAGGATGTTATGATTTTTTGCCAACGTGCTGTAACATCAATGGCAGTCAACCCTATGGTGCCCTATGAGCTGGGGATAGCCTTGTCTGATAGCACAGTGTTGATTTTTGACCGCAGAATGCTGGGAACTAGGGCCACAGGTGAGTTACATTTTGTTTACCTTATTTAATACCAAAATAAGAAATACTTTAGTTTCCTTATTTGTTGGACAAATTTTGATTACTTGCAGGTATATTTCTTGGAATCGTTTTTATAATTCCTTCAAATTTTTTAAAGGATGCAATCTTTTAAAGTTTCTCAAAACCAGCATTGTCTTCTTATAACCCAGGGATGACAGAATATTGGTTTGGGATGATTGGTTCAGTTTTTGTGCAATGATCCTGGGAACATTCAAAATGTTTACTTAAAATTTCATTTGTATTTATTCCAAAGAACAAAATTCTTAAATCAAAAATTCTTACTTCTCACGAATAAGAGCAGGCTTTTAATAAATGGAGCATGCATATATATATATATATATATATATAATTATTTATTTGAAAATTATAACATTTCCATTTGTAGAGTTAAATGGACGAAATAAACCCATTTGTTTGTGGTGGGAATGTTCTTTAAAGATAATCTGAAATTGGTTTTATCCATGGTATAAGAATAGAATAGATAGTGCTCAACAGTAATAGGAGCTAATATCCAAGTATAGGATTGGTATATACAAATAAATTCCAATTTTTCGAATAAATAATTATATTTGCTCTACTCTGTATTGAGCACTCTTTTAAGAATAGTATTTGTTGGTTATTGAAATTTATTCTGTATACACCAATCCTATATATATATATATATATATATATATATATATATATATATATATATATATATATATATATATTATTTATGTTTAAATGTGAAGAATATTAGAATCTAATTGTAAGAACTAATTTTGCTATAATAAACAAACTATTTTTCTTCTAATTTTGGGTTAAAAAAGACTTGAATGGACCATTAATATTTGTGGGTTATTTTTTTCATTTTATTATCAGCTAATTTGAAAATAAGAGAATTTATAAAATGATAAACATGAAAAATTTAATCACAATGTGAGGAGGGTAATTGTGAATGAAAATTGTTTTTGTTAAAGACTTCAAAATCTTTTCTGATTGTGCATAATTGAAATGCACTAGTATTCTTTATATATAAAATGAACAAATTAGATTACTGTGGTTTTTATAAAAATCACAATTATTTTTATTTAAACATTTTGGTTAAATCACCCTGAATAATCTTATGCAAAAATTAATTTTCATGTTCAGAATAACTTCTATATTTTGATTTAAAAATTCTGCCATATTAATTGTATTTATTCATTTTTAAAACTTTAATATTTTAGCTTTTTTAATTTTTGTCACAACTTGTACTATTTGCATTAAAAGCAAATAAATTTCAGAATGGTGGCTGCAGGCCATGAAGAGCACAGTTTAAAGATTGAATGGATTAAAATAAATATTTATTTCCTAAATGTTTTAATAATGTTTTTTATTATGCTATTAACAAATATAAATACTAGCAAAGTTTTAAAAAAGAAAAACTAAACAGTTTAATTTTGAGACGGGTTAAAAAATTTTCAGAACAATTCCAGGATAATGGTGAAAAACATTAGTTTGGAGTCTTGAAGAATAGTCATTAAAATCTCATCTGTTAAAGAAATTAATTCAAAATTCAAGAAACTTTATTTAACACTGTTTTTCCTTTGAAAGCATATCATCTTTCTTACAAATAGAATTGAAATTTGTTTACTTAGTACATGACTGTATGCACTATTCCAAGGTTCCATGTATGTTAATCCTCATGTTTTCTTGACTCTGTAGAGGTCTTTTAAGACATTTTCCTCAGCCACTTGAAATTTCTGAAAGTAGAAAATAATGTGGAAATCAATTGGTATTAAACAAATGTATTGCTTGAACATCATTTAACTATACTTTTTCTTACGTTCAAAAAAAAAAAAAAAAAAAAAAAAAAAATATATATATATATATATATATATATATATATATACATATTCTGAAATGGAGAGGCAACTAAAGTATGTTTTCTTTTTAAAGATTCTGTAAATGTGTACCAATCTGAAATATACTGAAATTTATTTATTTTTTCAAGGGGGACAAATTTTGTTTCTTGGACAATTACTTGAGGTAAGGTCCTTGACACAGCATGGAAAATATTTTCTTAAATCTTGTATTTTGAATTATTTTACCTTTTTAATTATCTAATTTAGTATCATAAATATTCTGGTGATGAAGAGAAGCTTTTAATAATTAGACCATCTGAAAAGCTAGACGTATACATATTCTTACTTGTTCAATCATTGCAATATTTTGAATGTCACTCCTTTTATTGCCATATTCTCTTGCAAATGGTGAGATTTACTCACTCAACTGCACATTACATCTGTTACTCCTTTGCAGGAAACTATACAACTAAATTCACTACAGGGTTGACCTGTCGATTCACAGCTTCAACTCTGAAGAACCGAAATTATCGTATCACATCACTTTGTTATAGTCCTGATGGCAATGAGATGCTTGTCAGTTACTCCTCAGAGTATATTTATTTATTCAAAACTCGGGTAAGCTTCTTATCTTTATTTTCTATTCACAAATCATTGTTTCTTTCCTTTATTTTTATTTTTGTTGTAAAACTCTTAGTCTTTCAAAATATTTCCTGCAACTTTTTTTTTCTAACCTCAAATTAAGACTGTTATTTCAATTTTTGGTCAGTCTTCAGACAATACACTTAATTTGGATTTTATTTATTCTTTCTTAAGATTATGAATTTGACTTTTTTTTTTTCTTGACTTTTGCTATTTTAGTTCATGTAAACTTGCACTATCAGGTTTTTATGCATTTGTGTTGACAACTTTCATTTGTATTTTCAATTTCTTTTTAATTTTAACAATTGATTTTCTTATCTGCATTAAATCTGTGTGTGATTTTAATGTACATGCACACAATACATGTATAGTTATGCAGGTATGATTAAAACATTGATGATATGTCTGAATCTATTTTTTTCATTTTCTTAAGAAAGGTTTCCTTTTTATCTAATTAATGATATTTATTACTCTTCTGCATTGTAAGTTTTTTTTCTTGATTTTGTGCTTATTGGGAATTTTGTATTTCCAACACCTATTTTACCTACTATGTATGTATCCACTAGATATCACATTTGTTATTAAATTTAAATATAGAAAATTCTTATAAGTAATCTAATCTTTATTTAATCTTTTTCAATGGCTCTGAGTAATGCTTAGATTACTTATTTTAATTTTGTAAAGTTTATATGCAATTGTATATACATTTTTATGTTGTCACATCTAGAAATGTCTTTAAACTTTGTTGCTTTATTTTTGCTTTTTGATCCATTTTTAAGATAAAGGGGATTTAGACAAGGAACGATTGGTTGAGTATAAATATAGTTTAAAATTTAGACAGTTTTTTTTTTCAATTATTTTTGTAGACACCTATTGGGTGCAGTGTACACATTTTCTCATTATTCATTTTATCACAAAATAAAGTTTTTCAGTTGGTGAATGTTTACAGGTTGGTTGTTATATTTATTGAGAGTATTTTACATTTGTTTTCACCAAAGCCCTTAATCTCTTCTCAAATGAGGTACATGATGATAATTTTGCCTCTTTGCTCAAATTATACAACATCATAAGAGCTTCTTTTGTGTCTGACACACTTGAATAGGAGACACGCAAAATGTTTCTAATATGGGGCCTTATCAAAGTCCATAGGATTAATGTCTGGGCTTGATGCAGTTCAAATTGACTTGTCAAAAAATCTGCAAAAATGTCTCTTGTGCCTGTTGTGTATCAAATTGGCCGTGTGTGAGGGAGCTCCATCTTGAGTGAAGACACAATGACTTTCAATTGTGGCTGACAACCAGGGTAACATCTCTATCATTTGCTGCTAAACTCTGCTATTCACTTTCACCCCACTCCATTTTCAATGTCTCCAAGGATGATTTTGAACCATCAGAAGCAACAGTAGCCAAAACCATAATGCCTGTTGGTTTCTGTCACCTGAAATGTGTTCTGACGTTTTTGGGAATGTTTCCTGGTGATGTGGCATTAACTCTATCATTTTGCTAGTTGACCACAGCCTCCACAGTGAAAATCTTCTTGTCCAGCCAACGAAAGACTTTGTCTGTAGCACACTGTATATTCTAACATTTTCTTCCTTCTGCCAAACCATTTTTGTTGGGGGGACACACTTGAGAACAGGTATTGTTTTTTGAATTTTGTAATCCCTAAATCCTTATTCTCAATAATCCTTAGTGACCTATCCGAAATATCCAGCTCTTTTGCCATGATTCTTTGTAGATTTCTCTTCATCCTTTCATCTTGACAACTTCAATAACTCTTCTGGTATGAACCGAATAGTTTCTACCTGGAATTGGATTTGATGTGATTGTTTGCTCCTCTTGAAATTTTTTTTCCCTCACATTAAAAACAGTTTTTATGCAAACATTCAACTGTTTTATCACAATTCTTTATACCATCCATTTTCAGCGTGACAATTTGTTCCTGTTTTGTTTGAGTCGACATATTTAATTAAACTATAAACAATAAAACAAAAAGAATGTTAGGAAGCCTTATGCAACATTTGAAACTATTTTTATGAATCGGTATGTTTCAATTTGTGTCTAAATAATAGGTAAATGCTGCATTTGATATATGCCTTAGCAAAAAGAAATTACATCTACTATTTATGTATACATGCTCATACTATTTGATGTAAATTCTAAATCTTGTGGCATTTAAGTATCTAGTTGCAATAAGGTGTTTAATCTTTTGTATTTATGCAGGGGGAAGAGGGTAGAAGTACCTGTCTAATGGCAGAAGGTGTCTCTTGTGACACTGGAAACAGACAGCCTCCTATCAAGAGGCTACGTTTGCGTGGTGATTGGTCAGACACTGGGCCAAATGCAAGGCCTGAAAGAGAACGGCAATCTGGGGAAGGTATGACTTTATTCCTTCATATGTTTTTAGTTTGATATGATAGTTAAAAAGAAAGCTTTTTGTTTGAACATGATATTTACAAGCTGTCCGTTTTTGCTTTTATTTAAATGTATTTTTGGGTAACATTTTGACATGAAAATTTTAGAAAGCTGTGTTTAAATAGATTGGTTTGTTTGTTGTATAATTAAAAAAATGCTCTGTGTTAAAATGTAATATACAACTGGAATGATAGGAAATAATTTTCAAGGTTCAAGCAAAATAATCTGACCTGATTTAAGTTTTATCAATCTGAAGTTTTAATCAGTTTTTTAATAATAAAAAAAAAAATTTTCACTCCACTGCAAAGTATTACATAATTTACAAAAGATAAAAAGGAAAGTTACCTAAAAGATTGATTCACATCAGAAAGATCAACAACATATAGTTGAAAGAAGCAGAGAAAGATTTATTTTTAATCAAATTTCAAAATCGAATATCAGAAATAGAATTCTGCTTTAGCTTTCATTTGATAGAGATCTTAATACAGCACCAGTTTATCAAGGCCATCCAAATTAATGGTGTATACTGTCAGTCTTTTCACATGCTAGCTTCGTAAACATCTTGGAATGGTTCATCAGTATAACAGACAATTCTACCTGGCAAAATCAGTGCAATGGAGTTAACTCAAATCAGTAAAAATAGTACAGACCTGACAGTTTACAAACAAACTTGGTTGGTTATTATTGAGTAAGATTCGGTTTGTTTGCTTGTAATGTGCATTGTTTATAAAATTTGACATGTTTGAAAATCTATGATTGTGAGGGTTGGGAGTAGACTATTCAAATTTAATTTATTTTAATGTGTTTATCCAACAAAATGTATTCAGTCATACACATTTAGTCTTATCACTTTTGACCCAAGTTGTGCATATGAACTGTTTAAGTTTAATCCCAAAGAGCCCACCTCTCCAGCCAATAGCCATCTCTCAAAAGGGGAATTGTCAACAGGACTGGAATATTTTTAGACCCCCAAAACCCAACTTTAAAAATGGACTTGTGCCACATTCTCTCCAAGTCAGCATGTGAAAAATATGTTATTAGTTCTCTAAGTCTTTTAGCAGGCATTTATTAGGTTGGTGCAAAAATAATGTCGTTTTCTCACATAGTAACATATGTGAGAAAACGACATTATTTTTGCACCAACCTAATATATTCATGTTCTTTGATTATATTTAGAAATATTCATTTGTTTCAGCTTTCCTTTTTTGGATAACCTTTGGCTGAGTGCAACTTTTAATCTTTATGTTCTATGTAATATATTTTAAGGAAAATATTCAGTAAAAAAATCATTAATATTCTATATAATAACATGAATTCTAAGCTACAAATTCTGAGCTGTTATTTCTCAAACTATCTTTGTTATAATCATTGTTACACTTATGAAAAAGAAAAAAAAAATTCTTATTGTCTTGTATTTGTAAAATCTGTAGTTCCTGAATACCTGCAGTAAAATTTCTGATAACTTAATTTTAAAGTTAATAATTAGAAATTTTCTGATTCCAGAAACTTTTATTCTTTATACTTGATTATTTTTAGGACAGCGCAGTCCACATACAACAATAATGCAGCGTATGTCAGACATGCTGACTAGGTGGCTGGATGGGAGTCTACGTAACACTGAGGAAGGAGAGCAGCCATCTGCGTCATCAGCTGAAATTCCTTCATCCAGCAACCTGACAGATGTTATGGCAGCTTCAGCAGCAACTCCTCCTTCAGCCCCAGCCCCAGCTAACCCACCAGAGGGCAGCTCCAAGGACACAGGTAACATTATGGATAGCCTCAGTGGAGATATGATGCCAGCCATGGATACCACTCCAGGTTCACCTGCTAATGTTCTAACCCTGCAGCCTGGGCTGCATGAGTCTGCAGTGGAAGCTAATCCGCTGCCCACTGGAGATTCATGTCCTACGTTGGCAACCAAAGGAGACACAAATTCAACAGCTCAGTCTACAGTTCGGCCACATTCAGAACTTCGTCCAAAACCATCTTGTAGTTTTGAAGATCCTAGTACAATTAGCATCCCATCTACCTCGAGCACAGATGACCTTGTGGCTAGCCTCCCACGTTACTCCACACCTGACCCCAATGTCCCGTCTATCTCTTCAGAATGTTCAGGATTCACTGGGATCAACAGTAATATCAGAACAAAGGTTCGCCTTAATTCAGCTACAGACAAAAGCAATATCCAAGAAAGCACTGCGGTACACGCTAGTGTTCCATTGGAATCTGAACACCGACAACCAGCAGAACAATCTAGTAGTAGCCAATGTAATATAGTAGATGATAGTTGTAGGATTGTCAAAAACAGGTCTGACCTGCAAGCAAACAGCTTGACTGAAAGTCAGCTAAAAGAATCTCTACCAACCATTTCCAGCAGACAAATGCAGACTTCGTCCTCCTCTGCACAAAGTGGGACTGCTCATGAACCTAGCATTACTCCAGAGAACACAACTATTACTCCACCTGCTCCTCATCTTTCTCATCAACCAGTAGCTTCAACCTCAGTTGCCTCACTTCCGCCATTGCAATCCTATCTTCCACCTGTTCGTATAGAGCCTGTGATAAGCCTTCATTATGAAACCGAGGGCACTTCTAGCAGCACAATCCGTGTTGGCTTTGCAGCCTTTGAGAACCTTGAGGCTGGCATTCTTGAGCGGAGTGCAGAGAATGCTTCCCTCAGCCAGCTGGGCACATCAGGTATGCCAGGTCAGCTGACCATGCCAGCCAATGAGAACCCAGTTCACACTTCGATGGAGATTGAGAAAGAAGCTCCTGCCTCCAGCACTAATGAATCCAACAAGTCCGAAACCAATTGTAAATCCTCCTCCTCCCCTAGTCTTTCATCAGGTTTTCTAGACAACAGATCTCAAGGGATCTCTGAAAGTGATCCGGTCCCACCCCCGGCACCGCTGCTGGACAGCGAGGGGTTAAAGATTGAAACGAGTGATTCTAACTGTGATCAGGCAGCAGAAAGCAGTGGCCATGGCCTGAATGAGGCCAGCAAGGAGTCAGCCCATAGCAGTGGTGTACGAGATGACATGAGTTCAGCATTTTGCACGGTGGGTTCGAAAAGGAAGGGCAAAGGCAGCAAGAGCACTGTGGCCAGTGGAGGAACAAATGAGCCTGACCAGTCAGTGACATCTGGCCATGAGGCAGACATCTGTGATACAACTGGAGCAATGGCTGCTTTTGCTGAGTTCAGTGCTGATGAAGAGCAAATGCGACGATCATCAAATTCTAATGAAGCAGGTTTGAAAGCCTTTTCATTTTTATGTTCTTTCTCTTGTATTGTGTATCAGTAATTCCTTTTTTAAACATTAATACCTAATAAAATAAAGCAATATGATTATGCTATGTGTTGATTGTAGCAATCTTGTACCTATGAAGTACTTTGATGCTCAAATTCTTGTGGTAACTGGGAGGCTGAGTAAATCGGATTTATCTTCCCTGGACCTTTCATGATAAATTATTTTTGATGATTGTAAAGGAGTATAATTATTTTGTCATAATTGCTTTGTTTAAAATAGCTTCATTGTTTTTTCTGTATTTTAAAGAGGGATAAAATTTTATGATGGAATTGTCAGTTTTGTAAAATAAAGACTAAAAGGGTGTCTAAAGTGTATCAACAACATATGTGAAATATAATGCAATAGTTAATAAAAAGCTGTTTCATTAAGATGGATCAAAGTCAGCAGTAAATAAATCAGTGTTACTGGTGAAAATTTATTTATTTTTCTATTGAAACATGTAAATAAATCAGTGTTACTGGTGAAAATTTATTTATTTTTCTATTGAAACATGTTATTTGAGTTGTATGAAAAATATTGCCCAAATAGCTGCCAAATTTCAAAGAAAAAGAAAAAAAATCATTAGATGCTTAAACTTAATTCACATTTAAAATCTGTCCAACTTATTGGAACACCCTTTATTTCAAATGTTAGTTTCCATGATAAAATTGCAAGCTACATTGAAAGCTCTTAGCTTTTCACTTTAAGTGGATCAAATCAAAAAAAATTTTCACTATCAAGATTATAACTTAGCCTTTTAAAATGGATTTATGCAGGAAGACATTTTGTGAGCCTTTTCTTAAAATTTTTTTTTTAATATTTAGAAAGCTGTTAATTGCTGACAAAAGTTAAAAAAAAAAAAAGGAAAATTTCTTTCTTTCAGTATTTGGAAAACTTCACAATTTTTTCAACTTTTTGTATTAATTTATTTTCTCTAGATCAGTCAAGCAACATCTCTGAAATGTTTGCTTCTGGGAGTGCCTCAAATGTGACTGAAAATGTCCCAAATGAAGAGGAAAGCAGTGATGATGAACTGCTCTTCCGGCCAAGTCGAGGTGGACGGGGAGCACGAACGTAAGTCTCTTTTTAGATTATTATTTACAGATTTAAATACCTTTTGTTTAAAAAGCCTAAAAGGCTTTTTAAACAAAATAAATTTTGTTAGGGTTCTTAATGAAAATGTACACTTTAGTGGAAATTGTTTTAGATTATTTCAAATTAGTAGATGGATTCTGGAGATAGAAAACCTGCAAATTTAAGAATTAAGATTTTACCTTTTTTTTTTTTTTTTTTTTTTTTTTTTCTTCCAATATTGAAAAAAAATTGTCTCCCCCTACTTTTTCTTTTAATATTATATATATAAATCTTTGACCCCAATTATATAAACTACCTAATAACATGTTGCTTCTGTTTTTTGCCTAAATAATGGCAGCTATGTGACATAGCATGAATTCTATAAGGTGTTGTTGCATGGCAATATTTATCAAGATGTTCATAACTGATTTATATTTGATAGGCATGGCTGCAATGTGTCCTATACATGCTTAACATCATTTAAACGAGTTTTGTATCACCTGCACCTGATGTGTAGTTATATTGCTGGAACAAATCCTCACCAATGGGGAAACCTGGTGGACATAAGAGTTGCAGATGATCTGCAACAAGATCTGTGTATGCCATGCTTATTAAGATGGACTCTAATTTCACTTATAGCTCTTGCAAACCCCAACAGAACATGCCTCACGTTATTACAGAGCCAGTACCAGCTTGCATAGCACTCTGTTGACAGGCTGGATCCATAGATTCATGCAGTCTTTCCTAAATATGAACTTGATTGTCTGACAGAGCTGGAAATGTGATTTGACTGCTCAGGCAATCTGGCAATATTCCCTGGCTGAAATGAGGCACAAAAACCAATGTCATGATGTTAATAAATGGTACCTTTTGTTAGTTAACAACTATGAAACTCTATGGAATACAGTGTAGGTTGTAAAATGCATTGACTGATTGGTTGAGTGGCACCAGTTGTTGAATTGGGATATTGACTTGATGTGACGTTCTCCTTATGCTGGTTTAGTAACGTCTTTGTCAGTTAACACTTCTGCTTTAGTATCACCAGTTCTCGCATATTATGCTGCTGCTGATGTGTCTAGAATTTACATCCCTTTGTTGGGTTTAGGACAACTCAGCACTGCTGATTGAGCACCAGGATGACTCTGGACTGAGACCACTTGACACCAGAAAAACAACTTTATTTATAACTGAATAAAAGTAATTTATTAAGGATTAAAACCTTAATTAATGAATATTTTTCTTCACAGAAGGCATTTGAAAAGTCATTATGTAAAATATGGACCAGTTCTTTTTGTTTTTATTTTTAATAAAATTGTAAAGAAATTTATTTTTTAATAAAGAAAATTGATATATAAAAAATAATTTAAAAAAAAGCACTTGTTTTTAATTGTATATATGTTCTTCCAAATAAAGCTATGATCATTTTTGCATTATTCAATAGGCTTTTACATTTTCTGCTGTGCAAAATATATTTCTTGTAGACATCAGCAGTGGATTTGGAATTAAATTTTGATTTAAAAAATTCATTGAATTGTAAGTCAGTTAATTCCAACTGATATTTTTTCTGTTACTTGCTCCACAAATGAATTGGACAATTAGTGTCTAGGTGTAAAGTTGGCAGGCCAAATGTGGACCAGGGTTTGCCGACCTCTGTCTTGTTATGTCGTACATACAACATCTTGCTGAGTTCTACAAGTGGGAGATAGTGAAACCATCCAGTTTACAGAAAAATATGCTAATTATTTGTGCAGATCCAAGGAACCTTAATGACCATTTATTAAATTTAGGATTCACTTGAGCATTGGCTTTGGAACATAACTATGTTCCACACAGTTTACTTATTCTTGCCTCTTTCACCTTTTACAGACTTTTTATTTTGGCCTTGTTTCAGTTATGATTAAACGTTTCCATTCCCTCTCTCCCACATATAAAAACGCACACATGAAATGATGAGAAAAATGTATTATGTGTTGTAAAAATAAGTTTGCCTCTTGTTATTACTTTTATTAATATTAACTTTGCAGATATATTAGGAATTAAGGTATATATATATATGTCAAATGTATATATACTTCAGGAAAGGAAAAAACTTGTATACATATTGTAATACTAAATTTATTCACACATGACTAGGTTAATACACATTACATTTGGACTCTACTATCACCAGAGATGCTCAAAATGGTGGCCTTTATCTTCCAGACATTCATTAGAATGGTCCACTACTGCTTGGGCAACATTGGCCAAAGTGTCCAGTAGGATTGCTGCACATACATTTTCAGTTTTTGTTTTTTTTGTCTAAGAGCTGCCAAGGTAGTCGTTTTTCTGCAATACACAACATTCTTTAGGGTCCCCCATAGGTAAAAGGCTGTAGGTTTTAAATCAGAACATGGAGGGAACTCAACTGCACCTCTTTAAAATAATCTTACATTCCTCAAACAATAAACATAGGTCTGCCCTGTTATAGACCTCACTTTGATGCTACAACCATGAGGGTAAAGCTATCTGTTGAGAAAATATCATACTACAGTAAACAGTGTTATCACTGTTTGATAAAACTATAAAAGACAAGTTTTTGCTTTTCTGAAGTGTTTATACGTAATTTTGGCATACACACACAATCACCACTTACATACATACATACATACATACATATATATATATATATATATATATATATATATATATATATATATATATAACAAAAAATTGTGTGGATGCCATACCTGATTTCGTAGGTTAAAGTTGAAGTGTACAAACTATCATCATACCATTATTATTTATCAAGATATGACTAAACATGAGGTGGTCCCAAGTTATCTTATTGTGAAATTGAAATTGAGGGGACCCCAGGAGCCAGTTTTGAGGGCTAAAATCATGCAAAAATACCATGAAATGGAGGTTTTATGCTAAGAATGGATTCAGTACCTTCAAAAACATATAGATAGGTCTTGGTCATTACATTTGGCCAAAAATTAGATGAATTATATTTTTGTATATCCAAGATCCCCCATTTGATACTGGGAAAGGGATAAAATTTTTCAAGCAAAATTTTTCTATGGAATAGATTTTAGTAATGTTCCCCAGAGTAAATTTTTTTTTTTTTTTTTTTTTTTTTAACCAGACATTTTCAGAAAGGTTGCCAACTCTCAATTTTAAATTGTGAACCTTAAAAAAGTTAATCTCGGTGCTTTTTTGCAATCATTCCTTAAATGTAAACCTCCAGACCCAAATTTGGACCAAATTTTTGGTCAGAAATGTGTATTTTTCGGTCTAATTTCTGCAAAAATTGCTAAAACCTAGAAGAAATGACTCTAATCCATATAGATATTTCAATCTTGTATGTCTGTAGACTTCAAGTGGAGGTATAGGGACATTTTAGCAAATTACTGGCCAAATCTTTATTTAGGCCATAATTTTCCAAAGGGTCAGAACATGAGATCCTTTCCCATTAAAATCTGGAATTCACAAACTTCAAATGGCCATATATTGGAAAGTATTTGAAGTTAGAAGATAAATGAGGCCATTTCTGGATACCCCAGAGAATTAACTTTCCAAATTTTTAGATCTCAAATCATTTTGTAAAAGTTGGGAAAAATCCCTATGTCCACTGTGCCATGATTGCATGGAATTTTGCATATATCAGTTTTGGTGATGTGAACATTTTTATATGGTGGTTGAACATTAACTTTGTTATTGAAAAAAACTGATGATATACCAGTTATTGATTCTCTAAGTTATTTTGATTACTGCTATTATGCAAGATAAATGGTTAGAATTGCCTTATGATTGACATTTTCTGGGTATATGTCTATTTATTAAGTAAAATCTTAAACTTAAAAGTGATTGTCAGCTAATTTCTTTAGAACATCTTCTGAATATAGATTCAGTTGATAAAACGCTGCTGGTAATTCTTTAACGCATAGGATAATTTGACTCAATTTAAGTTTAATTTAGTATGTTTGATATCTTAAACCCATACTCCACTTGAGATACCAAGATATCTACAGGGTGTGTCCCTAAAGTCTAGACACCTAAACAAAAATGCAGATTTTCAAGAAATGAAATTTTCTACAACATTTTATTGAAATGAATTATTAACAAATAACATCTTCAATGTGATTTCCATCATTTGTGATGCAAAGGTTGATGCGCTTTGCAAGATTCACATGAACTCTATACAATAACTCCACATTGCTGTCAATTTTAGTACATTCACTCTTTGTGTTCAATCAAGTGTGTTGCATTTGGGATTTTCATTGAGTACACTTTATCCATTAGCATATCCCCAGAAAAAGAAGACATTGTTTCTTTCTTTCAACAAAACCATGCTTAATCTGTGAAGTTAGAAAAAAAAAAAAAAAATAGTTCCTATGTGTCTTGATTTTACGGACACCCTCTAGAAAAGATATTCTTGTTTTCATGATAGAAATAAACATGATTCATCTGTTCCCAAATCCTCCTCATAAGTCTAGAACTTGAAAGTACCGTCTAAGTCAGACTGTAGGCTTTAATGGTGATATTCTCGGTTTAAAATATTTTGTCAGAGGTATAAATAACCCCCACCTCTCCAAATGATGGTCAAAGATTACTGGATGTTGTAGGGAGGCAGAAAATTTGCCAAAATATTACAAAGAACTGATTTAAGGATACTCAGTTAAATAGTTTGTGTAACAATGAAAATATTATCTAAATAGTCTAATTTTTTTTTTCTTATAGTTCATATATCTCACATGTGAGTGTGCATTGAAAAAATGTGTGCACAAGTATGACTGAAAGGTTTACAGAAGACTTTATTGTGTTAAGTTGTCAGTTATTATTACCTGTTGGAATCTACATAGTCCTTTCTGATGGCCCCCAATTGGAGAAAGTAATTACTACCATGGAGTTCTTTAATCTATCAAGAGGAAACCACCTTCAGTGGAGCAAGCAGCACTTCTGAAAGTGTTCAAAGTGAAGTGCCAATCAGAATAAGGTTGGCTCACCAGATCTCAATGAATTACTGTTGGCATTTCTCAAGGGAGGTAACTAGAGCATGTATAGAATTGACTTTTATATTAAAACAAAATCATGAATGCGTGACTTATAAGGAAGAGGCATTTTATCATATTTTAATCAATTAGATAATTTGAGATGAATCATGAAAATTACACCATGTTGGATTTGCAATGTTATTGGGATGTGTATTTAATAGTTACATAGGTTCTTTTTAAAAAAATTTTTTAATAGTAAATGCTCAAATGTTTTGCTGTCAATTGTTTACTTAAAGATGTATGTATTTAATTATATTTTGTTTTTCTATTGAATTTACTTTTGGTAGAGTCACATAAGACAATTCATTTGAACCAAATCTTTTCTTCCTCTCCCTACTTTAACTTTGAACCCTTAAATCAGGGATGGCAATACAAGCAGGGAAGCAAAGCGGAATGTGGCTAAATCCAGACTGCAAGAATATTATCGACGACAAAAGGAAGAACGTCTTAAAGAAGAACAAGAAGCCATGAACCGAGTCTTCCAAGCAACTATAAAAACAAAGTTCAAAGGTCATCGGAATGCAAGAACAATGGTGAGACATTACGACACATCTTCCTCTAAACTTTACTCATTTACAATTTAACTTTGTTGTTTTCTATATTTTTTTAAATTTGGCTAAATAACTAATGAAAAAAAATTTAAATAATCTGAAATTAATTTTAATAATTGATGAATTTTACTAATTAGAATATTTCAGTGCCTTTTGTAACAATTTGAATATTGTTCATACTTTTGTGATTTTGTTTCCATTATTTTGTTGTTTGTGATTTTGTTTCCGCCTTAACCAGGTATTGAACTCAAACTCTTTGGGTCCTGTTACTGAATCTAACTAACGCTTTTATCCACTATGGCACAGTGGATAAAGACGGTGGAGAACTTGGAGAAGGGGAATTAACTGATAACTGACATCTATTAGACATGGCATGTGGAACTAGAACAGTCTACCCCAGCAATCAAAATAAAGGGTTCAGTTCAACATTCCAACCACCTGAAGAAGGCCAGTGTGTACAATGGCCAAAACACTGTGATAAATATGGCAACAAAGATGAGGATTATATTGATTTCTAATTTAATCTAATCTTAACTTTAATGCACTAATAGATTGTATTAGGTTGGTGCAAAAATAATGACGTAATATCGTTTTTGATGTATTTTTTAATGTCAAAAAACGACATTATTACGTCATTATTTTTGCACCAACCTAATACTTAAGGTATATTGTTACGTTATTTTGAATTACCATATACTTGTATTCTGATTGGTCATCATAGGTTATGTAAGAATATTTCCTCTACTGAGGGGGTTTGGTTGGTTTTTGAATTCTTAAAACCCATTATTTTGCAATCAACACCATCTCTTGATAAAATGCCAGAAGTGTTGAAACAAAACTGCAATTTTTGTAGTGATGTTATAACATGCATGTTATAATTTGGAATATATATATATATATTTATATATTTATATATATATATATATATATATGAGAGAGCATACAGTGAATGCTGGTGGTAATAAAACACTGCTTAACGTATATAATAACTGAGCTAAAATTTATACTAATAATAAATATATATATTCTTTTGTTGTAAACTTTCCTTAGGCATAGGAGTAATTTTCAAAAAATGTTGCCCCTCTGTCCCTACTGTAAATTAAAGACCATGATTTGATCTGTCAATATTTAATTTAGATTGATTAAATCAGAACAATTAATTTTTGCTTAACTTTTCTTTAACAGATAAAAGAAGCCAATTTCTGGAGTGATAATTTTGTAATGAGTGGTTCTGATTGTGGCCATATTTTTTTCTGGGATCGTTTCACTGGCCGCTTGGTGATGCTATTGGAGGCTGACCGACATGTTGTTAACTGCCTTCAACCTCATCCATTCTATCCGAGTAAGTTTTGTTTTACTTATCTTCTCTATTATTCTCCTAAATGATCCAATTTGCTCTGAAGAAAATTATTTAACTGCGTCCCTGATAAAAAATCAAATTGAAATATACCCTGATGTAGACCCTCGTGTAACATTGGATTAGTAAATTTACAGTTCTAATGTTAGGCTTTAAGTGATTTCTCAAAATATCTAACTATAAATTATTTGTTAATATTATTTTGTTTGTTGTCTTAATTAATGACCTTAATTTAAATGAACATGAAAATATAGTATGGAGCAGTTGAAAGTCATTATCACTTTTATTTATTTATTTTAAAAAAAATATTAGATAAGACTATTAATAAGGTTTAGAACAGGGAAAAAGAATTGGATGGTAAAATATTCAACTTTTTAAATTATTTTTTCTGTGACTTTATACATATGTCAGTCTGATATGCCATCTTATTCATAAAATATTTCATTGTTAACAGGAAGCATTACTCAATATCACTAAAAAAAAAAAAAACGAGCCTCATGTTACCATAATTAATTCTTCTGAATAAGTAGGGGAGATCAGGTTGCTAATACATTTAATTTTTATTCCTTTATTTCATGTTAACTTTCTTGGATGTATATATATGTTATTATTAGGGGAAAGCTGTATGACAAAGTGGGAAAATGTTTTTGTGTGATGTGCTTTGTCCTTTAGGACTTCATCAGACTATATTTATATTGATGTGACTACGTATGCACATAAACAAGAAATGCTGGGAATTTTAAATTTTAGGATATATACATGCACACACATATTTGGCCATGGTATGTGTTGCCAATTGGGCAAAGTTAAATAGTGCCTTATAAACAGTGAGTCAGTCTAGAGCATGCCAAATCTAACGATGGTTTCTCCTGCAAAGGGAGATGCAGGCTCAAATCCTGCTGAATTTTATCACTTAAATGTTATTTTTAGTGGATACCCATACTCGAGTAGACACTCCATTTATTAAGCAGTATATTTATTTATTTTTGTCTACCGGTTTGAATATTTGAAGAATTGTTACTAAAGAAAAATATGTCCTCTCCAGCAGGATTTGAACCTGCATTCCCCTTTGCAGGAGAAACCATCATTAAATCCAACTCACTCATGTTTATAAGGCTCTAGTTGACTTTGCCTGGTCAATATATATATATATATATATATATAAAAACAATAATTAAGTGTATAGATAAAAATCCTAGATTACTCGTGCAGAGAATGTAACTAATACATTTTTTTTTTTATGTAATTAATATGATAATATTAAAAAATTTGAGATTAATTTTCCCATAATTTGTAAATGATTTTTTGTTTTTACCTTTTGTAGTCTTGGCTTCCAGTGGAATCGACTATGACATTAAAGTGTGGCAACCTCTTGAAGAACATCCAAACTTTGATGAGCGTAAAGCTGAAGAGGTTTGCTTAGCTTCTTATTTCTTTATTTCACTTTGAATCCACATTATCTTCATTTATTGCTAAACTGTGGATTTTCATTGTTTGCATCAATTACCTTTGTTTTAAATTACATAGCAATGAACAAATAATATCAACTCTAAAATTTTCGTCGCTTTTTTTTTTTTTTATCTCCCTGAATTTTACATACTTTTCACTAAAAAGAATGCAAACTGTAAACATCAATTCCTTGCAATACTAAACACCTCACAAAGATGTAACTCTGAGTCAGATGTAGTTGATCAATATTGGCTCTCAATATCTTAGGCTTTTAAGAGAAGAATATGGTTGCAATTGAAATAACGTCTTCATCTTGGACGTTCTTCTCTGTATGTTAACTGTTGTGCCAGATTTGTTGGTGTCTTGATATCTGGCCAATCATTTTAGGTAAATTTGCAATAAAGACTAATCCAGATTTGAAATTTAAAGCAAGAAACTGATTTTTTCCCCCCTTTGCAGATTATGCATCGAAATGAAATCATGCTGGATGAAACCCGTGACACAATCACTGTACCAGCAGCCTTCATGCTCAGGGTTCTGGCCTCCCTCAACCAAATCCGTTCTGGTAAGTGAACTCTTGAAAGTTATGGTAAATGATAGATGATTGTTTTTCTTGATTATACTATTATACATAATTGATTAAAAATTCTGTTCACTTGTTAAATGATTATATTTTAATAATACTAGAATTTTTTGCAACACACTGATGTGTGTTGAAATCCTCTCTGTATTGTTGAAGTTATCACTGACATTTTTTGTTGAGATTTAAAAACTCTACATTTCATTCAATTTTGCAAAACCAATCTATGAAATTTGAATAAGCTGATTTATTTGGAAAAACACTTTGACAAAAACCCTACTTCAGTTTTTACACAATCTAGTAAAAACAACTGTACTTTGCACTTCTCTCCAAAATTTGGCTATTTTAGAGGGTGTAATAGATGGACAGACTAACAGAAGTCATAAACATAAATTTTTATATATAGATTGAATGTAAATTAAATAGGATTTAAAAAGTAGCATTGATTTAATAATTTTTTTATGTTGGTCAAAATCCTCTACAAGTTTAATGGGGAACCTTTCATTAATGTTTTTGTTTTAAATTCAAAAATATTTCTAAATGGGAATCATAATTGTTTTTTTTTTTTTCTTTCCTCTGTTCATTTGTTTCATTAATCTAAAAACATTCTCTTTTTTGCAGTGATTAGATTAAGTCACTGTATTTCACTAGTGATATTATATAACTTATGACATGAATTAAATTTTTCTTTGTGGCATCATTAAATATGCAAGTATGTGCTGATGCATTAAAGATAGTAAATTTTTATCTCCCTTGCATGAAATACTGCTGCCATATGTGGTCTGGAGCATCCACTGTTTGTCTCAAGGTCCTCAACAAAATCCAAAGACCAGCTACTTTCGCTGGTTCCCAAACTGCATGAATTTAAACGTGCTACTAGGTTGGCATCTCAGTCCAACCCTTTCACTGTCAAAACTGTTAAATGTAGCCGTCTCTTCTACTCCAATAGCTTCATGTCTCACACTTCCCATGTGTGGAACTCCCTTCCTCTTACTTGCTTTCCTGATAGCTATAATCTTCAATTATTCAAATGCAATGTCAATCAACATGCCTTGATCTAATACCCCATCATTCTCTTCACCCTTTCCTCTTGCTCCCACTCTCTGTAACCCCTTGTCTGCTAGTGGGACTCCCACCTTGCTTGGGGTGAAATGCTTTTAAAAAAAAATAAAAAATTTTCAATCGTCATTTGGCAATGGATATCTATTTTGTACTTGTTTCAGGTCGTGCATCTGGTCGTGAGGATCCCAACTCCTCAATGAGAGACGGTGCAGAGAGCGAGAGTGAATAAGATACAAAGCAAAAGTCGTGTGCAGCTTCTTTCCACTGGATTACACAACAAAGCCCACAAAAATATAATCTGAATAATAAATTGTGAACTTACCCAAATTTTCTGGTAACCAAACAAGCAATATAGCAGACTTTTGATTTCTCTTCCACATCATCCTCACTTTTTCTCTCTATCTGCATTTCCACTCTCCTCTTCTACTTCTCCAGTCATTCTTCTATTTGCTCTTTCTCTTCCCTACTCTCATTCAAGACATCTTTTCTCTACCTCTTATCTTCTATCTCTCCCTCCACCTTGATATCTTCCTCACTTCTCTCTCCCCCTACCTTTTTTTCAGTTGACGTCCACCTTTTTCCTCTCCTTAAAGTTACTCAGAAAAATGGCCACAAAAATGAGTCTTCATTTAGATCTAAATAGACTCCTCTAGTGACTTCAGTGCTATAGTCTGGCCATTTTCTTTTTTTGTCTGTTGCTGTTGGAGGGAAACAGAAATGAAAATATGTAGGATTTAACAGAAAAAAAATGTCAAACTGACATTGTCTATGTACATTATTATTCTGCAATATTATTATTTTTTTTTTTTTTTTGTACAAATTAAAGAATAACCAACACAAACAAACACCCAAAGATCCCCCAATGTTGTCGATTTCTTGACATCTGCAACCCTGACCCCCTTTGGAAAGAAAGAAATATTTAAGAAATTGCTCTTACTATTTTGGTTGTTATTTCTTTTTATGTTTTTTATGGAACTGTTCAGATTTTGTTTCAGGAGTTCGTATTTGGACATTGTTTTTTATTTATCTCTTTTATCAGTTTGGCATATTTGTTTGTTAAATTTATGTGTACAAGAGTTGCAGAGTGTGAGAAGAAACAGTCTTGACATTTTGTGTGTTAATAAGCTACTTTCAATGTGTACACATCTGATTTTCCTTGAAAATACTTTTTTTTTTTTTTTTTTTTTTTTTTGGTTTTGCCCAAACTTTAATTTCCACATGGTTATTCACAAATGAAAAGTTAGAAAGATTGAATCACATTTAAACATTAAAGAAAGGTTCTGTTGAAGAAGAAACAAAAAGCCGTGCCAAACTATAATTGGTTATTTGTAATGTTTTAATAATTCAAAACCTATGCTTATTTATTTTTCTAAAACCAAAACACTTCAGAAGCTTGAGTAATATAAAGATAATTTGTAAAATTCTGCTGAAGTTTGTTTGGGCAAACATCAATTCTTGTATAATAGGTTTTATTCCATTCCTGGTGGTGTGCTTCTGCCTGGTCTATTGGAGAATTTCCAAATGCTATAATTTCTTGTTACCTTGAAAGCAAATGGAAAAATAACCACAACAAACATTTAGAATTTTTTTTTTTTAATAAATTTAAGTTTTAAAAATTTATATTTTTATTTTTTAGGAGCTAGCAAGTTGTAAATAAATACTTGATTGACTGTGTATTTAAAACAATTTATCAGTGAATTCTTTCCCCAGTTTCTTACAGAAAGCAGTGATAATTTCTTTTCCTGTATAAAAGGAACTAATTTAAGCTAAATGAAATCTTTATTTTTCTTTTGAAACTCCTAAACAAACTCTCAAAATGTCACGCATTTGGATGCAAAAGCTCTAATTTTACTTCTATTGCTGCTTTCTTCACATTGTGCTACAGAGACAACATCTTTGTCAATTCTTCATAAATAATTTAGCAGTAGTGATATTTTCAGGGGCTATAATTTTCTCTCCACTTTCAATCATTATTTGTGGCCCAAATATAATAGCTATGAAACAGTATTTTCCAGTAAAATATTAAATTATTGAATATTTCCATCATAAAACTCTTCAAATCATAAATCTTAAGAAAAGCAATAGCTACAATATTTAAACAAATGAATTTGTTTCAATTAAAAAAGTCTAATTTTTTTTTTTTTTTTTTTGATTTTTGCTATAGATGTAAATAGCAACATTAAATCTTATGTACTCTTTACATACATAGAAATCACTTTTTAAATCACTTACTAAAGTGTAAATTATTAAATACTATTTTTTACTGAAACTCTTATCAATATTTTTAAAATTACATACACACACAAGTGGGTGGCAAAGTTTTTAACCTGATCCACTTTCCAAAATCTGTTCAAATAACTAAATCTTTTTTTATATATAATCCTGTCATGGTTGTGCAGAGAGCTTTTCAGCACTTCCTTTATGTGTGTATAAATTTTTCTTTAATCTTAAACTTTTTCAATCAATAGTGCTTTCTTTTGAAAATTCTAGATTCGGGTTGGTTAAGTCAGTTAACTATTTTGTTTTCTATTAAAGAGTTTGAATTCGTTGTGCATCTCCTTGAGAAGAGGATGGCATTAAAAAATAACGAATAAAATAATTCAGCCACAAAATGAGTCTGAGATGAAAAGGTGGTAAAGTTCAAGTAGCAAATTTTATTAATTTTAAGTTACTCTATTTTACAGGCATACAATATTGTGCTGTAAGGTACCCCCCCCCAAAAAAAAATTCTCTTTGAAACAAACAAAAAAATTATGGTTTCACATTGATGCGAAGGAAGTAGAAAGAAAAAAAGAACAAAATGCATGACCAAGTCTTAAAAAAAACAAAACTCTTGGGATAAGAGTTAAAGCCTGAGGTTATTGATGTTGCCAAAATTCTTTTAATTCAGAGTTAAGAATATTTTGTATGTATTGAGTGAATTTAAAAAAAAAAAAATGTCTTCAGTATGTGTGTGTGTTTTTAAGACAAGAAACAGTTATTTTTTTTTTTTTTTTTTTCCTTTTTTCCACTCACCCCCCCCACCTCAATTCCTATTTGGATAAAAGGAAACCCAGAGGCAATCCAGAAAATAATTGAAAGATGAGCTGATTAATCGAGATATAGTTCTGAGATATGAAAAGCAGATAATTTCAGCTTGAGATTGTGAAGGAAAAAAAAATGTTATCTAAAATACCTTGGCTTAATACAAAATATTTGCTCTTCAAATACAAAGGAATTGGTAAATGTAAAAGTAATTGTCATTTTTATATGTATACTAGGATACACATTCATCTACTCTATAAAATTTAGAACTTTTCACATTTCAAACCATTAGTTGAGTTCTCAAATATTCAGGATCCAAGTTTGTATGTGCTTTTATTGCAGTATTTTGTTGAAATTGTAGTTGGGGATAAGTGACCTTCATTCAACATACAACTATAGTTATAGCAATTATGTTATTACATATTTTTTCATGGGTGTTATTTTCAGAATGCATTGCCACAATAATTCAGATGAGTTAAAATCAACCTAAACCACAAGATAAAGAGAAAAAAAATTAGGGAAATTTTTTGTAAATGTTGCAGATTTCACAAGTATGAAATTGATGTGGAGAAATGGCTTAATGCTCTTGCCTGATCTCAGATCAATCAGTATACCAAAATACTGATTATTTCTTTCTTTTTGAATTCCTTCTAAACTGGTGATTGCTGTGTGGAAAATACTTAACTGCCTTAGATCCTGTTGAGAAAACTCTAAAATAATTAGATATTTAAGTGAATTAATGTTGCTTTTTAGCCGAGAATTCCTCAATTTTGTAGCAGGGTTTGCTCTTTGAGATAGTATTTCTCTCAAGACTTGAACATTTACCATTACTCTTTGCTGCAACCTTTCAAATAACAAGTGATAGTTACCTAGCAGTGTGTAACAGGTTAGCAAGTTGACATTGCAAGTTTGAGTCTCACAGGGTGTTTTTCAAACTTCAAAGATTGGAGCAGCACAACACTATTCCTATATTCTCTTTACTCTTATTTTGTGCCAGGTTAAAGCTAATGTTAATTTCCTGTGTACACACACACACACACACACACACACATATATATACACACACACTACTACTACCGCCATTATTTTTTTAAAAATCATCACCACTATGCTCTTAATAAATATTGTAATTTTTGTTATTTCTCTCAAACCCTATCCCACCATCCTTTCACTAAGTATGTGTTTTTTTTCCTCTCCTGTGAGTATCAAATTTTCCAAACCCACTTTCATCATTGTGTGTCCTAGAAATTTCAGCTGCCTCTTTCTGATGTTAAGTTCAAGTTTCCTTTTTGTTTTCATTTTTTCTAAAACTTTAATCATTGATCACATTTTCTGTCCATGGTATCCTCAACATCTTTCTGTACAACCACAATTCTGTTGCTTTAAGTCTCTTCATCTTTGAAGAGATTATCCACCATTTACTGCCATACAAGAGGACTGATATCATGTAACATTTCATTACTCTTTTTTTTTTTTTTTTTTTTGTTTCTAATAAAGTTTTCCTGTTTCTTAATATTCTGTTTAGCTTTTGGAATGTATCTTTGGACATCCCAATGTGCCTTTGGATTTCAGTGTCAAACCTCTGTTAAAACACTTCCTAGATATTTAAATCATTGTACTTATTTGATTTTGGGATCTTCGATTTGTAATTTGTATTTTCAGCTTTTCCTTTTGCTAGCAACCTTTCATTCTGTCTTCTTGCACTTGATGTTTAGTTCTTTCTTCTTGCTTTCCTTCACTACATTCTGTAGGAGTTTTTTGTAGTTTTCTTTCCATGTCTGCTATTAATACAGTGTCATCTATATACCTTGTTAAGATTGTGGCCACCAATAATGAATCCTGGTAGGACTTCTAATTTTCTCAAAATGGGCCCACTGTCTAGGTTGAATAAGTCTGGCAAGAAGACACATCCTTGTCTTACACCCTTTTCTGTTTTTGTGTATCTGCTGAACCCATTTTCTATCTGTACGCAGGTAGTTTGCTGCCGGTATAGGTTCTTGATTATTTTCTATTTTTCTCAAATATGTAAATGTTGTAACAGATCTTTGTGGTGTATTTTATCAAATGACTTTGTGTAATCTATAAAACATAGGTACACGTCCTTCTGTATTTATATTGCTCTTTCTGATAACATTCTGAGCATAAATATTGTGTTTCTTGTCCCAGTTTCTTTGTTCTTGTCCTATTTCTGCTCTGATTATGCTCTATTCATCAGAATTCGGATGATGAGTTTTGTTATGTGGCTCATTAGGTTGATTGTTTTATGGAGTTCCCATGTTTTGCACCTGGTTTCTTAGGCAGACCTATGAAAATAGATCTTAGGTCTTCCAGTATATCACTGTTGTAGATTTCATTTATTATTTCTGTAATCTTGTATATGCCAAAGTCATCTAAGGCTGCTAGCATCTTTATTACAATTCTGTCTGGTCATGATGCTTTGTTTTCTGATGCAACCCTTAACACCATTGTGTCTATCATCAAATTCTACCATCTTTGTTCTTGCTTTGTTTCTTTTTTTTTCTCCCACTGATCTTACATATTCTCTTGCATTTTGCCACTTTCTACCATCCGATGTTAGATGTTCTTTTGACCACTTCATTCTCCTATTCTAATGTTTTTTGCTACTATATGACAGTTCAAGTTGTTTTTCATAATACTCTGCATACCGTATCAATTGAAACCTCTTAAGATTGCATTCACTCCTCACTTATCTGGCTGTTAATTTTATTAGGTTGGTGCAAAAATAATGATGTAATAATGTCGTTTTTTGACGTATTTTTTAACGTCTAAAAAACGACATTATTACATCATTATTTTTGCACCAACCTAATAGATGCCTACTAAGACTCTCACAATCTGTCATTCATCTTTCTTGTGTAACTTTTGTTGCCTTCTGGTCATCTTTGCACTTAAAAAAAAAAACATTTGAGTTATAGCAAATATCTTTTGGAGGATTTTAACACTGTTTCTGTAAATTCCCAGCTGCCTAATTCTTGTTGAGTCATCTTCCCCTTCAAAATCACTACCTTCATCTTTGTTTCAGCAGAAATTTAAAGTGTAATGTTCAACTACACTGACTTGCCAATGCACCTTACACATGGAAAAATTTCTGCTTAGAAATTTGGACAGCATTTAACCTTTGTGCTCACAAAAAAAAAAAGTTTCAAAAGGATGTTTTTTTTTTTTTTTTTTTTTTTTTTTTGTTTCTGTTAATACCACAATTACTGTATAATACCAAGAGGCCCTTTACAATGTTTATTTGCAATATTATAAAAATGTGAACCAATTACAAGGCAATATTTATTATTTTCTAAAGAAATATATTTGGAAAGAAGTCTTTATTCAAATATTTATAAAAATATACAAAATTATCAAAATATGTGAGCCAACTACAGTACAATATTCATTATTTGCCATTTTATAAAGTTATTCATTCATAATTTTATAAAAATATCTCGGAGCTATAGAACAAGAAAATTGATTCCAGATATTATACGTATTAAAATATTTTACATCTCAAATTACTTTCCAATTTATTTTAAATAAAATCATGATCAAGGATAGAAACAGAAGTTCAAGGCCAGGAATTTCAACAATTTTAGGTTAGTCCACCCCCAACACCCCTCCACCCCAGAAAAAAATTTTCTAAATCCTTTTTTATTTTTCTTAAGAATGCCTATAAAAATCTGCTGACTGATGAAGAAATCTTAAATGAAGAGTGGACACTAAGTACCTTCACTAAAGCAATTGGCAAAGCTGGCAAATTGGGTTCGTTCATCATCTCCTCCTCCTTGAAGGGGGTCTAAATGCAGAAGCCACACAATCTCCTCCACAATGATCTATGAATGGCAACCATCAGCAATTCTGGTATAGTCATACCTGTCCATTGTTTGACATTGTCCAACCAGTTTTTACGTTGATATCCTCTCCTACATCTACCTTCAATGTTGCTTTACGTGATGGTCTTGCATGGGCTGTTGTTTGTAATGTTTTCAAACCATTGCCCTTTTTCTACATTTTGGTTCTTTACAAATTGGTAAATTATAAAATTTTCATTGTATTAGTTGGTTTGCATATTTTTATAATGTAAATATGAAATTATTCTAGTAAATAAAGTGTTTAACATTTTTATTGTAAATTCTCAAGAACAAAGAAAATGTACAAATCTATTTTGGGATTTATTAAAATTCTAATCATTGCTTTTTAAAACAATAAATGTTGCCATTGAAGGGAATGGGCAGTAATCATGCTATCAAATGAAAAAAAAACTTTTTTTCTCATATACAAAGGTTAAACTTTGCCAAAATTTGTATATTATCATGACGTTATCATCTTTCATTGGTTCAATAGTTGTGTATTGCCTTTTTTCAGCATCTAGCTGCTTAAAGTGGTGTATCTTCTGTTACACAGTACCTATGAAAACACAATTTATTTTCAATCCACAAGGTTTACAAACACAACTGATAAAAAGTATGCTGCTAAACAATCAAAACTTTTTAATTAAATAATAATGTGTAATTATTTTATGTAGTTGGCCCAAACGTTTTATTAGGTTGGTGCAAAAATAATGACGTAATAATGCCGTTTTTTGACGTTAAAAAATATGTCAAAAAACGACATTATTACGTCATTATTTTTGCACCAACCTAATACATGCCAGTGTATAAATATTCTGAAAGGTGGCATTTCAGTGTGTCTTTCTGATAAAATAATATATATAAAGAATATAGTAAAGAAGAGTTAATTTTAATTTGGAAGCAAAACTGAGAGATGGACAGGTAATGAAAACTGGCATCACTAGCCTCATTCAACCATAATCAAATGTCATCAAAATTAAGCCAAACATCATATATATTGGATTGCAAAAAAATTTTGGTAGCATTTTTCAGTAAGTGGCATAGAAATATGAGATTTTGTGACTGAAATGACTTAGACGCATATTGTTAAAGATGATATTTCAATCTGTCTTTCTATACAATTTCTATATGGATTGTGAATTTTGAATGTTTTTGTTAAAAGTAAAAAGTTTGTTGGGTAAAAGGAGATACAAACAGGAAAAAAAAGCTATGCTATTTAGGGAGATGGTACCATAGCTGAGAGTATTGTTTATAAGTGGTTCAGGAGTTGCCATTTTGGTTTGGAAGACAGAAAATCCCTGTAGTCATTGATATTGACCAAATCAAAACACCTGGTCACACTCCTTGGACATCAGTGATGACCCATGTATATAAGTCTTTTAATGCGTTTGAAAATACTTGAATTTCTCAATTGTTACAATATTTGGGTGCCTCACTATTTAACAGAAAAAAAAAAAAAAAAATTAATGGATTACATTTCTATCTGCAGTTCCTTTCTCAAATGCAAGAAAAATAACCCATTTAAAAAAAATAAAATCTGGCAATGTAAAGTATGTTGTTTACAACAATGTGGAATAAAAAAAGGTTTAAAATTTTGGGTCTGCTCAGTGACAATGAAATGTTATCAGTTTGGATTTGAGATATTGAATATGACCAGTCAGTTTTTCTGCCATTGAGTTCAGTGTGGATCAAAACTTGTGGGCAGTTTAGAAGACTTACTAATTATGTTTGTGTAGTAGTCATCTATACTTGCATCATATTAAGTTTCATGATGTCCATGATATCTCAACATAGGAGGAATTGTTCAAACTTTGTCATTTAATCATTTGAGACAAGGATATTTTTGGGTGAGGTATCTATGAAATATCTCGTTGGTCACTTCAGGGCAATTATTGATTTCATTGTCTTCATCCTCCTCAATAAGTTATTTTGAATCTTATTCACTGCTAGAGTAAGAGAATTTTTTTTTTCTTATAGGATGTCTCTTCACCCCCTATGCAACAATTCATTTAATTTTTTTCTGCTTTCATGACCATCTGGGAAACTTTTATAACATGACAGGAAATTTCCAAAAGCTATGCAAAGTATTAAGAAACAAGAATTCCTCTTATATGGCAGTAAATCCTGGACAATTTCCTCACTAATGAAGAGGAGACTTTAAATAACAGGAATGTGTTTTGACAAAAGGATTCTGAGAATATCATGGATGGAGCATGTAAGCAATAAGGAAGATTTAGGCAAAAAGGACACTTGTGCTTAGGATTAGAAAAAAAAAGTTAATTTTTAGGATACATAATGAGGAAGGAGGACTTAGAGAATTTAGTACTCACAGGACATGTTGAAGAGGGTAAAACCTTGTTACTTACCTAATAAACTTGGTGAAATGAATGGCAGAAAAGGGGATTAGGATGGATAGTAATGGGATGAATATTGCTTAGATATATAAAGGATAAGAAATTGTGGAGAGCCATGATCGTCCACATCCTGATAAGGATATTGTATATAAAAGAATTTATGCCATCGCCAGAAGTACCAGGACAAAGAAATTTACTGCAGGATTACGTCAGCTACTTTCAAGTGATTAGTCATAGTTGTGGTATGTATTATTAGTTGGTAGTTATGGGTTTATTGAAGTGACTGGTTCAACTGGTTATTGTTAAAATTCCATCTGGATAGATCTTGAGAGCTTCTTGAATTGGAGCTTACGCCTGTAAGCGCTAATTTACAATAATATGAATGAACGATATATACTTTAAAAAAATAATTGCTACTTCTATTCAATTTTATTGCTTATTCTGTTATAATTATCCATTGTATTGTAGTTAGGCTTTTTATCATTTAACTTTGCTTAATCTAACCTCAGGCTACAAACTTCGTACAGTACATGGCGTTTCTAAGCAGCCACTCATCTACGAACTAAGTACTGATCAGGTTCAGTGTTGCTTAACTTTGGTATTCAGCTGACAGTTTTTTTCAACTTCACTTGGTTATTTTTCTTCTTTAAAATGATGCCCATTTTGTACAAGGTCTGAGAACCACCTAAGGTAGAGGGTTACAGAGTAAGAGGTACAGTTATATAAAGAAAATAACAGATTAACCCTAGATTTGAAGAGGTTAAGACTAATGGTCAGGGAAGCATCTTCTTGGGAGTTGCTTCCACAAAGAAGCTGCTTGCAATGGAACTTGTATCTCACCAATGGAATATGAAGGGAATGAAGGTGGTTCGCCGCTATGTGCACATATTGGCAGGTCTTTGCCGTGAAGATTAGAATGTATATAAGAATCTACTTGGTGATGCTACATACATCACAAATATTTTCTTTTTTGTTTCTACTTTTAGTTGGGAGTGAGACAATTGTTGACATTTTTCAATATATTTTTGTATATCAACTCCAACCCAGTAAATATTATGTACTCAGTATTTTATGGCCTTGTGAATCAACTCTGGTTAGCAATGAGTTTTTTTTTTTTTTTAAATAACTAATAGGATGTACAAAACATAACTATTTTGATATACATGTACTCTCTGACTCCATTATATTATTAATACTATTATCATATCATGAGGAGATATGGTGGAGTAATGGATAGCAGCTCAGATTGAGAAATTGGAGAGCTGAATTTGAATTCCACTGGGATCCATTACATTAACTTACGTACTAATACCCTTGGGAAAGGTATGAATCCTCTTCTTCCCCCAGCTATGGGTAAATAGCAGGACAGACTGGGTTCTATAGCCTTGGATGGCGAATGATCTACTGCAGAAAGAAATGGCAACCTACTGCAGGAAAAAAACTACCTCGTCAGTCACGTATCGAAAGATACATGATCACCTAAGTGTGTATCATGCATGCCAAATAACTGACTGATTATCATATAGTGGGAATGCCATACAGAATTCAAATTCCATCTGAGGTGGTACTTTTGCACAAATATCTTTGGAAATGTATAAATAAATCTATCTATCTATCTATTCAAGACCCCATCTTCCAGCTAAGAACAAACAGCAGGTCAGATGGGTTCTTTCACCTTGGTTGGCAACCAGTCTAGGAGAAGGACAATTCTGAAGTCAAAACCAGTTGGTCATGGGGGCCTAACTACTCCAACTGCTTGCTACAGAAACGACAAAAACAACACCTAGCATGGTGAGGCTGCATCTCTATTCTGCAGAGGAGTCTACAGGATTTGCATCCATTTTTTTTTTACATATAGAATATTAGGATCCTTCCAACCAACACTTTTTCAAAGGCAATCGTTGGTGAAATACAAAAAGAATTGAGACACACAATAAGAACGAAAGGAGGGAAAGTTGGAATGTGATTAAAATAAAATAAATTTTAATGGTAAATAATAAAATAAATAACAAGTTCCACAAGAGTATAAAATAGAAAAAAAGACAGTCTCTTGATCAATCATAAGGAGTGCATAAAATGCTCCTTTTGTCTACATAGGATTGGCTGGTGAAATTTCATGTATACAGCATCAAAAACTTGGAGATGGTAAACCAAGTGAGCAGTATGTAAAATTGAAAACCATATGTCTTCATATTTGGTGGTACAGTCAGTAATTGTGGACTGCTTGAATAGTTCTTAAAACTTGGCTTCGACTACTTGAATGCAAATAGGTGGGAACATGTTGCAAAATTCAAGTCTCCAACCTCAGATTGCTTCGTCCTATGTATGCTGCATCACATCGACATTTAAATTTGTAAACTAAATTTTTCTGAAAATAGGACAAACAATCCTTACTAAAGGAAAGGAACGCAGATTTTATTTGAAAGACAGTACGCAACCTATCAGCATTGTAACATTGATAGAAGCTGAAATTCTGTCAGACAACAGCTGACACTTCCTGCCAAGCCAAGGTAACTTTAAATAAATAGGGCACCAACTTGGTCCCAAAATCATTGGTTCCTTAAAACATTTGATTTTACTATCTATAACACGTTTGATGATATTGATGGGATGTTCATTACTTTCAAAAATTTTTGAAAGTAATTAATATCCCATCTCTATATATATATAAATATATCAAAAATATTTTCATTTTTGCAGACCTTTAAGTAAAGCTTATTTCATATACATCTAAAGACTTCTCTGACTTCACTATATTATTATTATTACTACTACCAAGAATACTATTCAGCTTTACTTTTAGCTTATGATGACATTATGCTGAAAGTCAAGCAATGTTGAGCCTGATCAGTATCTCAATGGGTGACTGCTTGGAATACAAGATTCTGTAAGCTTGGATATGCAGGTGGTGTAATGGATAATGGCTTGGAATTGTTAATTGGAAAGCTGAGTTCTGATTCCATTTGGGTTTGTTATATTTTACGCGCAAATACTCTTGGGAAAGGTGTATATCCACCTCTCCTACCCCCAGCTATGGGTTCATTAGTAAAAATTGTATCATTATAATCATTATTATCTCCAAAAAATTCTTACAATCTTAAAAAATATTTTCTGGCTTTAAAACACTTGCAAAGGGTTAATAAGCTGTTGAAAATGAATGAATGAATGAAAGAATGAATTGATCAACTTTACTTTTCAGATGTTGTAATAGTAGATAACAGTCTTTGAGATACTGGCAATTTTGTGCCATTATTTTAAACTGGACCTCCAAAGCAACTGAAGCTGTTCACAGAATTTGGGAAGTGGAAGGAAATGAAACAATATCTGATTTTTACATCCCAAAACTGGTTATTTTAAAGATGGTGATGTTCTTTGAAATAAAGCCCAGAGGTCGATGGCCATCATTTGTCAATTATGATGCTTTAAAATATGATACAGAACTTTCAGAAGAGCTTGGATCATCAAAAGATATCACATTATTACATAAACTTTTAAAAATATGCCTGAGTTTTCAAGAGATTTAAACAAAAATACTTGATATACAGGTGTGTCCAAACTTTTTTCAAAGAGAGCCAGAATTGATGAGGTGAATATGCATGAGGGCCAAACATTCTGCTTAGCAGCCTTTGAACCATTAAAATTAAATGCAAATGAACTATCTTATGAAAATTTAATTGCAAATGGCATATTTTCATTTCACATAGACAGGTCTTAGCAAAATCACTCAGCCTGTTATATCTGAAGACCATATAAGATAAAGTAAAATATGTCTAAGAAAAAAAGAACTTCCAGGAAGCTATAACTCAGATTCATCATAAACATTACATATTATCAGTAATTAATGTTGTCTGTTAACTTTTAAATTAAAAACATGAATAGGAACATAACACCAACATTCATCTTTGGTCACTTTGTTTTCTATTTCTTAATAGAAATAGAAAACAAAGTGACCAAAAACCAAGTGTCCAAATATATTTATAACTGATTTTGACCAACACAAAACAAATTCACAAAAATTTTAGAATTTATTCATGTTGGATAACTAAAACAAATAAGTTATTTACAAATAACTTGCCTGCACTAATGTGAAGGGTGATACTGAGATCTGTACTGCAGTATGTAGGCTAGATCTGGCGCAAAGGCAGTGATTTTAGAAACAGTCTGGGAAAGGGCAAGGTCACACTGACAGAGAGTGGCCACACACTGCTGCTGCCATCTTTTAGTAAAACCTGAAATTGCATTTCTTAAGTGTGTACTTTACATACTCTGATTGACAATACTGGTGGGCTGTAAGTGATACATTCCATGACAGAGGATGGGGGCTATATGAAATTTGGTCGTGGGCTGGAACTGGCCCCTGGGCCAGACTTTGGACATGTCTGCTTTAATATTAACTAAGGGTTAACACCCACCATGTCACACACACATTTGTGGACTGTAGTGTTTAATTATTTTCCAAGAAAATACAGTATATGCTACAGAACTGATATTTATTTAACAATCTTCCAAGAGAGATGAGTACAGGGAGAAGGAGAATCATGCCTTTCCCAAAGGTGTAAGTGTGAATTCAACATAAGTAGGAAAAAATGAAATAAATTTGTATGTTTATGTATATATATATATATATATATATATATATATATGTTTTTTTTTTAAGAATTAATGGATTTATTTTTAATCTGACTTTTTTATTACTTCAAATATTTTTAGTCGATGCTGGTAGACACCCCGTTTTTTTTTTTTAAAAGGGCAAATAGCGATAGGTTGTGATGCTCTCCAAGGCTGAGCAGTCTAAAGCACATTGGATCAGATGATTTCTCCTACAAAGAGGCATGCAGATTTGATGATTTCTCCTACAAAGAGGCAGGCAGATTTGAACCCTGCTGGAGAGCATATTTTCTTTATCAAATTTTCTCAAGTGTGCTGGCCAGTAGAAATAATAAACCCTGTTTTAAAAAAAAACAGTGTTTACTCAAATATGGATATCCACTAAAAATAACATTTGAAGAAATAAATAATAATAATAGTAATAATATATATATATTATATATATATATATATATACACATATATATCTGGTGGACTCTCCTGTTGTATTCGATGTATGAGGTTCAAGCAGCTCAGTTCCAAGGAACTGACACCATGATTTGATTATAGTGGTGAAGGCTTTGTGCAGAACCAACCACACTTTTTGAATGGCTGAATACAGAGACCTGATGTACTACATGCCACAAGATCCACAAACAACCCTCCACAGGTTTTAAATTCAGAGTTGTCCTTTTCTTAGACCATAGACCAGTTGCTATCCAAGGCTATAGAACCCAGTCTGCCCTGCTATTTATTCATAGCTGGGGGAAGAAGAGGATTTATACCTTTCCCAAGGGTATTAGCACGTAAGTGAATGTAATGGATTTGACTGGAATTTGAACTCGGCTCTCCGATTCCTCAATTCACTACTCCACTGTGCCTCCCATATATATATATATATATGTAAAGGAATGTTTCACTAGATATTTCCATATCTTCGCTGAGCCTGAAGCACCAAACATTAAAATAAAAGTGTTTTACTTTGTTGGATTGTTAGGTTACTAATGTGTCTAAGTAATATCCTGCATCCTACTAGTTCTGTGGAAGTACATATGTTACAGAAAAAGACTTGTGAGTTAGCCATTGAGAACTATAACAGACTAAACAAAAATGATTGATTTGTTTTTTTTCTATGACTTATCAACTCTTTGCCAGTTATTTAAAGCCAGAAAATATTTTTAGATTGTAAGATTTTGGGGAGAAGATAATAATGGTTTTAGTCTTACTAATTAACCCATAGCTGAGGAGAGAAGAAGTGGATTCATCCCTTTCCTAAGGTTATTTTCATGTAAGTGAATATAATTAACGCAACAGTTGGAACTGAGCTCCCCGATTAACAATTCCAAGCCATTATTCATTACGCCACCTGCACATCCAAGCTTACAGCACCTAGTATTCCCAGTCACCCATTGAGGTACTGACCAGGCTTGACATTGCTTAATTTTGGCAATTGTATGGGAACTGGTGTTTCAACGTGATAGATAGGCTCACCTAATGTCGGGTTTACACTCCTCCCGTCTTTTGAACAGGAGTAGATGTTTATTCTCTTGTTTCTTTGGGATTGGGCTTCTAAATTCTTTTTATTCTCTCTCTCACTCAGTAGTCCCTTGCATCTTAGTGGCATTATCACCTTGATTGGGGTGAATTGATTAAAAAAAGTGTCTGTAAGCCAAACAAGAATGACTGAGTAACTCAATATTTCAATTGACCAAAGTAATGGCTGAGACAAGCACTAAAACATCTTAGTACCAAATACAACATATTTGTAAAATATATAAAAGTACAATCATAATTGGAGGACAATGAACTTGTACTAACCTAAAGTATAACAACATGACAGCTGGTGTAGCCATATATCAGACAAATAGATGAACACTCTTAAAAATGACCGTTACACTTATCCAATTGCAAATATAATAGTTGAATATATAACTCTTGTTAACAATGCACAAGCAGTCTGACGTGGATGTATGTGACCAGGATTCATCAAAGAAGTCAATAGAACACACTTATTATTACAATATTTGACATAAATAGGAAAAAATTGCTAGAAACAAAGAAAAGAGTTCTAAACTGTTACATGATATCTGTCTTCCTGTTGAGCAGTGAGTGCTGGATGATCTCTTTAAGGATGAAGAGGAGACTAGAAGCAACAGAAATGTGGTTCTACAGAAGGATACTGAGGATATCGTACACCGAACATGTGAGCAACAACAAAGTTTTAGAGAAAATGGAAATGAAATGGAAACGTATACTTAACATCAGGAAGAGGTGGTTAAGGTTCCTAAGGCAAATAATGAGAAAAGAAGGCTTGGAAAGTCTGATAATCACGGGACAGGACAGAAAAAAACAATATGTAACATACTTAGTGAGCTAGAGTAAATGGATGGCAAAACAGGGCTTAGAAGAAATAGTAAAAAGAAAATTTATTAAGAGTTACAAGGGACAGGTCGTAGAAGGCTATGATTATATGCTGTCCCCTCAAGGCGTAGACAAAGAAGATATGACACAAAAATGCTGGAGATTTTAGCAAAAGTATTGCACAGTGGGTCGGACAAGTCTTCACTGACTTGAGACAAAATTGGTATGTCACGTGAGCTTTTTCTCAAATAAGAGGGGATAGATCAAGGCATCTGGAGACGTCGATTGGCATTACATTTAAATAGTTGGAGATTATGGCTATCGGGGGGGGAGTTCCACAGGCGAGAGGTGTGAGACATGAAGCTATTGGAGTAGGAGAGATGGCTACATTTAACAGTTTCAACAGTGAAAGGGCGTGAGCGAGATGCCGGCCTAGTAGAACGCTTAAATTCATGAAGTCTGTGAACCGGCGAAAGCAGCTCCTCGGAGCAGTTACCATGAAAGTATTTGTAAAAAAGGCAGAGGGAGGCGACAGCACATCTGTGAGAGAGCGACTGCAGACTAGATACCAGATCAGGGCCAATTACGTTGCATATCCATCTCTGGATCTTATCAAGAACCTTGAGACAAACATAAGGGGCACCAGACCATATATGGCAGCAACTTGGGTTTAACACTAATATGTTTATAAAAGCTTATAGGTAATTCCCAAAAAAACAAAGTAAATATTGTAACCAGCCATTTATTTTTTGTCATTGCTGAAAAGTTTTAGGTGCAGAGAATGTTGAGACTATAATTCTTTATGGAAAAAAAGAACAAAAAAAAAAAGATAACAGAGAATGCCGTAGAAAATAGTTGTGCATTATTTGTGCCATATAAAATAAATCCCCCACTAGCTTTATATTATAACATTTAGGTAAATACAGGTGATGAAGAGATAAGGGAGTGAATGAGAAGATATGGGCAAAGGGTGAGAAAATAGCAGAGGCATGAACTTAGTTATCAAAGTGTATAGCATTTCCATAATGGCAGATGCAAATATTGAGATTCTATCACGTTTGAAGTATTATTTTAAACTGGTTCTCAAAGCTGCTTACAGAATTTAGAATATAATGAAACAATATCTGACTATATTACCTAAAATTGGTTTAAGCTGTAGTGTTTGTGAAGAAAAACCTTAAAAATCTACATAAATTAACCCTTCTGCCTGAGCTCCATTGTCAAAATTTGCAAATAATTGGCATGTAATCTTTCACAGTAGATGTAAAAATAGTTACAAGTGTTTACCCACCATTCAACTGGTAGCTAGGAATTAAGTCATTTTTTTCTACCACTGTTCAAGCAGCAGCTGGGCATTATGTCATTTTTCTCTACCACCAGTAAAGCAATGGTCAGTGCTCAAAGGGTTATAGTCTGGTAAAATGAACAAATTAGACATCTTCAAATGTTAGCAGATGCATTATTAGAACTATTTTGAAGCTGAGCTCAAAACTGTCAGAATCTCAATACCTATGTCTACCATTACATCTAAAACAAAAGCTGTAACAAAACAGTATTAATGATATATAAATAACAATAGTAATAATAGTGACATCTTAGATGTTTTGCTGTATACATGAAATTAGCTTTGATGTGAAGGTTTGTGCAAAGAAAAAACTTTGGTACAGCTTAACATCTGAAAGTTACTTTTAACTCTTCTGTGCATAAGTTTTAAACTTCTCTTTCAGAAAGGTCAACCACTAATAATTTTTTCTTCCTAAAAAGTCTTGTCTTGTAAACTAAAGTATATAAAATATTTTTTTTTATTGATGACTTCAAACAGCTCTTGTGCTTCTGCTATGTAGCTAGAGATTCTTGACAAAATCCAAGGAATCTGTAATGTTATTGGTTCTGACCTGACATCTCAACTTCAGTCACTGCCATAACATAGCTTTTCTGTGACCTTTCTATAAATATTTTCATGGTAACAGTTAAGCTTTCCTCTTTGGTACCTTGACTTTACAAATTTGGGCATAGTAAGAAATAGAAAAACTTTGTTAGAAACAAAGAAAAGAGTAGTGAATTGCTATGTGATATCTATCCTTCTACACAGCAGTGAATACTGGACAATTGCCTTAAAGATGAAGAAGAGACTTGAAGCAATAGAAATGTGGTTCTACAGATGGACGCTTCATATATCATGGACTGAACATCTGAGCAACGATAAAGTTTTAGAGAAAATGGAAACGAAAAGGAAACATACTTAACATCAGGGAGAGACAGTTGATGTTTGTAGGGCACATAATGAGGAAAGAGGGCTTGGGAAATCTGATACTCATAGGACAGATTGAGGGCAAGAAGGACAGAGGAAAACAATGCGTAATGTACTTAGTGACCTTGAGTAAATGGATGGCAGAACAAGGTTTAGAAAAAATACGACAAAATTTATTAAGTGCTACAAAGGACTGGAAGTTGTGGAGAGCCATAATCTATATCCTGAGGGGACACGGAACATAAAGAAGAAAACTAGGTTGCATCATTTTACAGTTGAAATGACTAGATGTGACCAGAAGTTCTATGCTAACAATTTCTTCTCACACTTCTCTTCTGGCTTTTCCGTCAACTTTGACCTTCAAAAATTTAAATGCAATGTCAATCATCATCTTCTGTCTCCCTGAATCCTGTTCTTTTGTTGTCTTCTCTCTTTAATAATGATTTTTCTCAGATTCTTTCATTCTCAGTAACCCCTTGTATCTTAGAGGCATTATCACCTTGCTTGGGGTGAAATGATTAAAAAAAAAAAAAAAAAAGCTGAAGATATAATTTTATAACACTCAGATTCCATAAAATGGTGAAACAACTTTTTTCTGATTGTGTTTGTTGATCTTTTTTATGAAAATAGAACTGCAAAAAGACAAACCTAATGTATCATTTCTTTATGATAAGAGGACAAGAAATAGTGATGGCAATGTTGTTCATTATTCTTTCAATATCATAGTATATACATGTAAGTCTAAATTCTCATTGATGACTGGCATTACATTGAGAAACAATCAAGTACTTCCGTGTCGGTTCTGAAAGTATTTTTCTTGTTTGTCTGTAGTAATGACTGATTATCACAGCTTAGTGATGTTTTCTTGTGTAGGTGTTGCATTTTTAATTTTTGAGTCTTTAATTTCTGCTTAATTACAAACAATTACTGAAAAGAGAAAAAAAGAAGAAAAAACAGAAAAAAAAAACAATAAGATTTTCTTTCATTTATTTATTTGGACTAACATCCTCATCTTATCACAATATTTTTGGCAAGCATTTTTTTTTTTAATTCTTCAGTAATTTGATAGTCATGTTTACAGTTCAAAGTCTCCCAATAAACCTTGTATTTGAAATACAAGTAAATTTTTTTTTTTTTTTAAATCGTGGATCTATTTAGTATACATAAATGGGATGGTAAGTTTTCTCATTAATTGACCCTTACAAACCCGAATAATTGTTAGGTTGATTTATGATTAAGTCATGCTTAAAGCACTGGTTCTCATCTAAACACTGAAGTTAAGCAGTATCAAAACTGATTAGTACTTAGATGGGTAACCAGTAAGAGTGATCTGGTGCTCTAAGCACAACTGTTGGTAGGATCACCTTAAAAAGGGTTAACTTAAAAAAACAAAACTTGCCTCCCAAATTATGTCCTACAGAAAATGCAAGAAACAATTGTGGCTTTCAATCAATATTTGTGAGATTTTATAAATAGGTAAATTTGACTGATTGTATTAAGAATTGTATGTGAAAGACTTGCCCAATATCTAGTTGCCTGTTTTGGGCTGGGACTGGCATCATTTAAAATTATGTGGCCAGTGAAACATTTTTATTACAAAAATTTGCTTCTAATATTTACACCACATAGTTATTGGGGTAAGTGCATAGATAGACTGATTGCAGTGGGTAGAAAGTGTAAAAAAAAAAAAAACATGCTGAAGGCGTAAGTGACAACATTGAAATTTGGTCTTTAGATGCACCATTTTACAGAATAATTAAAAAAAAAAACTCTAGAAGTAGCATCTTTTTTTTACCCATTGTACCTGTTCAAAGGGAGTTTATTCTGCAAGATTAAATTTATATTGTCAGTAGTTTACAGATGGATTCATTGAGATTCAGTTCACATAACGAATATAACAAATGAAAACAATTGTTTTAAACTTTGTTTGGTATAGTGGGTTAATTTTAAGATTTGTAGCCTCCAAGAGACATATGAATAACTTAATGATTACAATTATTGGCAAATGGCACTGGGAGAACAGTATAAGCAGGAGTTGTTATAAACACCTCTGGGGAAGGCATGACCTCTAAACTTCTTGTCTATATATTCTGGTCCCTTTGAAGTGGAGTGTCTTGTATTGCAGTGGTTAAAATGAATATTAATATCCCAGAAATGTGAATTTCTCAGAGTTATTAAAAACCTTTTGGTTTCAACAAGAGGGTCTGAGATTTTATCTAATCACTGTTTAAAAATAAATAGAAATGGGCTGTACCTGTGTTGTATATGGCCTAAAGACAAACAGTTTTCAGTTTTCAAATTTCTGATTCATATCTTATTTGTGAAAAGTGTAGAAATTTACTTATTTATATAATTTACTTTGTTTAGGAATTTACTTTATATAAAAAAATAAGCTAATCCTTTAGAAGAACACCTGATTAACATTTTTTCTTTTTTTTATTAATGTTCACCTAATACAAGGCCTAAGAGCCACTCATGGTAGAGGGTTATTGAAGGAGGTTGTAGTTGTTGTAAGAGGTGCAGTTTATGAGAATATGTGGAAAAGATAACAATTAACCCTAGACATGAAACAGTTAAGATTGAAGTGGTTGGGAAGCACCCTCTTGGGAGTCTGTTCCACAAAGTAGTGGCTCTTGGAAAGAAGCTGTCTAAACTTCTTACTAATGTAAGATGAAGAGAATGAGGTTGATTTGTCTCAGTGTATGTAGCATAGCAGTTCTTAGTTGGGAAGGTCTGAATTGGTGGAACTAAGGAATGTAGGCGTCTGAACATTTGCCATGGAAATAATGATAGATTAGCAAGAGACTCCATGTTTTGTCTGGAAAACAATTGATCACCCACAAGGCCGTGTAGATGCTTTTGAACTCTATCAAGACTGAAAATTGAGGACTGGGCCAGATATGGCAGCAATACTCCATTTTCAGTCTGATGTGGTTCTTGTAAAGCCAGAGCATAGCAGACAGAATCAGGTGCTTACTGGAATGCTACAATGAACCGACCATTTTTTTCTACCTCTTTAGTGGGTGGACTAATTTTATTCATATTCTCCTCTCATGATATTATAAATTTATTATTATATTTTATTATACATTATAATAATATAATCATATACAATTATCTGTCTGAATTTCTAGTAGGAGTTATTATTTACATGTGGACTATTGTCCTCATCTTTTTTGTTGATATTACAACATTTCAGCCATTGTGCCCTCTGTTCTTCATCAGGTGCATGTCAATCCCTGTAGATTACTGGGATCAACATAAACCTGATGAAGTTTGGAGACCATAACAGTTGAAACATTGTGATAACAACAAAGATGAGTGCCACATGTAAATAAAGATATAATGATATATATAATTACATCTCATATGTCACATTTCTCAAAATGCTTTGATTGCCAGATAATTTGAAAACAAAAGATTAAGACAAAAATTGAAAACACAATATTGTCGGTAATCAATATATTAATCAAGACATCAGCCTGTTTTGCCATGAGGCAATTCTGTTGAAATTGTTTACAGATGCTTTTCTCAGATTGTATTAGCAAAGAAAAGAATTTTCAGAAATTTATTACAAAGTTAGACTTTTAGAATATCAAGCGGAACCTTTGTTCAAATTTTGAAACTTTAATTAAAGACTTTTTTATTCTTTGTACTAATGAATATAAAGTGGGCTGTAAAACCAGAATTTTCTATAGAAAATTCACATCCTTAGTCTTTGTGCAATATATATATATATATATACCTATAGTTTTTATATATATATATATATACATACCTATAGTTTTTATATATATATACCTATAGTTTTTATATATATATATATATATACATACCTATAGTTTTTATATATATATATATATATATATATATATATATATATAGTTTTTATATATATATATATATATATATAGTTTTTATATATATATATATATATACATAGTTTTTATATATATATATACATAGTTTTTTTATATATATATATATATATATATATACACACATACCTATAGTTTTTATATATATATATATATATATATATATATTTACCTATAGTTTTTATATCTCAATATTAAGAGCATAAACTTAATTCTATATTTTCATTTCTCAAACTATTTCTTGCGTAAGATCAAATTTTTAACCACTTCTCATCTTCAGAAAAATGTTTTTTTTCTCAGACTTAAATGTATATCTAAATACATTTATCAAAAGGACAGAACCAGATTTTTTTTTTGGAAGGATTAATAATATTCAGTTTTCTCAGCAAATAACATTTGCATATTCTATTTTCAATTATTGAAAACTCCTGCTTAAATTCTGAATGTGAATCTGCAATAGTTTGGACATTATTAACTTGTTTTTGATAAATTTGTTATGCAGGATTTAAGTGATGTTACTTTTTTCTTTCTTGCTCTCCACAGTTACAAAATATCTGCAAAAGATTTAAAATCAGTGCTAAGAAGAGCAGAGAAATAATTTAAAATTTTGATATAAAGAACTGTCATTATACATTGATTTATACAAATTATTCTCATCTTTGCTTGCTATACATGTTATTTTAGACATTTTGGTTTTCACTGTGTGCCTTCCAGCCATCTTCAAGCATCCATTTTTGTTGATAAGGAAATATCTTCTATGATTATTAAGAAAAAGAAAAAAAAGCCTTTTCTATTAAATTCTCTTTCTAACATTGCAGAGATTCAGAGGTTTGAGTCTCTTGTCAAATATGAATAAAAAAGAAATAACTTAAAAATAGTTGTACTACTCATACTTTTCTATCCTATAATTTTGATCCCAATGCAGTATGTGAACACCACATGACTTGTATTATACATTGAGTTAGACTATTGATTAAATCTGTAGTTGTTAGAGATGTTATTATAGACACCACATTTTAGCTGTGGACTCTCTGGTCATTTCCAAATGATTTCCTGTTAGCCAAAATGAATATCTTGTATGAGTTTATTCTTGTGTTATTTTGTCTTGGATGCCATTTCTTGCTTATTTCAACTGAACCATTATATATGACTTTTTGCTAACTAATCCAAGAATTCAAGTGATGACCACTAGATAACAACAATAGGACATTAAGTGATGTAGGATTTTTTAAAAGCTTTTTAAGTTTAATGTTAGATGGCTTAATACTCATTATCATGTCAGATTTGTTCTGATCTGACAATTTTTTTTGTTGATTTTTGACATGTGTAATTATCATTATACATTGATTTCTTTAGACTATTATTCACCTCTTGGTTGTTATAGGCACATTTTGGTCATGTTACTCCCATACAAAAATGATTAATAGGCTAAAGCCAGATTAAATAATGGAGGCTATATTTCCTAACTAAGCTTTAAATATTTTTATCATGAGTACTAAATACATATTAATATTTTAAGAATATATTTTGTTCAGAAGGATCTCCATTTGCATATCAATATTCTTTATTAAAAGGTCACTGTTTGCCTCTATCATGATGAGTAGCACCCTTGTAATTAAAATTCATTGGTCTATGCCAATAGGCATGGTAATGATAATATTTGCCATTTCCCTATAAGGAAACATTTGGCATTCATTGACTGAGCAGCCAGTACTGTTTTCAGTTAAAATTTACAAAATCTTTCTGTTAAAACACTTTTGTTTTTTATTTTTAGAAAAACAGGTTTCTCAAGTCTTGATGGGGGTTTTCTTCCGAATCTTCTATTTGATGAAGTGTGGAATGTTAACATCTTGATTATGTCATGATTTTCTCTTCAAGTTCCATGTGCTATTCATTTTAGTTTATTGCTACTGTCAGTAGTTCTCAATTAATTTGGTACAGTTCTTTGTGATTCTGTAATGTCAAGTCACAATCTTCAATAAACGATGATCTTTTCCAAGACTCTCGGGCTTTACTCACTCAAAACCTTTTTTTTCACCATTGATTTTAGGAAGCAGCTGTCTACAGCTGACAGTTTAGATATTTCTAAATGTGTTTGGCACCATGCATGACATCCATATGAAAGTCTCAATCTGACGAGGCTCAAGATTTCAGATTGATGTTTTGGTTTTGTAGCAATTTGCGGTGTTGAGTGAAACTATCTCTGGCACAACCTATTTTATGTTCAATTTCTTTTTCTCCTATACTTGATTTATTATAGCTGATCCATACATTGAGGTATTTATTAATTCTATATCCTGTATTTTTATGATGGGTTCAGGGTAGGTGCTATCATTGCCAATTCTAAATCACAGTTTCTGTTTTGGAAAGGTTTATCTTGAGTTCCATGCACACCTGTCCTCCACCATCATTCGTGAACTGTATGTACTGTCTGGCCATCTTTAGATACCCATTTTAAATGATAGACAATGGATGTTTCTGAAATAGTGGCTATAATAATTATCTGTAAGCACTAAAATGAAGATATACATCCCAAGAAATAAATGGATAATAGAATTTTAATTTCAATATATTTTTTAAATTAGAAATTCTAAATATGTTTGAGGCAAGATTGTTGGAATAAGTGTTTATTTCGGTTGTCTGCTTTGAAACACACTATGGATTCTTTTTTCTTTTTCCTTTCTTCTAAGAGACTCTAAATAAATGACAGCTGTCAGTCCACATTTCAAGTAACCCATAAAAGAAGAAATTCAACCATTATAAAATCTAGTGTCATGTACTTTATGGACATTTTAAAAACTTATTC
>OZ010585.1:24291338-24296338 GCA_963932145.1 Acanthosepion lycidas | reverse complement strand
GACCAAGTGGCTAGCCAATTAAGTTGATGTATCTTTGTTACTTCTGTTGTGGATATAGTGTCTTTCAAATTTCTGCCGACTTCTACTGTGATATATTTTAACTTTTTTACATATTCATTCTGTCCAAGTTTGATATTATCTCCATTTTTCTTTATGTTTAATCCTATATATTGGAATTCAGCAACTTTTTCAGATTTGACTTCAAATAGATGACAAATTTTGTCTATAACTCTGGTCTGAAAGATTTCTGTTCCTGCAAAGCAGAAATCATCAACATTGGTAGCAATTATACCCTGCAGTTTGTTTTCAGAAATACCATATAAATATTGCCTGGTCATATTTTGAAACTCCTGCTCCTAATTTAATTAATTCATCCTTGAGTATCAGGTACCAGGATTTTAAAGCATCAGTCAGACCATATACACATTTAGAGAGCTTCCAAATATAACCTGGAGGTACAGTGACTTTTTTTGGAGGATTTAAATAAACCAATTTGTCTAACTGTTTTCTTTATAGAAATGCAGTTTTTATGTCCATGGATTTGCATATCCAATGGATGGTTAGGTGCCATTATTTCTAATGCTATGCATAGACCTTTTTTAGAGCAGGCGGAGAATCATTTCTCATACTACAAACATCTTTGTCTTGGAAACTTTAAGCCACAAGTCTAGATTTACAAATCTGTTTGCCATTAGAACTTTTATAAGTATAAACCCATCTTGTGGATATCTTGGGTCGACCTTGGTCAGGAATTTGTATGTAGGCTTTATTTTCACCCCAAGTTTAGGGCTCCTTTTTTCTTGCCTTTTCCAGATCCTCATTCAAGGAGGAAATTATATTTTCCTCATCACAAGAAGTGTTTTCATCTTCTCTTGTATCTTTGTCCTCACTTACCATTCTGATACTTCATTCTCAAAGTCTAGCCAAAAGCATTTGCCTTGTCCCATAACAACATTCATTAAGTGTCTCTTTTTTCCTGTTGCTTTGCCTACCCTACTTAAGACATTCAATTTTCTCCATTTTGAATCATCATCATTGGCAAGCTTGCATTTAATAGTTTGTTCTGGTTTTGGGAGCTCAATTTTCTTAAAAATGGAATTTTTTGGGGGTGGTCTGCTCCTTACTGTCACAGTCAGATACTGTTCAATATTTTCATATACTTTCTTCATCCATGTCATTCTCTTCAAAAATTGATACTATTGCAGTTTTATTAGGCCCTTTTTGTAAGGTGTTGGGTGTCGGTTCCATTATTGTGTCATCTTCAGAACTTTGATATGCTTCAGTTTAGGGGACTAAATCGGATGGACGCACTCTCACATATGTACCACCATGTTTAATGAGTTCCTGGACACTTATTTTATAGAGAACAGTATCACCATTTTTGTATGACTGCACTATATTTGTTCGAACTTGGTGGCAAAGTGCGTGTCTTAGTTTTTCTGAAGACTCAACAGGCTATGAAATGTTTCTTGGCACTTATGGCCCATGCAAGTGCTACATCAAAACTAAAACTTGTGTCTTTAATGGTTTTCTTCATCATTTCTCCCAGTATCCCATTGTATTGTTCATTCAAACCTTTACTCCATGGACTTTCAACAGTAGTAGTACATACTACAATATTCAAGTTCAGTGCCATGTTCCTAAATGATTCGTTATTGAACTCTTTGCTATTGTCAGTGAGGATAGAGCCTGGAGTGTCAAAATATGCTATCCAGTTTGTGAATATATCACTAAAAATGTCAGAACTTTCTTTAATAGGAATCCTGACTCCAACACTGTATCTTGTACCATGATCAATTATATGGAATGTTATTTTTTCCCATTAATTTCTTTTATATCCATGACAATGCTTTCATTAAAACATGAACCTAATGAGAACCCAACAATGGGCCTGGGTCTAGCCTTTTTGTATCAAATGCATATTTCATATGAATTAAGAAGTTCTTGTAAAATTTTTATGAATTCAGGGTCTTTTATTCCTGCATTAACTAGATCACACAACTTTTTACTACTTGGATGGCTGAATTATCTATGAAATTTTGTTGCAATTCTAAGTTTTACTTATCTGTTTTGGGTAGTAATTTCTTTAATGAAAAGTATTTGATTAACAAGCTTACCTCAAATCTGGTGGAGGTTTGGTAATAGGGATGTAATAGTGAAGTGACAAACTTTTTTCTGAGCATTATGACACTAATTATCAAAATTGAGACATGTCTTGGCTCTTTTCATGGCATTTTTGCTTAATAAAAGCAGAATGTAACAATATTTATGTCAATGCTGGCAATGACATACAGTAGGGTAGCTGTGAACAGTGATTTTAGTTCCTTTCTGTCACTGAACTTGTAAGTTCTCGGTCTTTCTTGGACATTTATTTTTGTTGTTGGACAGGAATGGTTTCCAGAAAACACTCATACCATTTAGTCTCACAAACAGTGGCTGAAGAACCACTGTCTAGAACTGCTGAACCAAGTACCTCACCCAAAAATGTTTGGCCGTTATCTTCCTGCTTTTGCTGATTCATCAGCACAATGTTGGCTAAAGATATGTAGTCATCCTTTTTGACTCCTATCCTGCTTATTACTGGTTCTATCAGCATACGGACATTTTGTAACTCCAGTGGAACTTGCAGCCACACGTGAAGCATTTGGTGGTATTGCCTTCAGCTTCAAATGAGCCTGAATTTTTGTCAGAAGATACCAGAATTTTGTTCGTACATCCTCTTCTGCCTCTGTTACCTCGACAACTAGAAAACTGAGAAGGATACTGGTTTGACAAGCAACCATAATATACTTCATTAGTGTCTTTCTGGCCGTTTTCATTGTAGGCACAAACCATGTCTCTCTTTATCACAACTGGTGGAGTATTTGTTGAATCATTGGAAAACTGTCTGAGCATATATCTTTTTAAGTTGTTTGGACATCGTGGACAGTGTTTATCTGCTGATGGTTGCTTTTACTAGTCGCTCATTCTCAGGTGTCAGATTTGCACTTTTGAAGGCTCTGTAGGCAAGTACCTATTCTAGAAATTGCATTTGGTGGTCCTTTAACCTTGCGACATGATGGTCAAAGTTAATAAGGTATACCTCTATTGAAAGGTCATTCTGTTGTTGATATTGTTTGAACGACTCATATGTCTTAAAAGCCTACTGGTTAGCGTCCTCTAAAAGAAGCTATTCCAACAAGAATTTTTTAATCATTGGTATATAATGTGGTAATGTCTAGTTCCAATAGGGTCTCTCTGGATTTTTCTTCCAGTGAAAAAATACTATGGGTGTGCACCAAGGTTTGTCGATGCAAGTAGCATTTGCATTTCTTTTTTCTAAGTGCTGTATTTGTCTGTGTTTAAAATGGAGGAATAAATTTGGAAGCCATTGTGTTGATTGATGTGTTCTGCTATCAATGTAAATTCAAATGAAAGGAGCTCAGACATTTAATGGAAAAAGAATGTTTTATTTTGACTCCTTTGTTCTACATATGAGTGGCCTATCTAAAAATGACTGCTCAACCCCTTCTGGGTAAGATGCCACTGGGAGCAACTCATGAAGATTAACTGTCTAGGTACCATAGAGCAAAGTTCATCAGAACAATTATCATTCATTTCACTTCTGACTGTAACTAAAAATTTCATATGGACATAAATGTTACTGTCACACAATCCTCATGTGGTAAAAAAGCAATATAATACTCATAAAAGAAGTTTTTATGAGTATTATATTACCTTTTTATTTAATCAAAAAAAAACAAAAAAAAACATCAATGGTGAACTGCAATAAAAGATCTAAGGTAAAGAAAATTTGTTACAACTTTTACTTTATTCCATTTTATTGTTATTTTTGACCAAAATGTTCTGGTCGTTTTAATATTTTACAAGCATTAAATAGGTAACATGTAAAACAACTTGAGCATTTTGATAAAAAACAACAATGAAATGAAAAAAACAAAACTTAATATAGTCTTTCAAAATTTAATTTAGCAAAAGATTCTTTCAATATGCTGCCTGCCAAGATATAATGATTTTAATTTTGTATGTTTCAATTAGAATCTGATTAGGATAATTAATTGAGGCACTTGCAGAAGCAATGAAAAAATTGGCTGGGGTAGAGTTGTAGCTGTAAAAGATGTAGGCTATTTAAAGAGCTTATTAACTTAAGACAAATTGTAGTAAAAAACAAAAAACAGAACAGAAATACACACATAATCTATCCAGCACGAGACTACTTAGCAGAACAACTCCTCAAGCTCTACAAATTTATTAAATAATATTGACTTATTGATTTACCTACTTGAAGTACAAAAAAAAAAAAAAAAAAAAATTGCAATAAATTGGTTAATTTTGTCCCTCCTCTGTCCATGTGAGAAATGGACTTAGGAGTGTGACAGTAATATTAATCACCATCTTGTAAAAGATCCTAGTAGAGAGGGAATGGCAAAGTGAAATAATACCATGGGATGAAAACACAAATCCTGTTTCTAATATATTGGGGTTTTTTATTCATGGATTCACCTGGCAGTCTGGGATTAGGCAGATGAAAAACAGACATTTTCACCTATACTTCTGTTTTCTCTCATGACAGACTAATGGACCGGATCTTCTCTTTGGCTAGCAAGAACTTACCCTCTATATCCCTTTTACTCTAACCATCACCCGTTGCTGACTATCCTACTGCTCCTCTTTACATCGCAATGTGCAGATTTCTGACTGGCCATTTTAGAATGTAACCTCACTATATAGGCCCATGACCAGAATTCCCTACCTTCCAGCCAAGTGGCACTCAATCCTGACATTTTTCACTTAATTAATTTTATTTTTCTTTTCACATGAAAAATCAAGTAGTTGCTTTGAAGTCCTCTTTACAGTCAGTCGTCATAAAATCAAGCCCAGATAAAATCATTTATTTCACATGGGTCCTAGTCAATCTAGCAGGGACCCACTGTATTTGTTGGACAAATAATAACTGGGTCCCCTTTGACTGTTTGAGAAATGGAGACAAAAATCATTGC